>CM029278.1:27723486-28246054 GCA_016920895.1 Vaccinium myrtillus | reverse complement strand
CAAAAGCGTGTTCGTAAAACAATTGTTGTAGAAACAGAGGGTCCAATACTTAGAATTTACAATGTTTGAAAACACAATTTCACGTACTTCGATAATAGAGTTATTAAAAAGAATAGGCAAATCGGTTAATTAGCCCGACAAATTTGTCTCCAGTCTCCACTGCTCCCAGTAGCTTACGAAAATCTGCTCCACAGCCGCCGACGCCAGCAAGATTGTTCTTTCGTCAAGATCGTTCTTTCGTCTCTCTCTCTTTCAGTTTCAGGTTATTCTTTCAGCACGATTGCTTCTAGTTTCTATGGTTAAAACTTGTTTTGTTCTGTCTAAACCCCTTTACTATCAGGTTCACCGTGCCGGAGGAAAGAAAAATGGAGTTTGACCCTCGCAATCCAGAGGAAAAAATGGCGAGTTTCAGCCCATGGAAACGGGGACGTCCTGAGGTTTGGGGTAGGTAAAAATATTTGCACTTGGTAGTCCAAGCTAGTCTAGTACCAATTGTTCAATAGTTCAAAAGGTATAGGGGACAAAAATATGTGCATAATTTTGCAACACTCCAGCTGCATTGCTCTTAAGCACCATGTCGTGTGAAATTCAGTATTTCGCTGTGCGTAAAAGGTATATATGTTGTCTTGGGCGTCTAAGATAAACTTTTTTCATGCAATCAGATGTTCTATTTCCTTTTAGTTTTGGGATAGAGGAATTTCTTAGCAATAAATAAAGTCTTAACTCTGTAATCATGACCATATTTGCACTTGGTAGAGTCCAATACAAGTTGTTCAATATTCCTTTGATGTGAAGCCTTTGGTAGGTTTTCAGTTATTTTTATGGTGTTGTACCTCATGCTCGTCCGAGGGCCTTTGTTTGAGGTATGGTTCTATAGTTTGATGGTTACCTCTGTTTTCTCCCCTTCCCGGTAGCTAGGATAAAATTCTTTCCATCTTTACTTCCTACCTTAGATACAAAAAAATGAAGCATGGGTTTGTGGCACGCCGCTTGCTGCCAATGCGGAAGGATGTGCGGAAAAAATGCTTCACGAGTTAGAGCCCGTGTAACAAGCGAGCTCTTTAGCCTCAAATTCAAACTTGTGGATGCAAAAATTTTGCTCTATTCTTATGAAGGAATAGAAGCCTGCTCATGCTGCTTTTGTGGCACTTTTTTGCCTTCTCTTCGCTCTAGACAGGAGCGCTAGTGGACGCGAGGAGGGAGCAGGCGCAGCTCGTCGTTAGTAATGAAAGAAGGATACCACTACTTTGCCTCTTTTTGGCTGCTGAATCCCTCATTGAAAAGCTTTAGGGCCCTCCATTTTCTGTGGCATGCCTTCCAATCTCAGAGTTGGAAATCTGTATACTTAATTGTTCTTTTCTTAATAGCCTGACTCTATGGACATTTGTGGACAATATAAACATCACAAGGGAATACATGTTGTAAAAAACTCTCCTTAATTCATTTCTTAGTTAGTGGCTATTGTCCCTTCTCCAGCAAACAAATATTACAAGCAAATAAGCCCTGCATAGCATCCCACAAACCCTGAAAAAACTCAGAAAATGCAGCCATTACATATAGAACTGGCCTACATGTAAAGGGATTTTGGTCTTCCTATAGCAGTTATTTTTTGCTTATATATTACCGGATACTATCCGCTATTGGCCAATAAATTGCGATATCACCGTCTGAGATACATGTCCAGATCCTGCGGTTTTGAAACCTTAAGTCAACTGACTTTGTCCATGAACATGAATGGTTTTTCATGTTTTTGTATGAGGAGAAATGAAATCATGGCTTAAATTTAGCAACTCTGTCAATTTAGCAACTGTGTTATAAAGTTTTGTCCATTCCCTCACACAAAGCCTTTGCAAAATAACTCCAATTCTGTACGTAAGCTATCCAAAACTTTATAAGTTGTAATAGATATATAATAATTAATAGACATCAACCTTTTTTGTCCGCATGTTTTCCAATATGATGAAGACACAAAGTACGTTTTTTTGGATATGGGCACATCCAAAAGAAAATGTATTCACCTTTTTGTCACTCAATCAGGGGACGGTATGCGTCTATATCCGAATAACAACATTTTGAAATGTTATTTAGCGGTTTTTTATTTATACATACTAACACTATGATACTTCCGGCATGTTGTTGCAGGTCTACAAAAAGAAGGAAAAACATTTGAGTGAAGTTCTTGTTTTTCCTAAACAAATAATAAATGAATAAAATGAAACTGATATTGAAAACTAATTACTGTGACCTCCAATGTGGCATTTCTTCACGCAGGTATCCTGACAATGTTAGTTCAACAACTTTTGGACGTTTTCGATATCGGGGATTTTCCTTTTTTGACCAAAGTGTTAAATATGATGCAACTGTCATTGACAATGAACTAGAACATTAGAAGAGTGAAAGGAATGGTCGTTAGGTTCACAATCCAACGGAAACTATTTTGGGTAAAATTTAAGTATTGGACCCTTATTTTTCTTGAAACAAATTCTCCTCTTTTGCTCCTCATTGTACTATAGCTGCATGATGGCACTAAATTTCTTCGATTCTTTTGTTCATTAATATTTTTTTTCCCTCTTTTCCGTCAGGCTAAAATTTTTAGTGTTTTTCACTTCTCTAATACCCCATGCTGATGGTCTTGTTTATGGCTTGCCGAATGTGTTAATCCAGTAGTGTGCTATTCCACATGTTGCCAGAGCATTTTGGAATGGAACATGGTTCCCCATATTCTAACCACATTCCTTGCAAAGAAAAACTCCAAAAAAAAACTGTCCTACAAAGTTGTCTTTACCACCTATGCAATATGGATCGGGAGGGAACGCAGCCAGTATGAAAAACTCATACGTTTAGTCCTTAAATTTCTCCATCATCTCCTTAATGATGAGGCAGCTCTATGAAACTTTCATTGTAGTCTTACCAAGATTCTCAGAATGTAACATAAATAGTCCAGATGCGCAAGTGTGCATGGTCCAAGGAAAGGAAGTGATGTAAATTAGGAATTTCATGTTCTTTCAGGAAACACTTCTGCTTTGGTGAGCATGATGGAAGCCTTAGAAACCTTTTCTTACTATCTAATCAGGCTTTGATACATGAGTCATTTATATGTTCGTCTTTAATCTCTAGAAGCAGAGTGATCATCAATAAATATACTGACACTGTACGATATATTGTTTTCTTAAAGTAGCTTTGTTCTTTATTTGGATGAAAAACTTACTTACAATAACAGAAAATCATAGAGTTCTACACAGTTACTTTCTTGTATTTCTCTCTCCTCAAACAGGTCATGCATAAAACTTCTGTGTGGATTTATTTTTCAGCAGTTTATAAACATTATTGTGAGTATTTCATAAAAAAATGGTCAAACATAATTCTATGCAGTCCTATGCATTCTAAAAGTGTTATAGAACACATTGCATGGGGCGATTAATTTTGAACGCTCAGCAGATTTAATTTTATGCACATATGCCATGTATGCAAATCTACATTGATGGTACTTGGTCAGGTCTAACATGTTATGCCTTGCACATTGCATATATTACACGCTGTGGAACTACGATAAAAAGCAATTCAGACCAAAACGCTGCACCAGAGCGCTTCCATGGCCGATTACCAGTGGCTATATGATGTTTTCGTGTGGGAGTGGAGACGTTAGTGTTACAGATAGAATGCAATTGAATTGTATTCGAGAACCAAATTCCATTGCAGGTTGAAACGGGATGATGTTTCTGCTTGAAACTGTTTTACTTGGGTGGAAGGATGAGTTATGTTTCACTGTTCTACCATTTTGTTTGTGTTGGATACGTTTCAATTTTCTCCTTGTTGGTTTGAGGCGTTTTAGTCTGTGTTTTTTTCTTCTTTTTTCTGATCAACGGTAATTTAGGGAACTAAAAGTAGACAAAAACTTTTCGGGCTTTCTTCTTTTCAATTAAGTGTAGGTTTATATTTCTGATTCTTTGGTAATGATATGAACAGGTCCCCACGAAATTGGCCTGCATTCTTTTTGGGAGGAGTTTGATACTTTTACCTATGCCAATATGGACTTGGACATTGACACAAAAAGAGCTGCTATGAAAGCTTCTCCATTTGTTGTCAGCCTTGTTTCTCTTTCAGGTTTATGTTTGTCGAATAATGATATTTTGTTTGTTACTTTGTTCTCCGCATTGCCCTTAGTTTATGTCCTTTAATTCCATCTAAACCTATGCTCATATGGACTTGGACATTGGTATGAAAGGAGCTGCTTTGAAAGATTACCAATCTACACATGCTAATATGCCCGTCTTGTTTCCATTGAAGATTGATGTTTATTAAAGTGTTCTATTTTTTTCCTCTTATGATTGTCCTTGTATTCCATCGATACTGCCCGGGATATGGCAATGTAGTAGGCTGTCAACCATCTCCAGCCCTTACTCGAATTTGGGTGGAATTTTGAGTAAAAGCTTCAGTGAAGCACTCTGATGGGCAATGGGCAAAGTAAATTTGGAATACATAAAATGGCTTTGAAAAATTTGAGTAAGGATTTGTGTATTTCTTTATTTGGGTGCGAATTTGAGTAATCTCAATTCGGTGCTTGGTTAGGTAAAGAAGTAGAGAGGTTTTAAGGTTTTTATGTAGTTACCTGTGACTAATGTTGAGTAAGGAGCAGAGATTCCCCAAGAGGTTCTGAATTCTCTATATCTACCCTATGTGGGACTCTCTCCTCTCTCAAACCACTCTGCTCTTTTTTATGCTTTTTGACATTTATTTTCGGATAACCTTAGCAGTTAGGACAAATGTTTTCTAGTATGCTATAATTTTTTCAGCTTCCAAATTTAGAATCCCTGACTAATATGAACTTCCAAATTTGGCCCACATAATTATCACTCGGGCACTCACCCATTCGTCGATCTTTTTCTTTTTGAGGCCGTCCTCCATTTGATCATGGCCACCTTAAGCCAACCTCAAATATTCCTCAGAACAAACCTTGCACTATCGCCCACGGACATGATTTGAAGCTCAAGATTAGTGTCCTTAGGAACCAATCACGAGATTCATGAGAAGGGTATTTTTCTGAAGTTAATGTAGCTTTATTGAAATTTGCATTTCACTTTTTTTTAAAATTTATGTTTGGCATCGTCTAAACCCTAGTTTTGTCTGTTTGAAATTTCTTTACTGCCCATATTTGATTAAGCTAAACGGTTGCATTCAGGTGTTAGGGTGTGCGGGTTTCAACTTATTAAATCTTTGTAGTTGAAATCGGTTTTACACCAATTCATGTGTCAAGATGGGTGACACAAACAGAAACTATCAAATCTAAGGAAATTGGGGTCATAATCTTGCTCCGTCAAAAATTTTGCTATTGATGCTTTTGTTTTTTGGGGTAAGTAGCTATTGACATTTTTGGTTTGGATCCTGAAGGATTTTCCTTTTCGGATTGGTGTTATTTCAGTTTAGAGGGATTTTGATTGCTAATACTTTCAGGTGGGGGTATTTGTTATCAGACTACTACTGGGATTCCGGCTCTTGATGAGAATCTTAGGAATTTTGACTGACGTGTAATAGCTATATGATACTTTCTTTACTTTGTTGTTATGATGGATTTCAGCTAAAGTGACTCTTCACTTCAATCTTTGTTCAATGTTCCTATAGAGAATGAGAATATGCCGAGTTGGTAATTATTGCTTTGGTTCATCCAAATCGGAACTGTTGGCCATTTTTAGTGTTTGGTTCCAATTTGAACCGTTTAGGTCTAACCATGTCAACCCTGTAGGGAATAGTAATAGTTAGAAAAATTATTTAAAACTGGGAAAAATACATTGCCCCTTACTGTCACTAAGGATTGACACTATTTTCAGGTTGAAAATCTTTTTGGCTGATTGTTAGACAAATAACTTTATGTATCCTCATTCCAGATTGATTGCTAATACTTTCAGATGGTTATATGAAGCTCATGTATATTCAGTGTGTTAAGTCTTTGAATTAGTCCACTTTTTGAATACTATTGCTTAGTAGATGTAAAGTTTGTCTATCTTTGGGGAAGTAATTAGAGGGGTCATAAACGGGGAGCTGTTATGCTTCAAGTGCTATTTCATTGCAAGATAATTCACGCTTTTCGACAATTATAAGTCCAGTTTTTTGTTGGTCACCAGTACCAATGGTTGACACAGCAAGAAACCCGCTGATTTTTTGGGATGACGAGTTTATTGTTTCTAGCTCAACAGTAATCACCTGAAATGATAACAAACTGCATTACATGGGTTAACACACTAATTTTCCTTCTATATAGAATCATAGATAGGTCGTACTGTGGTTGAGATCGCTTATTCTGAAAATGGTAAATTGTTACTACTACAATACATTTTTTAGTGTAATTTTTTTTTTTTGCGTCTACTGATGTACTATTTTTTTCCGAAGGTGGGAAGCCACTATTTATTGGCTCTGGCACTATTGTGGATTGTGAGGAAGTTAATGGTGCACACCTCAGTACTAGTACTATCTTGACTTCAGCTAGTCTTCTTAGAACTTCTGCAGAATCAGATGCCTTACCTAATGATATCAAGGTAGTGTGAGTGTTGGTGTCATAGTGTTATCATATCGAGGACACGGGACAAGGGAAAGATTTTATATTGAGATTTCTCTATATTTCATGCATTATATTTATATGAGAGTCAAATGCACAGTTGCAGTATACTCAAATTACTACAAATGTTTTGAGGTGCCTGGACAAAAATCTCGAACACAACCGATTCCCTTATCCGCGTGTACACTATGCATTTCCAAGAGTCTACGTCACATATCCATAAAAATATCTATAAAAGTAGTTTTATGGTTTTAGAAGAGTACCATTCACTGTTTTTTAATGAATTCAGGTTGAGGTGTATTTATCGGATGGTACATTATTGGATGGTCAAGTATACGCATGTGATTTCCACTATAACCTTGCGTTGATTAAGGTTGAATCTGATGCAATGGTGCAACCTGCAAGCCTAAGGAATCTTGATGATTCTATCAGTATACATCCTTGTGAAATCCAGAATGGGGTGGGTTCTAAATCTTTTCAGCTCCGTCCCCATTCCGATTTATTTCGTCTTTTTCCTGGAGATGACGTTGTTGCTATTGGCCGGTACTTTGAGAAACCACATAATATCATGGTTGCCCCGGGCAAATTCAGGTATGCGGAGATGCTTACATGCTGTGATTTTCTTAAATAAAATTTGGAGAATATACCCCATAGGTTAGCCTTTGGTAATCATTGCAAAAAAATCAAGGATGCAATGTTGTTTAAGTTGTGGGGTACTCTTGTTTGTCAATTTCTTGATAATTACTTACTCTTGCTCTATATTCTTTTCGTCCAGCCTTGATTCGTGTGAGTTTGATTGTAAGGAGCTATTTAGGGCAAACTGTAAGATTTCAAAGGTAATAACTCATTCTCTCTTTAGGCAAGTGTTGTAAGTAATCAAGTGCTGATCACACGTGATGGAATTTGACCCTGCCATACAGTGTTGGTTTTATTTGATTAGATTTTGTCTTGATGGTTATCTCTTGAACTAATGATCTTTCTTTTGCTAGTGTGGCATTGGTGGACCCCTTATCAATATGTATGGTGAAGTCATTGGAGTCAATTTTTACGACCTGCTGTGTACTCCTTTTCTACCCATCAACATAGCGCTGAAATGGTTGGAGAATTTTAAGAAAACCGGGTAAGTTCCAACTATCTTTGTCCTCATTTTAAAGTAGGGGCTTTCCTATTAAGTAGCCTCCAACTCATATAGGGTTTGTGGATAGTTTTGACCTGACTCAATGAGTCTATCGAGATATAAGAATGCATATAGAAACAAGGAATGGAAGGGCAATAATAGAGAGATCAATGGCATTTGTAAACTTGGGAGATGCGAAAGGTTTACATGTTTGATCATAATGGCATTTGTTAAATGAGGAGATCAATGCTACTACTCTAGTTGATAATGCTATGTCCTCTTGAGGACATCAATGCTACTACTCTGACTCTCTTAACTCGGTCGATTGCTAGGTACATCGATTTTTGTAAATCAAAGTGTATAGAGATCCACTACTTAATTATCCCGAATCTTTCATTATCTTCAATGCCTAGAACAAAATAATTTTTCCCCACCCCAACCCCAATGAGCTGTTTTTTTCCTCCTAGGTAAGTTCTTGTTTTCTTGCTTTTGTTTTTTTCTTTCTTTTTGGGTAAATTAAAAGATCGAAGAAAAAAGCATGATCTGTTATCATCCATGTAGAATCTAATAATAGCCAAGTGCATGACTCTTTGAACGGGCATAAAAAGAAAGTTTATGAAGGATGAAAACATGATCCAATCTTTGTGGTCACCGAACTGGCATCAGAAGCTAATATGCTTCATAATGCGGTAAAATACCTCTGCCACAAAAAGTGGCAACATAGAAGTGGTATAAATGACAAGGCAAACAGAAGGCAGCAGAAGAGTGATTGAGACATGTCCAATCGACCCAATATGAGACAAAAAATAGATATGGACGTACGCAGCAGAAGAACAATAAGAGCAGACGCTTTAATGTGGATGAAGCTTCTTCATTTGCTCTTCAACCTCACTTTTGAGATCTTTGGTGCTTCACGCAGCCTTTGTGTAGACTTTTGTATGAATCCTATTCCCTAGAGTTCACATACGCAATCGTGACTTGTAAACCGATGCGATAGTAGCATTTGTGAATTTACCGATAGTAGCATTTGTAAACCGATGCGATAGTAGCATTTGTAAACCGATGCGATAGTAGCAATCGTGACTTGTAAACCGATGCGATAGTAGCATTTGTAAGAGAGCATTTATGAAGTTCCATGTATATTACATCTGTAATGAATCTTCCCATTCCTTTTAAGGAATTTGAATGTTGTGATGAGGACTCTTTTGATAGCCTGGCGTGTCATCATTGAGGGGTACTGTTGGTTATGGGTTTCGACCTGTATGTCTACATTGGCCCTTAAGAAGAGCTGTACGACAGTTTGAGGTGAATAATAATGTTACTTATAAACTATCTCCTTCTGCCATTAAGAAGTTCTCAGTTTATCAAAATCAGAATGACGAGATAGTGCTGGGATTGAGGAGACGAATAAAAATTCAAGAAGGGGTGAGCGTAGACAAAACTTGCATTGAATTCTCTTTGAGGAATCAGTTCTCTCTGATTTAGAGTGTTGTGGAATTTTATATTGGCCTCTAGTATTTGATCCGGTAAAATGAAAGTAGCCTCTAAGATTATAATTTGACAATCAGAATGAGGTGTTGAGAATTGAGGTTAGTCGCGTAAGGTTTTGAGGATAAGCTGCAAGTTGCATAAGCTACGATCATAGCTGTTGACATGGTAACATTTGATATTTAGTTCTTTGTTTTTGATGACTTTCACTTTTTTGGCTCGTGCTTCTTGGCGGCCATTTGGCATTGGGATCATTTTGGGGTTAATTCCATCTAAGCATCCTCTGGTCCCAAACTATACATAGGAACTGGTAAGGGCAATGTTGAATCCAACTTTCTTAGGGGAAGAGGAATGGAAGGGCAGTGCTTGACATGTTTGAACTCTCTCCTTTCCGAGTCCTCCACTCCCCCCTCCTAACCCCTATCAGTCCTCAATCCACAGTGTGTACTAATCAACTGAGGTGACTGGAGGAGGTGTAAATGAGGTCTGGAGGATTTTTAAGGAGTAAAAGGGTTGGAGTTAAATCTTGTTGTGATATACTTAGAGGCTCTACGGATCCTCTGAAACATCAAAAGGGGTATATGCTGCATTGGATTGCCATCTGAGTTAGCATTTTATGGTTAAAATGCTGTGGCGGGGTGGGTCCTTAAGGAAGATTCTTCTAAGTATAATAAAGTCAGAGGACGTGATAATTGTAGGCTGGCATCATATGCCAACACAATTGATCACTTGCTTCTTGGCTGTCTTGTTGGTTGCTAAGTACCGTATGTACTTGTTAAAGCATTCAACTCAAAACCATTTGGCAATGATGGACAGGTCGCCAAGACTCATATAGTAGTTTTGGAGGTATTAATTAACCAATGTGGGACAAGCCCTAACACTCCCCTGCAGGTGTGACCAACCCACACGCAGAGAGGTGAATAACGGATGCACAACATTTGGGTCATAATGAAACATGGTGCACTTATGGCACAAATAACGGAGAAATAACCAAGAGAGTCTTGTCTAAAATTCTTTGAAAGGCTAGTTTTGATACCATGTTAAAGCATCCAACTCAAAACCAATTGGCAATGAGTCGACAGGTTGCCCATTGTGCCCAAGCTCTATTAATTAACCAATGTGGGACAAGATCTAATAGTACTTTTCTCTCTTTTTGGGTTCTATTGGGTATAGTCTATAGTTGGCACGGGAGATTTTAGAAGCTCAGGAATTGTGCTGTCTAGACGATGTCTCTTTTCTATTTGATGTGGTGCACTTGCTGTGAGGAGTAATAAATCTGTCGAGGGGGTGGAACTTCGTCTACCAATAAAGTTCGCTTAATTGTAAGAGGTCAAGGATTAATATGGAAAGCTGTGTTTGATATGGGCCTCAGAGACTGTCCATGCATCCGATGACATGGATTGATTTTATTGGCCATTATTTCTGGTCCAGGGGCGCTTTCGGTATTCACACTTTTTTGTTGCACATGCATTTTTCCTGTTATCACTACCATTTTTTTTTCCCCTGGATCTCTTAGCATTGCTCTATCACGTTTCTGTATCAGTGGAGGTGAGCTGGGGTATCAGTCAATCTTCACCCTCTCCCTCCCTTTCAAAGGGGGAAAAAAAGTTCTTCAGCTCAAAAGTTTTGTCATATCCTCTGTCAGCTGCCTGAAATAGTTCATTTGCAATCATTTTTAAGCTGTCTTAGACACTATATGGTCACGGCACAGGAGATTCTGTCGACGCTGGCTTGGAATGCAGATGACTCATCTATGTGCTGCAAGGTTACGCCAGTTGGAAAAGATTATCCAAAAGTTCCCCAACATCTCCAAAGGTGTTCTTGTTGAAGAGGTATGTTCTCCGCTACTCCTAGTTCTGTACGAATCCTGATTAAATAGAACCACAGTCTTTGACTGCTTATGTTTTGTATTGAGGCTGTTGCTGTCAGGATAATTGCAAATCTATTATGGTGGTCACATGCATTCTTGATCTCTTGTTTCAACTTTTTTGAGGCTCTCTATTAGATTTGTTAAATAATTGACAGGCAGTCGTCTTTTTTGTACTTTGACTATGATGCTGGCAAGAAAGTCATCTTCTGCCATATTTTGGTACAATGAAATGTGAGTCGACTTCTTTGGTCCATATATCAGTTTCCCCCCCTTTTGATTAGCAGCACTGCCCACCAAGAGTACGACTAACCATACATGCTACAAACATTCACTTCATTCACATCATCATGCCTCAAATTGTTTGCCCGTTTTTGGCACCTTTCCAGTTATCTAGGCTGGACACCTTTTGTACCAATATTCCGTTTCTTTGCATTTCCAATGAATACTTTTTCTTTCTGGGAATTACTTGATTCTCTTGGACCTTTTGGATTCAAATGGTAGTCATATATGGTGACCTCTATGGTTTTGATGGTTATTGTGAATTTTTGAAGCTTTATTTGTGTTTACTTTATCTGCGTAACAGATCAATTGTTAGTTCTTGCCTGATCGAGACTGGATATTGATACATGGACTTCAGTAAGAGTTTCCGGCGTGGGTGTGTTATTAGGGACATATTCATAGAATCTAAGTTTCCTGTCATGGAAAAGGGGCATTGCAAAACATTTACTTTTGTTTTCGTATCTGTTTATTCTAAAGCGAGAGAGACTGACCAGAGTGCCTTAATATTGGGCCCTGAATGAAAAGAAGGACAGGCAGAGATAACTCTATCAGGCTCCTGGGGAAAGTGAGAAGTATTAGATGTTAGTAAGTCACCTTCAAGTTTCTATTAAAAAAATTGTAGTAAATCACCTTCTAGTTAAATGAGATTCAGATCAGGATTTTATCGACTTGAACATAGCCTGAACTCTTGCAGCTTAAGCAAATGTTTGTGTTTTTTTTATGTTAGTTGCCTTTATAAGCATACTAAGCAGCCAATTTATGAAAAAATGGGATTCTATAGGTAGTAGCTTTTCTCAATGCAATACAGAATTTGAAAGAGCTCTAGTTAAGATTCTTTTCGTGTATTTTGCGAGGAAAGGTAGAAGTTATGCTTCTTTTCATGTATTTTGCAAGGAAAGTGGCTAGCTTCCCTGGTTTCTCTCTTTGCTTCAATGAGAAACTTTATGGGACAGAGACTGAAAACAGTATCACAAAATTGTAGTAATATTGGAACCTAAAACACAATAATCAAGATTCCTTAGATGGATATTTTAGGTACATGTAACCCTAATTTTCTGGAAGTGTAGGAAACCAGGAATGTATTGTTTCATGCACTCACACGTGTTTTAATTATGTGCTTTTTTGCCTTTGAATATTAGTAAAATGATTTTTACACTCCCTGTTTAACCAAAGTAAGTTGTTTTTTATTATCTGTTAAGCTTCGTTAAAAACAGCTATTTTGTACCTATGCATATGTATGTATGGGTGGGCACATGGATGGGCTTAATCTGTCTCTCAGTCGAGTTTTTATAGGTAACCTTATATACTCAGCTGCGTATTCTTGCCAACTATCAACTAGGTTATAGAAGGGTCGCCTGCTGGACGTGCTGGAATCGCGAAGGTGACGTTATTGTTCGATGTGCAGGCAAGGATGTTGGGGGTTTTTTGGAGGTATACCGTTTTTATCATTGTAATTATCTTGGAAATTGTCCCAAAAAGGAAGAAAATGAGAAAAAACGTTGTTAAGGGAGGTATTGGGGGCTTGCCCTGTAATGCGTGCCACGACCTATGCATATGGGTGGGTTCAGTTGTCTTGGGCTTTATGGATGTCTCCCTAGCCTAATGACTGCCAGAAGCCTTTGCACTATGGATATGAACCCTGTTTCTCATTTTCCTCGTTCAATTAGCATTTTGGCTATGTTGTATGTTTGTGTAATCCTTCTCCTGTTGCAGTTCTGTGGCATAATATGGGACAAGAAGAAAGAATCTGTCAAGCTGGTTGTGATAAGATCAACCAGTGGTGCCCGTTTGAAGCTAAAGGTGAAGCTTGAGGAGGCTAGCCCAGATAAATTTTATCGGTAAATACCTCTTAAGCATTTGATTAATGTCTTCATACATTTGTACCAGTCTTTAAGATGTGTGTAAATTCATGGAATTTTTTTTTTATCACATTTGTCGAAACAAATGGGTTTGTTCTTTTGGTAGTTTTATGTGTACGGTTCAAATAATTTCAAGCAATTTATTAGGGAAGTGGGTGTTTTTGTTCTAATTATCCGACAAATTCACAAAGGATTCATCTTCCATGTGGTGCTTTTATTAATTTATTATCTACCAACAGTCTATGGTTCATTCGATTTCTCATCGTCTTCCTTTCTTCTCAGATGGCCAGTCCCTGAAGAATGCATGGTGTCTGTTAAAAGAGTTCGGGTGTAACCCCACGAACTGTTGGAAGTGATGCATACCCTGCTAGTATTTATGGTAGCTTTTATTTTTGGGCAAGTCATATATATATATATATGGTAGTTTAATTATGTTCTCCGTTCTATTTGCGTTGAATTATTCCAAGCAACAATTGTCATGTAATTAATTATCTTTAACTGGTTATTGTGGTCCATATGGAGCATTTACTCTGGCTTCAAGTGGGGCCCTTGCTAGTGGATAGTGGGTTTATTGTCACCTGGATTAGTCGAGGTGCGCATGAGTTAGCCCGGAAACATGGTTATAAAAAAAAATGGCTTGTTATTGTGTACTTAAAACAACTTTTCTAGCTATTGGTTGTTCACTAATCTTTGACGTTGATGGCAATTTTAACTCGAGAGCCGTGACTATGGCTATGCAAGATGGTATGCATGTTTCTATGAAATCGTTGGCTGTAATTCGAGAATGAGAAATTGAAAAGTACAGGGAGGTTTCTATGCAAGACTTTGTTTACACGTGCAATATTATCTCTCCCTCCTGCCCATCTTCGGCGATCCACCAGTAATGAAGCTGCTACCAGATTCAACATGTTGACATACATAAGCTTCGAATCTTGGAGTCTCTCAAAGTTGGACGTGGATGTGAGCATCTTCATCCTTCCCCACTCCTTCCTTTATCTGATAAGCTTGGAGCTATGGCGGTTTGAATTGCACAAATGCGAGTGAAATTCAGAGAGAAAAAGAGATGAGAGAGGAAGAAAGAAATGGTGTTTGATTAAATGCTCAAATGGAAATCTCGTCCGCTTGGCCAACAAAGGGGAACTCTCGTCCACTAGCTTACAACAGAATTCAGAATGCCTTGCAATCAACTGAGCTGCTGGCTGCTGCCTTTATACACAGGCTCCACTTCAATCAAGAAAAACAACTCAACAGCTTTGACAACTAACAAACACCTCAGCAACTTCTACAACTAGGTGTGTGACAGACACTGCTTTTCCCCTTTCCCAACAGGTTTTTCCCCTCCCCTTTCCTTGGTCGGATTGGCCTCCTTCTCCGGTTTTCCCCTTTCCCTTCCAATGCAATCGTCTCAAGGTCGGAGTTGCTGTTTTGCTTGGGCTCCTTGTAACGACTGCTTCTTTTTTATATGTTTTGGCTTTTAGGGTTTGCTTTGGGCTCAATCATCTTTAGCGTCATGCTTGTTGGTCGATTTCTTTTCAAATGCATGCGATGTTGTTTATCTTTTAGTTTTGTTTTGTTTTTCTTTTGGTTTGTGAGTTGTTTGGCTGCTTTGGTCAATGCCGGTTTGTTGGGGTTCGACATATGGCTAGATGGTTCAATTTATGGCACTGGTGCGAGATTGTTAAGATTTGGTATGGCTTGGCACTAGTGTGGGTTTGTTCAGGTTCTATATACATCTGTTGCTTGTTGAAATTCGAAGGTGGTGGAGGCAGAGGTTAGGATCCGGAGGTGGTGGTTTGGGAAGAGGGTGGTGAATTAATAGACGATCTTAGGTAGTTTCTGTGAGGTCCGGTTGGTGACGAGCAAATAAGCTAAGGGAGATTCACCTCAGTCGACAAGGAATACTCTGCAGCAGTTATTTCAATAACGACGATTGTGCTTCTTTCTGGAAGCTTCTCTACTGATTTTAGAGTTCTGTAGTTGGCCTTGGCCATCTAGTTGCACGGCGCCTAACCGTGTCGCAGATTAACCCACCCCTTTATGATGGTTTGTGGATCTCCCTGGCTCGATTGGATGCGGAATTAGTTTTGAGTGAATAAAATAGTGAGATGAGATGAAATAGTTGGGTATTACTTATGGAGGGTGAACCCTTATTGATGTGACATTTATGGCGGAGATTAAATAATACTTGGTTTGGAAGATTTTGCTAATGAGGGGGAATAAAACAGTGCACTTGGTTTGTTTTGTAGTTAAAATGAGGGATAAGGATAAATAAGAGAGTTTGAGGTGGATTGGCCCGGATTAGGAAGGAGAAATCAGCTCGGATTAAATATGGACAGGGTAGAGACCTTGTCCATTTTTTATTCGCGCTAGGCCGGATTAAATGGGAGGAGGATTAAATAGTTCGGGTTACAAATAGACTCTCAAACTAAGCCATACGCTTGAGCCTGAGATTAAATAGTAAAAAATTTCTAATTCATCTGCCCACGATTGGACCTTTCTCCCCGTCTTGGGACCTTTACTATGCATCGATCTATTTTAGTGATTGACTTGTTGTTGGTGTTGCGATATACTCTTTTTGTCCCTTTTTAAGTGTGTACTTTGTAAATTTAACTTATTAAAAAGACATCATGATTACACCAATCACATCAATTTTTATGTTCACTTTGCATCTTTCATGTCAAATTTTACATTCATTTTCCAAAATTATCTTCCACTTCTACCCATTAACTCTTTACACATTAAATTTTCAAAAAATAAAAATAAAATAATATTTGTACAAATTTTTACTTATTAAATTTTCAAAAACAAACACTTATTATTAAAGAAAAGTTCAAAATGGAATACTCAAGGACGGAGGGGGCAGTTAAGTACTCTGTCTTTTCGATCAAAAAAGAAGATCATTATGGTCTTTTTCCCTTGTTGGCTCCCGTTCAATTGTTTGTCGATTTACCTGCCTAACATGTATGGAACACTGAACACAAGTAACTCCATTGTCTGCAATTTTGGACCTCTTATGGCTTCTCCGACCCTTCAACAAATTTAAATATTGGATTGAAAAGGGATCCAACCTTTTCACTAAACCAATAAATCAAAGGAAAACCAAAATTTTCATTAAATTAAGCCAAAACCAAATAGTCAAGCCTTGTCAACCGTTGGAGATGGCGGTGCTAGTGATGGTGGCGGTGGTGTTGGCGTGTGGCGATGGTGCTAGTCATGGTGGTGATGGTGTTGGTCAAGGTAGTGATGGCGATGGTTGTAGTCGTGGCGCTAGTGAGGCAATAGTGGTCGAAATTCTGAAATCTTTTCATCCTCGTATAGTTAGCTGGTGGTTTGGTTGGCTTTTGACATCGTCATGGACTCATGGTCATCAGGTCATGGCGGTTTGGTTGAATTTTGTGAGCTCTATATGCTCGTTACTGCTCGATCATCAAGTGGATTCCGATAATCTTTGGCACTGTGTGATGGTGGTGGTGATGTTGCAGCAGTACTACATACCCAGAAATAGCACCTAGAATTTATATACAGAATTTGAAATCAGTGGCCCAGATTCTGGGTAGATTTTCTGAGTATTTAGACTTTCTAGGTGATGTTGCTAGTGATGCTGAGGTGCTGTTTCGGATAGGGTGGGAGTTCTAAGATCATAGTTTGATAAAATTTTTGGTAATGGTTTAATCTCGTAATCAATGTTAAATTAAATTTTCATGCAAATTTGGTGAATGAAAAGTAAAGAAGTGAAGGGTTGGAGTTGGTGAAGGGTTGGAGTTGGTGTAAGGCTGTTTGGCAGCTGTACATAAGAACCAGTATACTATGGCTCGTATACCAAATTAACGATTGCACATAATAGGTGTCAAAGAGGTTACTTTTTATGAGTCAATATCTTAGAAATGAGCTGGAGAGATAAGAATATTTAACGGTAGAGATGAGGAGAATGAAGTGATCTAGAAGAAGGGTGAAGAGAGCAGGTGTGCACAGAAAAGACCAAGGCAGTGAAGCTCTTAGGCTAATCCATGGGGACCCAAGTGATCTAGAGAGAATATGGTGATATCACTAGATAGAATGTTCTTCTCTCCAAATCAGTGACCGCCTACTTTCTCTCTAGAATGACACACTCTGTCAGTCAAGTCACCTCTGGGAATTGTGAAGAGAATATCTCCAGAGCAGGTGTGTACATTTTTATCAAAAACTGCTCGGATCAAGTCCTTTCGGGTATTTTTTTTTCCGACAAATCCTCACATTGGACGTTAAAAACACATTTTAAACACATCTAACGGTTCGGATCGTCAAAGTTCGATCTCAAACGAAAAATCCCGCACCATAGCTTATATAAGGGAGCCCTTACTAGAAATGCCTCCTATATATGTACATATATAGGCACCCTGGGACAACGAAAAGGCGCCAGGCTGTCTCCCTAAAATATGAGGACATGTGCCCTTTCCGTACACCCTAATCACGCCGGTGATGTCATCTCCCGCGAAGCCAACCCCCGAGTCTTACTTGGGCTCGCTACTCCACCCTTGCGTGGAGAACCTCTTCTCATTTTGTAGCCACCAAACCACTAAATTCACTTCCATTCCCGTTAGGGCAAGGTCATGACTTGTTCGGTCGTGTCTGTACCGCAACCAACCCAGAGGGCCCCTCAAGTCCTGCCTTAGACCGGAGTAGGCGTTTGCTTGGGCTAAATAAATGAGTGACTAGTTCCTCGCATTCTCATCCATGTCTCTGGGCTGCACTAGTCGTGTTACTCATGAGCTTTTCTCCATGGCCAGATGAGCAATTTTCTCCATTGGGCCTTCGCGGCGCGCGATGGCCCTTTGCGAAGGGTAATGTCCCGCTAGTGGCACCTGTGCAGACTGATCCGCACGACTCTGTTGTGTGTCATGCAGGCCTTGGGTGACACCTGTCACAATGTGATAGAGTGGTCAACTTTGACTTTAGTCAACTTATTCCTGAACGCAGTGTCCGGTTGACGGTCTGAACCGCGGACCATGGTGTCCGGTTTGACGGTCTGAACCGCGGACCATGGTGTCCGGTTGATGGTCTGAACTGTGTCCGGTTGACGGTCTGAACCGGTCCAGTCCTACAAACTACAAACCAGAATTTTCTCTTGCAATTAACTTTTAATTCAATTTCTAATATTAATAGTATGCTAGCAGCCATTCATCTTGGGTTAAAGCAACAATGAAGCTTACTTCACTGGACCAACCCTTATGGTATATGGCCTGCAGCAGCTGCCACAAACCAATCCACAATGCCTTCATTGGTAGGCCGAAAAAGTTACAGCAAAGCCAAGGTATCATCTTCACATTTAGAGATTCGTCTATTTCCGTTGGTTCTGATTAATGCGAAGTTAAACACCACTCGACAGTTACGACAAGGGTAAGAATCTAATTTGTGTGGTCTAATTTTATCCTGGATTCTGATTTTGAGTGTCATGAGTCCAGGGCGAGCCCAAGTTTTTTTTAGTGCCTAGGCATGTTCTAAAAATGATGCCCCATTGTAGCACACACGAACACACCCGGAACTCATTCAATACACACACACAAAAAACACAGATACATTAATCCAAAGATTAGATTAGATAAACTTACAAGTTATGGTTTGGAGACCTAAAATATTCTTTGCAATTAAGAGATCAAATAGTAGTCTTGTCCTCGAAAGTTCAATCACTGTGCTCGCAATGCTTGTGAGTTGTGCCGATTGTGGTCCCATGGGTGGGACTCCGTTGAAGTCGCTTGCAATTTTTTTGTGGAGAAGGCCGAAGTGTAAAAGGTACCTAGGTAAAGGGTTTCATATCAAAGGAATTGGGGGAAGCGTACAACATAACGTAATAGTCTGATTTTGTTTTTTATTAGGGTACATCCACTCAATGGGCCACCAAATAAGACTTTGCTTTGTGTGTGTATCATTGGACTGCAACAATAGCGAATTTTAAGCGCCCTAAAACCAAATTGGATCACTTGTTTGAGCTTCAAAATACCCTTATGTGGCCTCATGAGTCATGAGCTTAGAGATTAAGGGACAAGAGGGGTTACTTGATCCCTCTCACTTTAATTTCTCATAAGGATTTTTGATAGTTTGGAGCTAAATTTTGCAATTTCGACCCACAAAAATTTCATAAATTGTTCCAACTTGCTTAAAATACATAGAATTTTCAAAAAAAATTTAGAGTTGACAGTATTGTAAATGAGGCTATCATACACTATTTTCAAAATATAATAAGTCACTGAGACCAATTAAAACGAAAATATATGTGTTAATGTCTATCCACGTTGTAGCTAACCTTTTAGTTTAGTTATTTTTTGCATGAACAAAAAAAAAATTGCATATAGATCTAAATTTTGACAACGCTAACATGAAATTAAGGATCGGCCTTGACATAAGCCCGTTAGGCCAATGCTTAGGGTACCCAATTTTTGGGCCAATAATTGGGCCCTGAAATGCAAGATCATGTTAATATATTATGTAGGCAAATGTCTTAATAGGTACGGTTTTGTGGTTCAGCTGTAAGTTCTTTGTTTTGCATCCATCAAGTTCTGTGTTCAATTTTTCCCATCTTCATTTTTTACACAAATAAATTTTGAATATTATGTACAAAAAAAAAAAAATAGTATAACGTACATCATTAGGCATTTTCAAACATTTTATTGAGTATCTAATATATATACAAATTTTAAGGGGCCCATGGCTAAAAACTATTTAGGGTCAAAATCTCTATTTTTACTCTTGAAAGGGCCAGCCCTGAATGAATTCATATTCTAGGAGGTTATTATCTACTACTTTGAAAGAAAAAAAACATGTTTCGAGGAGGATGAGTCAATCATTTTTCTCTCTAATGCGCTTTGAGATTCAACTCGAAAAGAACTCTGCAACCATGACAACAACCATGCAATCATTTGTAACTCATTTACTTTGTGTCATGGATTGGACAATGCAATTATAGACGTGCTTATAGCAATTGAGCACGTGCATTGTGTGAGACATTTGCACAATAACTTCAAGTCAGCTAGATTTTCATCTCAGCCTTCGAAGGATAAGATGTGGAACTTAGCTAGGGCTAGTTATGTGGGAAACTTTAACTTCATAATGGAGGAGCTTGGGAAAGAAGGACCAGGAACATTTGCTCGGTTGTCTCACCCAGACAAAAACTCGTCACAGGTTTAGGTCTCACTTTATTTTGACCCCTAAGTGTGATATTTTACTCGACAACTTTTGTAAACCATTAAATGAGGCCATATTGTTTGCTAGGGATAAACCTATACAGGCCCTGCTGGAAAGACTGAGATTATACTTGATGGATAGGGTAATCAAGAGAAGGGCACTTGCAATTACATGGGTAGATGGCTTGGGTCCTAAGATACATACCAAGATAGAGAAGGTGAATAAGATGTATGGTGACTACTATGTAGTCCCATGTGATGATGGAGAGTTTGAAGAGGATTCCATAGTAGCAGTACATTGTGAATGGTCTTGATAAGTATGAGAAATCAGGTAAGCCTCCAGTCAAACTCCCATAGATTAAAAGGCAACTTGCAAGGCCATGTAAAACAAGAAGTAAACCAGATGAATCTCAAAAAAACCAATTCAAACTCAGTAAAGGAGGTGTGAAACGGCTTGCAGAAGGTGTGGGAAATAGGGGCACAACACCAGGGCATGCAAAGCGCCTATGGATGCCCTCTCAAGAGGCTCTAGAAACCCCAATCCAGTTCACGACGCCAGAAAAAGAAACACTTCAAAAAGAGGCCAACTTGCACTTCCCTTAGCATCAGTGCACAACCTCAGCAATGAAATTCTGTAGTTAAACTCTGCGGGTTCCGTATAGGACCATGGCACTCTGTTTTCCATGAGACTAGGTATTCGGGGCCCTGATGTGTTTTGTTTTTGTAATACAACTGTGTTATGTATTCAGGACCATGATGTGGTTAAACTTTGTTATGTAGTTTTATACTAGTTGGGCACTTTTTTACTAATGCCCTTTTGTTGTTATGAACTTGGTTTGGTGACTTTGTTGTATAAGAATTTCTGTAATGAATCTGCAAGATATGAATTTCAGTTGTTATCAACTTCATGGCATGAGATACCACAATTTCATGTTGGAAGAAATACAGCGGCAATCCAGATTCCAAATAACAATTCATTCGATATATAATAAAACAGAATACAATGGAAATTTACAATAACCGAAATTAACAGAATATGAAAACAGAGATACAAACAATAGAAACTCCGAGTCGTGTGTAACCACACTCTCCTTAACAAAGATTCGCCGCCTACCGTGGGTGTTGTAGAATGCACCGGCGTCTTCGTCCCAGGATAAAACGGCTTGGACCACGGCCGACAGAACACCTCTATCGACTGCCTTGGCGAACTGGAACTTGCGTCTGCCTCTCTCTCTCAAAACACAATTTCGGGAATACAAAGTGATGCTCGAATTTCTGGTGTCCAAACCATGACCCAAAGCTGAGTTTATATAGGAGTTTGGAGGAGCTGAAATCATCAATACGGGATAAATGAGGAGCCTCCCAATTCAATGACGAAAATAAATCAGCCAAATGAATTCTGCAATTCAATTAAGAATTTGTAACCCCAGCCTTGAATCCGAAAATCAATTGGAATAATGCTGCCATTATCTCCTCTTTCATGAGGGGTGTTACGAAGACTTTATGAATCCGTGGGGTGGACTCGGTTGCCTCGGGAGACCCTCCGAGTGCCCCGGGTTTCATTCACAAATTTCCAACATTTCATTCATTACATAGAAACACCTTCATTCATGGCAGACACTTCACACCTCCAACAACTACATTTTTCCTCATGAACCACAAACTGATGCATGCAACAATTAGAATAAACACCATATTTTGTAGGAATCCACTTAGCCTCTAGTGCCATCAACTTCTTCTTGAACTTCTAATTCTCTTTGCTAAGTCCTCGGTTTATTTTTTCCCATGTACTCACACTTTAGCTCTAGCCCAGCATTTTTTGCCTCCAGCTCTTTCTCTCTAAAGGGTGGATCAACCCAATAGAAGTATTTACATCTTTTTCTTTTGACTACCAAAGATTAAGAGTACTTTATGATTTTATTTATTTTCTTTTTTTTACAATTTTAGTGCAAGGAAATGATGTATTTACCTCAAAATTGGCACATCCTAAGAATCTTCTTCATTGGTTTGCATTAGTGTTTGAGCTTCGAAGGGGGCTAGCTTCCCACACATGCATGCAATTAAGATACTCTTTTTTAGTGGTTGCAGAGAGAGAGAGAGAGGTGGGTTTTTTGATGGCAGAGAGAGAGAGAACTGGGATTTGCGCTATGTTTTTTTTATTTTATTTCCAGGTTTGTTATATATACTGTGTAAAGGAAATTCGAGGGGACACTGCTGGGTGTACAAAAAAAAGGGACCGAAAATGTACCGATCGCGTTTGGGGACCCACTTTTGGGTCTCACACGAGTGATCCGAACCGTTCATTGTTCTTAAAACATTTTTCCGAGGGGCCCCACAAAATTTCAGCTCAATCAGACGGTTGAAAGTGCTCGAACCAAAGTCTCACCGTTTGAATCAAAATTTCAGCACAATCTTAGGCAAGTACTTGACTAATGTGTCAGTCTGTTGTTATCTTATGACCGCTCTTATGTGGCGTAACTTTCTTTCGTCCTTTTAGTTTTATGATATTCCGAGTTATCAAAAAAAAAAAAAAACACTCCCCCTCATGTGCAGATCGAATGCACATGGAAGTGACAGACCAGAAGACCAGAAAGTGACTTGGGCGAAAAGATGAGATTGACAAGTGATTTGATTATGATTGACTTTCTATATGTAGTTAGTATACCACCTCTCGTATAAATTCTAGGGCTTGTGAGACATAAAGCATCGAATGCAATATATCTTTTCTTCCGAATTCTTTCACATGGTATTAGAGCCTCTGGATTTTCGCTCTCGACAGGCAGCTTAAGTCTCGACGCCGTCCACCGAACACTTAAAATATACTCATATTCATCACCTTCTAACACTTTTCACCTCAAATCTCTATTGTCTTGGCTTCTCTCACTTATGGCTGTTTTTTGCTCTCCTTGTTTTCTCCTGGCTTGGCTTATGGCTTGGGTTTTTTTTTTCTTTCAAACTCTTCAAACTCAAGTTGGCTTGTATAAATTCTAGGGTAACATATAGGAACAAAAATGTACTAAAATTTTTAAGCGTACATTATTTTTAGGATGGGTATCGGGGAAGGGTGATGTCTACCCGAACCCAGTTGGGTTTTTCGAATTTTCCCTTCAGGTCAGCAAAATTTGTTTGCAATTTGATAGATTTAGATGGTAGATGTCTAATTGAATAATGAAGCAATAGTTCAAGAATGAATTGAAGTTTATGAAAGTTTGAGTATCTATTATACATTAGGTCAAAGTTGACGGGTATTTTGAAATTTTTCGAAAGAAAAAAACTCCTTAATGTGTAACATTGTTTGCTCCCCGCCATTGTCTCGGGCGCGAAATCTCTACCCTTCCAGTATCCTGACGGCCCATCTTGCCAAGTTGCTTCACCGCCACCGCCAGCGTCCACGGTCCTCTCTCTCTCTCTCTCTCTTATAGATTTTGCTTGTGGTTTCTATGAGAGTTTGTTTCTTCACTTTCTAAAGCTTTACTATCAGGTCCACCATAACTTAATGGAGTTCGATCTACGCAGTCCAGAGGAAAAAATGCTGAGCTTCAGCCCATGGAAACGGGGACGCCCTGAGACTTGGGGTAGGCAAAATGCTGGTTGCACATTGTTTTTAGTTTTGATAGGTTAGAGAGTAATTTCTTAGCCAGAAAATAAAAATATATGAAAATTTTGAAGTCTAGCTCTAATCGTGGCCATATTTGCACTTGGTAGACTCATTCCCCAATCTAGTCTAAAAATAGTTTGTACAAATAGTTCACGAGTCATAGAGGACAGAAAAGATTGTTTCGTTATTGCAACAGTTTCTGTGAAAATTCAGTGTTTTTGCCATGCTAAGAAAATGTCTATAGTATAGTTTTTCTTGGTTGGTAAGAGAAATTATTTTCATGCAATCAAATGTTCTATTCCTTTGAGGTGAAGGTGAAGCCTTTGGTAACTGTTGAGGCCTTAGATATGTCTTCTTAATGAACAGAAAGTTACTATCTTGTTAGACATAATGCAGGAATTGTTCATATGTTTGTTTTTAATCATCTAAAAAAGCAAAGTCTATGCTGGAAACTATGTGTAACTTGGGAGCAAGGATGAGTTCTATTTGATACATCTAAATTTTGTGCTTGTTGGTTTGAGACATTTCAGTCAGTATCTTATTACTTTTTCCTGAGCAAGGGGTAGTTTGTTGTCTTTTCAATTTAGGAGTATATGTTTCTACTTATGATTTTTGTATGTTGATATGAACAGGTAACTACAAAATTTTCCGGCATTCTTTCTGGGAGAAGTTTGATAGTAATGTCTATGCTAATATGGATTTGGACATTGACACAAAAAGAGCTGCTTTGAAAGCTTCCCCATTTGTTGTTAGCCTTGTCTACCTTGCAGGTTGATGTTTATTAAATAATTCCATTGTGTTTTTTCCCTTTGTTTTCCATATTGCGTGTTGTGTATGTACTTTTGATCCCATACTCTACATGATATGGGTTAGTAATAGGCTCTCAACTATCTCCAGCTCTTACTCAAATTTGTGTAAAAATTTCATTTGAAGCACTCGAATGAGCTAACTCATAACCCAGAGCACCAGCAATGGGGGGTTTGAATCGAGTGAAGGCGTGATTCTTCTTCTAAGCCACTTATAAAATTCCAACCCGCCCTTACTAAAAAAAGGAGTTTTCCCAATTAATGCTTAATTCATTTTTGCTTTTGAGGTCAGGCTAGCTTATGAACATCGGCTTTGGTCATGCCCCTACTTATCTCCCTTACTTAGATTGTGAGCAATGGACTCGAATATCAAAATCTCATTGTGCAAGTCAAATGAAATCGATTAGGCCTTAGCACAATATGAGTAAAAGGGTTGATCAATGGCAGAGGTGTAAATTTAAAGACAGAATGGCTTTGAAAATCTAGGACCTAGGTTAAGTGTTTTGAGTCTCGCTTGATTTGGTTAACAGTAAACTCAATTTGATATAGTTTAGTTTTACTTACCCAAAAAAAAAAAATTGATATAGTTTAAGACTAAGTAAAGGAGTAGAAATGGTTTTAAGGGGTCTTTAGTAGTTGACTGAATGTTCGAGTTGGACTGAACATTTGAATAAGGACTGGAGATGCCCTTGAAGGCTCTGGACATTCTCATTCATATCTCTTTTACCCGGGAGTCTCCCCTCTCCCAACCCACTCTCCTCTTCTTCTTTTTTCCTTTTTTTTTTTTCCCTTCTCTTCTGCGTTCTGATGTCTAGTTTTTGCAAAACCTTAGCAGTTAGGACAAACATAATTTAGTATGCTAAATTGTTTTGATGTTGTCACAATATCAATTTTAGCTGATAGTTGGATTATAATTTATTCTATGTGTTGTGTTTATTGTTCTCATGCTAGGTTGTTTTTATCATCTATTTGTGGGTACAGCATACAATTTTATTTTAGTTATTCGTGTGAATTGTTGGTTCAACTGGTTTGGACTGATGGAACACGAAACATTTAAAGTTGTGTTATATATGTTTGCTTTCTGGTTGGTTTTATCTTTTATTTTTCAGATAGGACATGAACTATTACTGGGTTGGTGGGATTATTCACATGTTTTACTTATTTGAAGTCATAGACGTTGTGCTTGATGATTGCTTTGTAGATCTAAATCAGATTTTCTCAACTTACCGTACCGTTTCTTTTCCCTCAAAGACTGTAGCACAGTGTACTAATGCTCTTTGTGCTCTTCATTACTTCGTGAATAGATCAAAATATCGTCAGTGAAGACTATAACAAAAGAGTCAATATACGGTTGAAATACCCAATTAGTCAAGCCCATAAAAGCTGCAGGAGCATTAGTTAGGCCATGTGATGTTGGGTAATGGTATTTTAGCTGATCCTAAGAAGATTGAAGCCGTCGTAAAATGGGAAAGGCCAACTAATGTTACAAAGGTGTGAAGTTTCTTAGGGTTGGCTGGATATTACCGTCGTTTTGTGCAGGGTTTCTCCACAATTGCTATGCCTTTGACTCAGTTGACTAGAAAGGAGATAAAGTTTGAGTTGCTCCATACTTCCATTAAGTTCTGCGTTTTGATGTTTAGTTTTTGCACAACCTTAGCGTTAGGCCAAACATAATTTAGTGTGCTAAATTCTTTTGATGTTGTTTTTAGGATATCTATTTTAGCTGATAGTTAGACTTGAGTTTATTCTATGTGTTATGTTTATTGTTCTAATTCTAGGTTGTTTAAAGTTGTGTTATTTATGTTTGCTTTCTGGGTTGGTTTTATCTTTTATTTTTCAGATGGGACATGAACTATTACTGGGCTGGTGGATTATTCACGTGTTTTAGTTATTTGAAGTCGTAGATGTTGTGCTTGCTGATTGCTTCGTAGATGTAAAGTTGCTCCATACTTCCATTTTCTCGGATACTATTTCATCACAAGCTATTTTGTAAAAGAGACACTCATTTATTTGCATGTGCATATTTGTTTGTTGTTTCTAGCTGAATAATTTTCCACTTGAAAGGATCACATATTTTCTTCCCATGGTTATGAACCCCTACATTGCACAGATTATTCACTTCTTTTTCCCGTATCTGTATTGTGCTGGCGGTCATACTTATTGGTTATTACTAATAGTTTGTACTTTGTTGTTATCTACAAGTTTTCATTTTAACGTTTTTGCGATCGTATGCAAATAATTCTATTCATTTCTTTTTCAAGGTGGGGAGGCGTTATTCATTAGTTCTGGCATTATTGTGGATTGTGATGCAGCTAATGGTGCATACTCTTGTACTATCTTGACTTCTGCAAGTTTGCTCGGATCGTCGGCTGGTTCAGATGTAGATAATGATATCGAGGTACATACTTAACAATCTTTACAAGGATTTGGGCATGAGTATCGGGTGCGGGTAGGTGTTTGAATGTTGGGGTAATAGTATTTTCATATCAAGGACACATGGATATCTGCAAAATGTTAATATATTATAGATTATTTTCATGCATGATATGGGAATTTAATGTGTAGTTCTACACCAAGCTCGAATTGCTTAAGACGTTTTGTATGTGTGTGTCCCGCACCAATACCCTTATTTGGTGAACGTGTTGCATAGAGATAAATTATGCATTTCATAGAGTCCATGTAACAGAGCTTACAAGAAAAGTAATTTTAGGTCCTTTAAATTTTTTCATATTTGACGGAATAAAATTTTAAACATTTGACGTTTAGTTTATCACTTTTGATGCAGATTGAAGTGCGTCTCTCAGATAGCACGTTGTTGAATGGTCAAGTTCTTGCGAGTGATTTCCACTACAATCTTGCTCTGATCAAGATTCAATCGGAAGTAATGGTGGAACCTGCAAGTCTCAGGCTTCTTGATTATTCTCTCAGCACAAATCCAGATGAAATCCAGGACAAGGGGGTGGGTTCTGATGTAATTAATCTTTGTCCTGGAGACACAGTTATTGCTCTTGGCCGATATTTTGAGGAACCATTTGATATCATGGCTGCACCTGGAAAATTTAGGTACACGAAGATGCTTACTTGTAATTTCTTAATGAATTGGAAGAATGTACCATATTTCTTATATCCTATGATAAGCTTTCCGAAGATCAAACTGAAAGTCTATGAAGCTATATCTGTCAAAGATTGTGTTGTGCTGTCAATTGGCCACTAATTGTGTTGTTTTGTGTTAATCACAGTGCATCAAAGATGCACCAGCATGCATGATGTCTATATTGCGGAGCATTCTTATTTCGATTTCGTGACAAATACTCACATGCGCTCGATATTCTTTTTGCCCAGCCTTGATTCATGCGAGCTTGATTGTAAGGAACTATTCAGGGCGAACTGTAAGATTACAAAGGTAATAACTTATTCTATGTTTAGGAAAGTGTTGTGTATAATAGGGTGTAGATCACACATGATGGAATGAGACCCTACCATACAGTGTTTTGGTGACAATTGACTTATGTCTTTGTAGTCTCTAGAAGTTATTGGAGTTTGATCTTGGTTTTTTTAGTAGATTTTGAGTCTTTATGGTTATCTCTTGATCTAATAATCTCTCTTTTGCTAGTGTGGCATTGGTGGACCCCTTATCAATAGAAATGGAGACGTCATTGGAGTCAATTTTTACGACAAGCTGTGTACTCCTTTCCTACCTATCAACATAGTGCTGAAATGGTTGGAGCATTTTAAGAAACATGGGTAAGTTCCAAGTATCTTCGTGCATCATTTCAAAGTAGGGGCTTTTCTATTAGGTACCGTGCAATTCTTGTAGGGTTTGTTTGATTGTTGAACAGGCATGTGAATGAATGTTAAGTAGTAAAGATATGACGTATGCATGAAAAGCCTTGATTGTGGAGAGTGACTTTACATGCCAATGCTCAACTTTATTGGACTACCAAGAATTTTCTTGTTACTCATCACAAAGCAAGCTTGCTAAAGTTATCTTGATAAGGGATCCCATACCTTCTTTTTGTCACCATTGTTGATTGTTTGAGCTTGGAAAAGTAATTAGAGAGCTCATATAATATATGCAAGTTGTCTCACACACTGGAAACCTTATTGTGAAAATTGCTCTTTCGAGTACAGTTTTGCAGAATTTGACACCATTGGTTGACCTACTTGCACTTGGGGTGAAACAAGCTTCTTGGGCTTGGAAAGTTCATGGGAGTGGCTAAGTTCGGACAACCATTGTTGGGTTTGGTCGACAAAGTTGGTCTGACCTTCCTAAAGCCTAGTCTACTGGCCTTAATTGGTTGACCGCTGTACAATAGGCAACCAGTGTATGTTGGGGCATAATTACAAGATGTGTAACATATATTGTCAACCAACCATTTGGGAATGTTATCTTTGTTGTGAATCTTTCTAGAGTGCCAAACTATCAAAACTGGGGCAACTACACCCGAGTAGATCTCCTTGAAGCACCATTTTGTTGTGGATGTAACTCCTCGATCCTCGATGTGTTCATCAATCTTCCCTTTGAGCTGTTTGGTGCTTCATGTAGCCTTTGGGTAGTAACTCTTCAAGTACAAACGTAAGTGATGTAAGAGCTCTGACCATGGGTTTGTAGATAACTATTAGAAATGGCAAGATTGCAGTGCTTTGACAGTTGACACATAGTTCGTGTTGAAGATCTTTATCCTGGAGGAGGAAATCAACGAGGTGAGAATCCAAGAAGCGACATCTGCTCTAGTCTCTGATCATGTGGATGTCCCAGTCTTCTATGCCATGGCCTACCATGAAATGTTGTCGACCTCTTTATTTGACGAGACTCACTTGCAGAAATACATCTCAAATTAATATTCTCGTTCCTTTTCATGACTTTAGATTTTGTGATGAGGGTTGGTGTGATAACCTGGTGTGTCACCATGGAGGCGCGTCGTGGATTAGGAGTTATGACGTGGTCGTCTACATTGTCCCATGAAGAATAACCTTAGGAATCTTTTAGATGAATGAAAGAATCTCTTAGTTTTCTTGCCTTGTGCCTGAAAGAAGTTACTAGTGTCATTGAAATTAGAATGACTAGATAGATCTGGGCTTGAGGAGGGAGACTGAGGAGACCCACTAATTATTCCTATTAGGGAGATTTAGGAATCAGTCCTCTTCGACTTAAGAGTATTGTGGACTGTAATTTTGGCCCCTAGCATGGGATCCAGTAAAATAAAATGTAGCATATAAATTAAGGATGATGGTAGGGATTACTAGAAAAGTGATTATGGTAGGGTGCACGAGAATATGAGGATAAGCTGCAAGTTGTATAAATTAAGGATGATTTTTCTTCCTAGGTTTTTCTAGCTTGTACTTGGCTGCTATTTGGCATTGCAATCACGTATGGATTTGTTCCATGTAAGCATCTGCATCTTCCTGCCCCAAAATCCCCATAAAAGATCTCATAAGGGCAATATCGAAACCTCCTTCATAGTTGCATCACTGCTGTCTTGCTTGGTTAGACAATAATTGGATTGAAAGGTAGGTGCATAAGTTGACATAATGTTTTCATGACAACCACTTCACTACTCCACTTCCTCTGTTTACTACCAATTCTGTTGGGGACGACTGCAGTGCCTAACATGCTTGTACCCTCTCCCCTTCAACTTCCACCTGACCCTCTATTCCCTCAAAAGCAAATATCAATAGCTGTCTCTTCCCTTCCAAATCCTCCAGTTCCCCTCTCTTTTAATCAATACTGAGTGCTACCCAATTGAGGTGAGTGAAGGAGGTGTAGATGAGATGTAGATGTTAAATCTTGATGGGATATACTTAGAGGCAGTACGGAATCCTTTGAAACATCAAAAGGGGAGGAGTATATGGACATATGGTGCATTTGACTGCCACCTAAGATAGTATTTTAAGGTTGGAAATCCCATGTTAGGTTCCTTAAGGGGGCCCGTTCGGTTGCAAGGAAAAGAAGGAAAGTCCGGGAAATATATCTAACTTTCCTGCATTGTTTAGTTGTTCAGATTGGAGGAACTTGTGGGATCTTGTCTCTAACTGGTTCTATACAATTAAACTACCAGAGTTTAATTGTCCTACTAAATTCCTTTGTCAAATGAACACATGCTAGAAAACGTATTTCCTTTTCATTTACTTCACTTTTCTGGAGAATAGTTTTCCCCCGAAGAATTCTTGACAACTGAACGGAGCCTAAGGAAGATTCACACAACCTCTAACTAAAGAGGAAGTTATAATTGTAGGTTGGCATTGTATGTCTGCATAGTGTAACTAAAGTAGAAGTTATTATTGTAGGTTGGCATTGCTTGTCAGCATAGTTGATTGCTTGCTTCTTCACTATAATTGGTTGGTAATTATGGTCTGTGCTTTTCTTTCTTTGGGTTGTATTAGGTTCTCAAATGCTTTGTTGGTACAGTCAATTTTAAAAGCTCAAGAATGTCGTCGTCTAAATAGTGTTTCCTCATGTTTGACGTGGTGCATTCGGTGTGAGGAGTAATAAAGTAGTTACAACAACAATAACAGCAGAACCCATCTAGTCCTCAATCATTAGGGGTATGGGCGGGGGATGATTGGTGACAAACCCAACCTTTGGCAATATTTGTACAAAGTGTTTGCTCTCAGAATACCACTGAACAGTGCCCCCCAAACCTCCAAGAACCGAGGAGCTACAGGAACATTTTGCTGCAAAATCATGCCCCCAAATCAAAGCCGAAAGGCATCAGAGAGGGCAGGCCTAGAGATCCAAATCAATTTCTGTGCTCATTACCATGCTTCTTTCATTCACGTCCAGAGCATCTCACTAATGAGCACAAGAGTAATAAAGTAGTTGAGAAAGAAAAAAAAAAAAAACTCATTTAACCTTTTGAGTTAGAGAGTTATTTTGGAAGTTGTATTTGATACGTCCTTAGAAACTGTCCATATGCGCAATGACATTGACCAAATTTATATGGACATTATATGTGGTCAAGGGTGCATTTGGCGTTTGGACTTTCTTGTTTCTTCTTGGAATCAAAGTTTGATTTTGTTTTGTTGGCGTTGTACTCCTTTGAGATGGGTAGATTCTGAGACTGCAAATTCTTGATATTTTTATTTACTATTTACCGCAGAAATCTGATGGTTACTCTGTAACACAGTTGGTGTTTCAAGAAGCCTAGTATAGGAAATAATGGGTGAAATCTGGATATATATGATAGGAAATGTTCATAAACCGTGGAAGGGTTTCCCTAACCTTCTAAGGAGGCTTGCTTTTGCTGCAGTAGTTTGTTTTGTTTGGCAGAGGAATTGTAGAATCTTTAAAGGCATTCATAGGTCTCCTTCAGTAATTATTGGGCAGGTTAGATTTGAAGTAAGGGTCAAAGCTTCCCAAAGCAGGAACATTAAACCTACCCCCTTATCCACTCAGCTCTGCTATAATTGGCACGTTTCTTTCTAGGTTTTTTCTATTGTATAGGCTTTAGTCTATTTTTTGGTTCATTTCTTGTATAGGCTCATGCCTTAGTTTTTTTGTTTCTCTGTGGATTCTTTTTCTGTTTTCTAATACAACAGTTATTTTGAGACAGTGTTTTCTTCTATTCTGTTCTTTGAATACTTTGATTTTTTGTGAACTGCCCAAAACTGTTCATCTGAAATCATTTTAAACTGTCTTAGAGGGTTTAATGTCATGGTATCAGGAGATTCTTCCGACCTTGGCTTGGAATGCAGATTACTAATCTCTGTGCTGCAAGGTCAGGCCAGTTGGAAAAGATTATCCAGAAGTTTCGCAATACATCCGAAGGTGTTCTTGTTGAAGAGGTATGTTCTCTGCTGCTACACCATTTTTCTAAATGGTTCATGATTCAGGGCATATGTAGAATATTGAGTTGTTGGTGTCATGATGATTGGGAAAGACACTATTGTCGCCATATGCAATCTAGATCTCTTGCTCCAACTTGGTGTTACCAGTACAGATTGCTAAATTAATTGATTGTCCTATTGTAGTTCGACTATAATGCTGGCATAAAACCTATGTAGTGACATATGGACACACGACAAGCTGTGATTAGTCTTACTTCTCCACATCTTTTTCCCTTTTTTTCCTGATCAGCAACAAATTTGCTAATATTAATAAAGGAATTGACGGAAAGATAAAAGAAAAGGAGGACTAGTAGTCCACCGATGTGAAGGGGGAAAAAGTACAATAAACTCTACATGCTACAAATGGCTCTCCAATCCCTTGAAGTAAAAAAACAATGGTACAAAGGAGGAGACACTGCCGCCCAAAAGAAGCAAGATAACAAATCAATCAGCTATGTTACACGGAATTAGGTGCAGGTATCGGGTGCGGGTGTTTATTAAAGGGTCGGGCACCTCAGAACCTAAAAATGGAAGATTCACAGCTCGGATACGGATATGGATACGGTGCGCGTTAAACAGCTTGTCCAGCATTTCCTGTCACTTATTGGGAAGTAGAAGTTGGATATCAGCCTGTGAGTATCAGACCTGACTGGCCAAAGCAACAAAGAAAAGCACTACTCCCATAGGATCAAGCTACACTGGATCACCAACCAACATCTCAATAGAGGACGGGACTCCCTTGGAGCGAAGTGAAACATAAAGATGATGAGTCCGGCAACAGTGGCAAAAATGGGGTCTGGATCACATTCGTGTATTTTTTTGAAATATATTTCCTATTTTAAAATATTGATCCAGTAGTTTTTGCATCTGAAATTTGTGGATCGAATACGTGACACTAGTTAATAGCTTGGTGGCCCAAAACCAAATGTCATGTCAAAACTCTTTACATGTAAAAAAGCTCCTGCCCTGTTCAAAACATAAAACCCTGGTCGAATACCAAACTCCAATCAGTACAAGCCCTGGCATGCCGCACTAAGTATCGATAGACGACAATATGTTCAAGCATTTTGAGCTTTGTTTGGACCAGAAATTTTATTGGACAAAGACAGAGCAGTCACAAAAAATGCAATTTTGGAAAATGAAACAGGGTAATCAAGAGGATACCTTTCGTAGACAATTTAGATAGTTTAAGGTACGTGTAAAACCTAATAATTTTCTTCAAGTATTTGAATTAGGTAATGTACTAGGTTTTATGCTTGCGCACTTACTCTAGTTAGCTTTGTAGTCTTTTAAGTTTTAGAGGAATGAATTTTACACTCCTTGTTTAACCAAAATCACTCCTTTTGTCTTTTGTTTTTTTTACACATGTTGAAAAAGCCACTGTATTACTTGTGATTTTTTTTCCTCTGGACTTTAACACAAAATGCACCGACAATTTTGGATATTTTTGCAATTTTGATACAAGAAGAGGAGTGCTTTCAATCAACAGTGGAGTGTGAATCATTCCCGTTGTGTTTGACAAATCCATCCATGGCGTTTATAGTTTGGAACATATGGATGTGCGCTCTCTCTTTCTCTCTCCCTCTCTCTCTCTCAGTTGAGATGTTAGTAGTACTCTTATACTCACTGCATGTTGTTGCTAACAATCAACTAGGTTATAAAAGGGTCCCCTGCTGAATGTGCTGGAATTCTCCATGGTGATGTTATTGTCAAATGCGCCGGAAAGGTTGTTCGAAGTTTTTTGGAGGTACACCACTGTTATCATTGTTGTTACGAGCCAGTACAAAAAAAATGAAAAAAAAAAATTGACATTGCTGTTAAGGGAGGTATTTGGGGCTTTCCTTGTATGGATAGTTGGTCCTTAGTTGCAGGATCCTTCTAAAATGAGTGCATTCCCTAGACGGGAACTTGCTCCCATCCAAATGGGAACCTGGCCCTAAATATGATGAGAACTTCCACACTAATCTTAACGATGGAATTCTCACTTCTCTTCCAAATATATGCAAGGAGGAAGAAAAGTAAAAAGAGGTAAGAGATGTAAGACTATCTCTTTCTCGTCTCGTATTCTGCTACTTATCTATGTGTTTGGTCCATATATTTGGTATAAAAAAATCTACTGGGATGTGATTTCCCACTTATGTTTATAAATATAAAATGTTTATATACGCGTCCCTTTGTAACTATAAAATATAAGTACAATGCATGTAAATATTTTCAAATGTAGAGAGAGAGAAACGTAAAATGTGTTTGAAAGAAGTCTTGCCAGTAGCCTTGTCACTATGAAGTATGGAGTGTGTTAGTGTAATTATTTTCCTCCCATTTCTGTTTACATTATTTTTTGATCGGCCCCTTTCTGTGTGTTATTGCCTTTTATTATCCATTTAGCAGTGGCGAAATCATACATTTTTGTTTAATCTTTCTCCTCTTGCAGTTCTGTGGTGTAGTATGGGACAAGGCTGGGAAATCTGTGAAGGTGGTTGTGATAAGAGAAACAAGTGGTGCCCGTTTGAAGCTAAAGGTCAAGGTCGATGAGATAAACCCAGAAAATTTTTATAGGTAAAATATCTAGTCAACTTATGTTTGTACCACTGTTTAAAATGGCTTTAAGTTCATGGATTCGCTTTCGTATCACATTCTGTCGATATTTTGGTGGTTATACTATTTTGTCATATTTTACTATGAACTTTTTACATCTATCTTAGGTCAATCATATCGTTTTACACAGACAGTTTATGCTTCATTCAATTTCTTACGATTTCCCTTTTCTTCTTAGATGGCCGCTCCCTGAAAAATACAGGGCATCTGTGAATAGAGTTCGGTGGTAATTCCGTGAACTACTGACAGTGGTGTATGCCCAGCTAATGGCCAATATTTATCAGCAGTACCTTAGTAGTTTAATACTTTGCCCCTTGTTCTATCTGCTTTGTATGAATTTCTGATCAAGTATGTATGGATTTAAGTAACTTAACGGGCGGTTATTATGGTTTTTACTCCATGATTTTTTTGATCAGATTTTTCACTCAATGATTTGTATCTACTTTTGTAGCTCACATTTATTCAACAGATGTTTGGAATCTTAACGGACAATTTTAACACAACGAACTATTTCCTTACTGAAGAGAATACGATTCTATCCAATGTCAGATGTAAATTAAGAGGTTTCTACAAGAACTTGGTTTACAGGTGAGATAGTTATGGAAAAATGAGACATTTTTTTATTTTGGTTGGGTGTCCAAGCACCAAGAATACAAAAATGATAGGTGCACACCACTCTCAACCGCTCCCCACCACACCCTCTCTCACATGTGTGGTGGGGCCCACCCGGTGGGTCCCAGTGAGTAGGACGGAGGATTGGCATAATGCTATCCCCATTTGGGTTTTTCTTATTCACGATTGACCATTACGGTCCCAAAAAAAAAAAAAAAAAGGTTCCTAGAACAAGACCTTCCTTGCCTCTATTCTTACTTTTTAGGCATTTCCTTCCTTTGACATGCCTTTGGTAACTTGTGATGTGCTGCTCTAAAAACTCGGTTCTTCTGAATCATTTTCTCAGATTTCTTTTCCTTTTTTTTTTTGTCTAATGTTGTTTCGACTACTGTTTCTGCTCAAATCATTCCCCTCCTGTTGTTGATTCTTCTACGTACTGCTCCTCCTCTTCTTGGTAAATTTTGTTTCTTCTATTTCTTGGCCTCCAGCTTGTTCAGTTTCTTCTACTCATCCAATGCTTGTAAGTCTATATTGAAAAATGGCCTTCCGAAGCCTAATATCATTGATCAACTGTTCACCTTGTATGAAGATCTTTTGGAGAAGTTGATAAACTACTTATTTTTGGAAACAAGGCACCTGGAATTGTGTCCCACCTCCTCCAAATGATGTTGTCCATATTGAAGTCAAGAGGGATTCTGAATCTGATGGGTAATTTTGCGTTTTAAGGCCAGGCTCGTTGAACTCAATAACCAACAAACTGCAAGTCTGTAATGTTGGATTACAGTTAGACATTTATCCCGGCTTTCAACTCTCAGGCAACCAACTTTCACTCCTCAAGGCTCATGGTTGGATTACATGCATTTTTTCCATATTTTATACCTCAACCAATGCCTCATGAAATGCGGTTAGAATTTCCAATTTTATAAAGGCCTGTTCTGGCCTTTTTTTTTGTTGTTGTCGTCCTCGTCCTCCTCCAATAGGTGTGTTCTGACATAATATAGGGATTGCCTTTTAACTTCCAAAGTTGCAGAGGTAGTTTCTGCACATTATCAATTGGATTTGGCTATCTTAAAGCCAAAAAAGAATTATACTTCTAATTTCGTAACTTTCCTTGAGGACACACTTAATATTGGAACGGAATCATTCTCGATCGGCCATCCGCAGAATTTGTATTTCTCTTGCTTGGTTGGTGAGGTAGCAGCTTCTGAAAGGTTGTATCGTGATATATATAGGTCTCCTATTTTGGATTTAAATGGAGACTTGAGAATTGTGCAAATAAATAACTTGCATGGTTCACGTGGCTCATCGGGAAGTCCTGTTTTTGATTCCTCGGGTAAAGTAATTGGTCTCGTTGCATTTCAAATGGAGGGCTATGTGTTTGCCATTCACTTTTCCATGCTGAAACAGTTCTGCGAACAATTTTCTAAATCACATCTTCCTGGGTCTCAAAAGAGGAAGGAAAAGAAATTTCTCAAGGAAGAGAGAAGAAGAAGAGAGAACGCGAAACGGCATTGGAAAAGAAAGAAGAAGTGAAGTTGCCTCTTGATCTTGCGACCTCTAGCTATTGGGAAATTCAATTAGTCTTCATGAAGGAATTCACATGGTCTGTTAGTTCCAGCCACTGGATTTAACCCTTTAAAACTTTTACTATATGGATGGTCCGTACTACTCTTGAAAAAATATTCAATTTCAGAGTACCCGTTGTGTAGACATTGATTAGTTAATTTTTCCTTTTTCTTTGGGAAAATGTTGATTTAAAGTACAGCTGTTCACATCGTACGGGATTTTAAAGCGAAATTTGTTCAGAATTAACTACTACTTGTGGGAATGTTCATTGTGGGCGACTAAGGAGACCTGTTTGCAGCCTAAGTAAACAGCTGTACTTTAAATCAACATTTTCCCAAAGAAAAAGGAAAAATTAACTAATCAATGTCTACACAACGGGTACTCTGAAATTGAATATTTTTTCAAGAGTAGTACGGACCATGCATATAGTAAAAGTTTTAAGGGGTTAAATCCAGTGGCTGGAACTAACAGACCATGTGAATTCCTTCATGAAGACTAATTGAATTTCCCAATAGCTAGAGGTCGCAAGATCAAGAGGCAACTTCACTTCTTTCTTTTCCAATGCCGTTTCGCGTTCTCTCTTCTTCTCTCTTCCTTGAGATATTTCTTGTCCTTCCTCTTTTGAGACCCAGGATGATGTGATTCAGAAAATTGTTCGCAGACTTGCTTTAGTGTGGAAAAGTGAATAACAAAATCATAGCCCTCCACTGAAAATGCAAGGACACCAACAACTTTACCCGAGGAATCAAAAACAGGACCTCCCAATGTGCCACTTGAAACGTGCAAGTTGTTTACTTGCACAACTCTCAAGTCTCCCTTTAAATCCAAAAGAGGAGACCTATATATATCACGATACAACCTTTCAGAAGCTACTACCTCACCAACCAAGCAAGAGAAATACAAATCCTTTGGATGACCGATTAAAAAAACTTCCGTTCCAATATTAAGTGTGTCCTCACGGAAAATTGCGAAATTAGAAGTATAATTCTTTTTTGGCTTCAATATAGCCAAATCCAATTGATAATGTGCAGAAACTACCTCAGCATCCGTAGCATCCTCAATATCATCAAAATCATCACCTTCTACCCAGAACCGCACTGCTCCCTGATTTTCTGGAACAACATGCGCAGCTGTCAGAATAAGTCCGTTGGAGTTGAAAAAAAACCCGTACCATGCACACCAGGACATGGCTCCTCGGTTTCATCAGAATCTGATAACTTGCGCCATTTGGGTTTGCCAAATTTCTCTCTTTTAATGCTAGGCTCAAGTTCTGGCATCTTAGGTTTCAACTCTGTCTCAATTAGTACAACCACTCCCTTCATTCTCTCATAGAATGTTGCCCTTTGTTGGGGGGGAAGGTGTTCACGGCCAGTAGACTCGCGTTCAAAGTCAATCTTCATGATGTGGAAGACTTCACAGCCAATTAAAACAGCAAGTTAGGTTACAAAAAAACTGCAGTAGCAACTACACAGATCAGAGAGAGGGGCATTTAGAGCATGTATTCATACAGTTTTTGAATATTTATATTCCTGTTCTCTTTGTCAGAGAACAACTCTAACAAGACTATTGGCTGTGGAGTACAAAACAACAAATATTATGCCCAGTACCAGGCAGCACATAATAGAATCAAATAGACACGGAATATCCTTCGGATGGTGAGAAACGGAGAGATAAGAAAGGGGAACCATTTCCCACCAAATCTCACCATTTTTGGTGAGATTGGATGAGAAAGGGGAAGAACCAATCAAAATATTTCATTTTCGTTCTTTTCTCTCTATTCTCACCAAAATACTCAATCCAAATGAGTGATTTGACTAGAAACCAAAACTCTTTCTTTTCTTTTCTCATGAAATCTCTTCATCCAAATGGGGTTTTAAAGGAATATCAGAACAGATTCAGTTGTATCATCCACCCAAAAAATTAATTATCTGTATTTCTCAGGATAATATCTCATTATTCTCAGTGTCGAACAGAACATGCATTTACAACTGTAACATCCTTTAAGGTCATGTAAGTTTACATCAGGAGCAATCCTGCAAAAGCCCTAGTTTACAACACCACCTCAATGGTTTGAACAGAACATCAAATTCCAATGCCCTAATTTACTCAACTACATAACCCTAATTCCGCAATGTAGACGATAACGGTAAAAATCCTAAGAAATTACAGAAACCAAACCTAAAAACCCAAGGACAGAGCTTAAAAAAAGAAACACGTAACCCTAATTTCACGTCGCACAAGATAGACGTATAAACAAACCTAAGAGAATGTTACGAAGGATAGTAAAACTCAAGTTCATGCTGGTGTGCCCAAACTTTAAATATTCCCAAATCGCTACCAAATTAACCCAACAAAACCCTAGAAAAAGCGAGACGCGACCACAGATAGAGAGAGAGAGAGAGAGAGAGAGGTACCTGTTCTTGTCGTTTCCGGAACCTCTGATCTATGGTGGAGCTGCTGAGCTTTGCGGATTTTAGATTCTGAGATGGTTCTTCTCTGGTGTGTGAGAGAGAGAGAGAGAGAGATTAAACTCGTTGGAGTTCAATGGAGTTAATGTGATTTCAATGAATAAAGGGTATGCTATGTGATTTCAATGAAATCAAGGGGGTGTTTGTGAAATTGCCCTAAAATATTTGTTGCCAAGTCTGCTGTGATTCGTTGTGTTTAACGAGTCACAATAACAAATTAGCAATTAGCAAAGATGATGTCTAGCAATTATTGTAGGCTACTGGAGTCCACAAAATGAGTAAATTATTTTATGCTCAGTATTACTCTAAGGGACATCTAAATCACATTTGTGTGGTGTTTACACACATTGGCTTAGATGCCCTACGGAGTATTGCTCGAGGAGTATTGAGTGCATGAGATGCTCTTAGCTAGTTCTATCGAAATCTCAATCTCTCTCTCAACAGAGTGTCGCTAGAGAATGTCTTCAATTTGTTTTCTATATTTTACTAGTGTTACCCCGACGTGCGTACACATCACATTATGCTCATTGGTGAAGGTAGGTCTTGGATTTTTTATTGGCATTTGAATGTCCCCCAACGAATGATAAATATTTTAGGTTGACATGTAGTGGGGTTTGACAACCAATTAGATCATAAATCTTGACAAAGGCTTATAAGATTATATAGTGTTAAAATAGTGCTTGATATGGGTGTGTATGATACACATCACATTGTGCTCATCCTCTCCATTTTCTTGCTTTTTTTTTTATCTTGAGAGAAACCCAATATCTTCTTAATTTCCCTGCCATTTTTAAAAAGAACTCAATGAGAACTCTCTCTGTGTGTGTGGGTGGGTGTGTATGCACGAGCTACTGCGTAAAGGTGGGCCAAATCATTTTTAATGTTTAAAGGGCATGTGGCACAGTTAAGTTGCCGAAAGTAGATTTCCTATCAACCGAAAATGTACTACGTATAAGAAATTATTTACCAAGTCACTAAGAGACTTGAATTCAGTTGCAGGTGGTACCTACTATGGGGCAAGGCAACACAACTTTTCCCTAGGTGGTAATAAAAAGTCCTAAACCCAAGCAACTGAATTTTTCCCAAGGGTTCGCGTAAAGATTTCTACACACATATATATATATATATATATATATATTTTCTTTTAGTGTCTCATTAGTTCTATTATATACTTGGTAGAATTTTGAAGGGCTTATTGCTTTTATCTGCTATGTTGTGATTGCTTTAATATCTGAGCTTATCTTCCAAGACCAAAAACATAATAGTCATAACAATAGAATGGAAAGGACGATCGGAAGCCATGGACAATCTCACGTATAAACACACATACAGATAGAAAAGTACCGGCATTGTTGCTTTTGCTTCATGATCAAATGCTTAATTTGTAACGAATCTCAAAACTTTTCTCAAGTCCTTTCTGCAAGCATAATAGAAGAATATCACACCACAAATTTAAGATTGACGAAAAATGAAGGGAAATTATAAGTGATCTACATATGTGTACTAATGGATCAACAATTGATGGTGAAATAGTTTATATCATGTATGTTTTCATAACATCTCTAATCCACCAAACCACTTTTTTTATTCTCTTAGGTCCATTCTATTTTTTTACTAAACAAATGTACCCTTACATTAAATTTAATACATAATATACATTTACGGAAAAGTCGTCGGCGCCGGAAAGTCTGCCGGAAATGTCGCCGGGAAATTGGACTTCACCGGAAAATTCGCCGGAAAATCTTGCCGGTGCCGAAAAAGTCGCCGGAAAATTGGACTTCGCCGGAAAATTGACCGGCGCAGATGTGGTTATCTGAACTATGTCATTTTTAAAAAAAACCTACTTAGGATCAGATGTGGTTATCTTGACTCGCAAGAGGTGGTTATCTGTACTCATAAGATGTGGTTATCTGGGCATATTTTTGTTTAAAAAACTTACTTGGGATCAAGTCCTCAACCACCCAAGCACTACAAGGTAGCAACACAAACCCTCTGCTTTTAACATAAAATTTTACTAGAAATTTTACTGAAAATTGAATAAAATAAAAAAAAACCACTTTTTCAAAATGGAGGTGGTTATCTGGACTCAAAAGAGGTGGTTATCTAAACTCATAAGATATGATTATCTGGACTCTATTTAAGATAACAGCATTTCAAAACAAAGTACTCTTTGTCTTGTCTTTGTGCTATAAACAAAGAGGAACCAATGTTCACTTTTTTAAAGAAAACACAACTCCAAAAGGTGACTTTGTTTGACCAATTTTATGCGTAACAAGGGCATGCCCTTGGGGACCGACCATCCAAAAGACATTTCAAAGGAAGTAAACAATAGCTTTTCATATTCAAAGAGAACTCATAGCATGAGAAAATCTATGTTTCAAGTAAACTGTAGCTTTTCACATGTCCAAAGAAACTTCGTAGCATGCATGTAGAAACATATAATTTATAATGCACATCCCACTATTCATATCATTTCATAGCACCGAGCGTTCTCGATGTGGATAGCTTATATGTCTTCGCATTACCCCATAGCATATTATATTCATATCATGCTAGTCTTTTATCGCTGTCCCCTAGCAAGCTGGGACTTTAGAGATGCCATTAATAGATACAAAAAACATATCCACATTTTCAGAAAATTAGCAAAACATGTAAATAAATCAAAGCTTCAACATTTGAAGAGCGAAACACGTTTAAACCATGTAACTTAGATATTAGTCACTCACCTCAGTCCACGTGATCAACCGAACCTCCTATAATAATGAGCGATGAAAATACGATCAGACGATGCTAAACAAACCAAAACATGCCTAACACAAAGTCCTAGGGGTGGATGGAATCACATGCGAAGCAAAAAAAAAAACATTTCAGAAAATTAGCCTTGGGAACCGGTTCTAACAAGATCTCAGAACCGATATCTTATGATCAAAATGCAATTTTTTGACTCTGAATCGGTTCTGTCAAAACTTGGGAAATTCATGCCTAATCACACATATATATCGTAACCTGCTCCAAATACCAAGAAATCATGGTTCCAAATAAACTAAAAAAATACCCAAATCATGGGATTCAAAGACTAGCTAGGTTATTTTGAGTTCCTACACAATTAAAACTACCCCTTCTTCAATTCCATGGATTCTCATGACCCCCAAGTGAAATTAAACTATATGAAATAAGGAATTATATACAAGAAACACAAAAATTACCTAATCAAGCTTCGATCCAAGTTTACCCTCCAAGTCCAAGTTTGAGGTTTGATTTCTGTGGCCCGCCCTTGGATGTGGGTTGCTTTCTATGCCTTGTGTCAAAGCATGGTCTCCTCCTCCTCTGTCTCAACAAACTTCATCAAATTATAGTTCTTCCCTCCTTTGAATTTTATTCCTATTGAAGCGCATGTATCCATTGCACTACGAGCATTCTTGAGCAATCTCCTCCTCCTCTGTCTCAACAAACTTCATCAAATTATAGTTCTGTCTCAACAAACTTCATCAAATTATAGTTCTGTCTCCTCCTCCGTCGTTTGAGCAATCTCCTCCTCCTCTGTCTCAACAAACTTCATCAAATTATAGTAACCTTCCCTCCTTTGAATTGTATTCCTATTGAAGGGCATGTATCCATTGCACTACGAGCATTCTTGATCAAGAGGGAATTCATGTTCCGAATGTCAAAGGAAGATAATGATGAAAAGGAAGCCTCTTTATCTTTGTTTTTCAATTTGGTCGCCTTAATCCCAAAATCAAAATGAGTTTCTTCTTCCTAATCTTCCTACTGGACCTATTTAATCTACTTTCTAATGAAAACATTTTTTGTTCTCATTAAAAAATAGTTTTATGTAATCCTTGAAAAAGAAAAAACAAATATGTGTTGAAGACTTGAAGTAAAAACTATTTTCTTGTTGAAACACAACTTGTGAAAAGAATACAATTTTCCATTTAAACCAATTTTCTGTAAAAAAATAAAAAAGTTTTCTGATTCTGTTTGGTAAAAAAATAAAAAATAAAAATAGTCTCTTAGATTTGTTGAGAAATAGTGTCCTGATTATGTTTTCATAATAAAAAAATAGTTTTGCTGAAAATCAATTTTCTACTAGTTTTTTGGTGAATAATTTTCTGTTTCTAGTTCATAAAAACAATGTACAATTTTTATTGACAAGAGTTCGTGATTTAACTGGAAAACATAACACTTTTTTTTTTTTTTTAGAAAACAGTTTTCATTTTCAGTGATAAAATAGATGGCTCTGAAAACAAAGAGTAACAGTTCCCTCTTTCCTTCTTCAAAACAAATTTCTGTTTGAGTGGTGAAAACAAAAAAACAAATTTCTGTTTCAGCAACAAGTTTTCAATTTCTTTTTCATAAAGGTAAATAAAACAGTTTCCGATTCATTGGTGGAAAGAACAAAAAAAAATGATAGAAATACAACCATCCGGATATAACTCTGAACACAATTCCTCACATACACGAGTTCCACACACATTTACTACTACACCTACGTGTATGTGAGGGGTTAAACGTGTTCAAGGTTGTATCCAGATTTTTGGGTGAATGGTTTTTCTATGTAATCGAACCTAAAATGTGGGGTACTTAAAATGCTAGGTACACAGTGTTTGTGGAGCCCACCCACTATGTGAGTGTGTTGTCCAGTTATCCATTTTTGTTGTGTACCTAGCTTTTTTGCTTAAAGTTTTGTTTGGAACATGGAGAAAATGGTGGAAACGGGAAAGGAAAGGAAAATACTGTAAAAAAATTTCCTCTTGAGTTGTTTGGTTCTTAGTTTAGGGGGAAAGAAAAAGAAAGACAAAAAAAATTTGTTTAGAAAGTTCTGGAAACAAAAAATTGTAGGAGAAAAGATGAACTACCAAACTTTGAATCTAGAAAACAAAAACACTTAAATTCATTACTGGCTTTCTATTTTGCTCTTGAAGCCAAACAAGGGAAAAACATTTTCCCACTAGTTTCTTTTCATTTTTTTTCCAACAACCAAACAAGAAAAATTAATACACTTCGGCCTCATTTGATTCGGGTATTAGGAGGGTGGGATTGGACTATTTTTGTCCAATCCCGCGCTATCCCTTGTTTGGTTCCCGGAAAATGGCATGGGATTAACAATCCCGGGACAAGTTTTATCCAATACGTATGGGATTACACATTAATACCTGGGGGGGTGGGATTGTTTAGTCCCGGATAAAAAGAACGCGGAAGGGAAAGCCACCGAATTGCAAAAATGCCACTCGTCTTCTTCACTCTCTGTCACGCCTCTCTCTCTCTCTCTCTCTCTCTCTCTCTCTCTCTCTCTCTCTCTCTCTCTCTCTCTCTCTCTCTCTCTCTCTCTCTCTCTCTCTCTCTCTCTCTCTCTCTCTCTCTCTCCAGTTTCCACCAGAGCTCCTCTGAGATTGATTTCCTTGATTCTCTTGAAGACTCGAAGGCGGTTTTGGATTCTCTCAAAGGTGATTTCGAAGACAGAAGACTCTAAGGCGGTTTTGGATTCTCTCGAAGGTGATTTCGAAGACAGAAGACTCTAAGGCGGTTTTGGATTCTCTCGAAGGTGATTTCGATCTCGCCTTTTTCTGATTCTTCATAATAGAAACTGGGTTTTGATTCCTCTCTGAAACTGGGTTTGCATGGGATTATTGTGTGTGGGTAATTTCTGGACAAATTCATGAAATCTGGAAAATTTTCGGACTAGTAATTTTTGTTACTGCTGCTGTTGTGGGTTTTCGGTTTAATTATTGTTGTTGTTGTGGGTTTGCTCGGATCTATGATTTTCACCATTCTAGCAACTCTTTCAATTACTCTACCCATACCCAATTTCTGAAAAGAAAATCAGAGAGGATTCTATTTCTGGGAGCAATTATAAATCATTGAGAACAGAGAGGCCAAGAATTGTGCCGTGAGAATTTAACAAAAAAAAAAACAATGAAAAAAGAGAGAGAGAGAGTGTGTCTTGAAATAATCCCGAAACGTAGTTTAGGGAACCAAACATGGGATTGGCCAAAACATGGGATATCCCAATGTTAATCCTGCATGAATCAAACAGGGGATTGTGTGAGATTCCGTACTAAATTAGTCCAAGGACAAATAGTCCAGGACTATCAATTCTAGGACTATTAATCCCACTTGTTTTAGTCCGCGAATCAAACGAGGCCCTTCACAATTTTTCTCTTACTATTTTCTTTTCTTTTCCTTTCCTTCCCATAGGTTCCAAACATACCCTAAAGTTCATGCTGACAAGGATTGGAAGTGTCTCCCAAGTCCCCAAGAACTGTCCTTCTATCTTTTTTCAACGATTAAATAAATATGGGGAGATTGACATTTGAAAAGGGGATGGGATAAGATCGATCTAATACTCAGCATAACAGCGTTCTGGTCTCTTATAGGTTTCAGGTTTAAAATTATTGAGATATTAGCAATTTTTTAACGCCAATTGATATGGAATTTTTCTTGGATTTTAATCGTGCCTCTCTCTCGCTAATGACGGTAGAATTCTCTTACAAAAAATAATTCAATCCCGTATAAGCTAGTTTGGACGTTTTGACTTAATAAAAAAGATGATATAGTGCCTCGTTATGAATATCGAGTTCAGCATTCATGTCAATCCAATATCCAATTTAGATGGGCGACAAATGGTGAAGACACGGAAGTAGGGATGGGCATGGGGAGGGTAGGGTTGGATACCACTACCTCCATCCCCAATCCCCGAACCTATATCAATTCCCATCCCCTCTCCGATCCCCACCGGAGATTTTTTTTTTACTTCCATCCCCGCCCCAATGCGGGGAACGGGGATCCAAACCTTAACTACACTTGCAATTCAAATTGGTTTAATTGAAATCAAGTTGTTTGCTTCATAAACCAAACAAAAAGAAACCTAAAAGTTTGGCATAAAATGAAATAGAGGAACTACAAAGTTGTACTACAACAACACTTACATTTGGGCAGAGGAAGGAGAAACGTATTTGGACAGGCAAAATACTTATTATACCTATACACATATATATGTGTGAATGGGGATGCGGGGCGGGGAGGGGCGGGGATCGGGGAGGGTATCGGGGAGGGGACTGACAATACCATCCCTTACCCGATCCCCAAAATTTTTAAAAAATAATCTCCATCCCCTACCAGATACTTGAAAAGTTCTCCGAACCCCTTACCCATTCGGGGAGGGGACGGGTTGGATCGGGGTGGGTCGGCCGAGATGGTCATCCCTAATTATAGCTAAAAAGCATTGGTCCTTCGAAATTATTCATGTCTGAGTTTTTTTTTTTTTTTTTTTGGATGGGGATATCTAAGATAATATATATAATAAAACTAAAAATTACTATGAAATAAGTAATTCAATGGAACTTAGAAGGAACGAATTAATCTTGGTTGACAGCCATATAAATTGAAATGAAAGCTAAAACATGTCATCCTATTAGCCTTCTGTATGGTGCAATTATTATCCATCAATAATTTAAGCTCGAATTCTTAGTTTAAGCAAATTGTACTTCGCTATTGATTTTGACACCCTAAATTTTGATAATCACACTCCCAAATATTAATAATCACACTCCCCGTCTTTTAGTGTTCATGCTATGTGCATGAACACTCAAGACAAATATTGATCTGTGGTCGATATAAAGTAAAGTGTTAAAATCAATTACCAAGATATTTGGAGGAATTTATAGAAAGAGTGAGAGTAAACCTAGCAGACCGCACAAGACTATTCATACGTAAATCAATTACCAAGATATTTAAGTTGGTTAATAATTTTGCACTCTTTAGATTTTTTTCTCATCGAGACAAATTAATAATTCATAAAAAAATCGTCACAAAAGTAAGAAATCTAATTTTTTCTAATAAAAACAAAAAATAATTTATTTAAAGTATTTTCGCCAAAGAACATCAAGATCAGGATCAAACTCTACCAAACATTTATGTGGTCCACAACTCGATGACGGAGGACTACACAGTCAATGGGAGAGCACTGAATAATCTCTCTCTCTCTCTCTCTCCATCTGAAATATCTTCGTCTATGAGTTCCCCTCCTGAACACTCAACCATTTCGTAAGGATATGGGACAATCATTAGGTGGAAAGAGCGCAAAACATTATGGAAGACGTAACAAGTTGGGAAACGACCCAAAACGAGCAAAAATGATTGTGACCCAAAAATTACGAGCAAAATGATTGTATCATGGCCACCATACCATTACACGCATTCGCGTCAGGGGTGTGGGTCACAACATCTGGCATCTACACCCTGCAGTGCGAAGTGCGGTTGTGGTTGGTTATGCCATGAGATTTGTGTATTTCGAGTTATTATTGTAGTCACTTCTCCCTCCCTGTAAGGTGCGCTGTACATCGTTAGATGTGTTTTTATGGTCTATATATTTTTATACATTATCTTACATATTGAATATTTATTTTATCTATAAGATAATTTGGATTGTTGAAACGGTTCACATATGCATTAAAAAACTTCTCACTATAGGTGAGTAGTAGGGATCGTTAATTTTCGCAACCGACGATTTGGATTCTCTATGAATTTTTATTGATCAAAATATATTCTTACCAAAATATAAATACATATCTGAACCGTTGATTGTCGTAATAAACATTTCATTTACTGACTACACCCGACTCCCCTCACTACCGGTTCCCGAGTCGAGGCATGGGCAAGTCACGGGGATTATCCTAGTACAAACGAAAGAGAGGAGGGAGAGAGAGAGAGAGAGAGAGAGAGAGAGAGAGAGAGAGAGAGGGGACTTGTATGCGTTACGCTTTGCGTTTTTTTCTCCTCCTCTCGATTTTTAACTGCAGCAGTAGCCAAGTCCTACCTGAATTCGGACACCAGAAGATCTACAACTCAGAAAAACTTGGGTTTTTTGGTTTGCCTGTTGGAATACTCGGAAATACCATTGACCATTGAGGATCAAAATGTTGGGGTGCGAGTGTTTTTGCTGGAGCAGAAGAGACTCAGAAAATTTCTACCCCTTTGAACCAAAACCCTTTTCTCTTCCTTCACCCACTCCCCAATGGCCTCCAGGTATCCCTCAGTTGTCTTTTCTCTTTCTTTTTTTCTTCTAAAAAACTTCGATTATTTTGTAATTTTTTCTCTGTATTTTCTGTTAAGATCATCGATGATGATTGATGGGTGAGATGGGTATGTATTTATTTCTCAAAAATTCTAATTAATTGGACCAATATATTAGCTCAGCTGGGTTTTTCTATCCCTGTAAAACTAACTTCTGATCGGATTATGAATGTCAACTGTACTGGGATTGTGTCTTTTTTTGGTAGTAGAATAATGGGGTTTTCTAATTTTTTCATACAAGTGTCCTTTGGATACTATGATCTGGTGATTTGGAGTTGGAAATAATGATCTGATCACACGATTTTCAGAGTGTTTAATCTACTTCCCTCTTGTTGATATTTGTTCAAGAATTTCCTGTTTTACATGTTAAGAGCCACTTGCTTAATTGGTCTTTGAAATTTCGAATATTCAATATTCGGGTAAGTAAATTTACCTGTTAAAGGGGTAGTAATTGCCTGATGATTCATTAACACCTCAAACATTAAAGGAAATTAAACAATTTAAGGGTTCAATATGTAGCTGGTGCAGAAAATATGCTGATGAATTTCACAGATGGGGCTTTAATCAAACGTTACGTGATGTTTACCAAGATTGATCAAAGTTTTTGGATTAATCCAAGATATAAAATTGTTGAACTGCTGGAGAAGTCTGTTCAAGACTTTTGATCAACTTGGTTGAACTTTCTAGATGTTAGGAGTGCTGAAGAACAATGAAGGTTGGAATTGAATTCACCTAAAAATTGACATTTGAAAGATTAAAAATGTATAACCACATTTTTCGTTGTCTCTGTGATTCATTTTTCAAATACTACGGTTTCTTCCTTCATCTTTCCAACTTTATGCCTAATCTTTTAGAGATTATCGTTTCTTTTCCTCATACTGTTTGAACATAGATGACAGAACCATCCCAACCAATTATGACAAGTTTTTGAGTCTTGAGTTGAACTATTGGGTATAGCTTTATTTTAACTTCCATTACATGTCTCCAATTGTCAGAATTTTACTTTTCAATAGAAAATCTCCAGATCTTATTTTGATAAATCGCAATAATGAATTCAAATCTTCATGTTTTAACTTAGCACTTCTTTTTCTGACCTATCAAAAGGAAGTTTCTTTGTGTATGTTTGTTTGGCATATGCTTTGAAGCTTGCCTGTCGGGGTTTTTGAAGTGTTTTCCTGTTGTTTTCTAAATGATTTTTAGGCAATATTTCCTTTAGTACTTTTGTGGGCTTTTAGTCTCATAAAATGGCAGAAAAGTACCAAATAACAGAAAGAAAAATGCAACGTAAGGAAGCCCCAAAAATAGTATGATTAGGTGTACAAGTTATGTGTATGACACCGTATTGTCCATAACATGGTACATTTTCTTAAACTTAAGCAAATCACATTGTCCGTTCCATCCCAATATGTAAGATGATGCTGAAGCCTAAATTAGGATTCAAAACTCACTTTCAGGGGTACGTTGAAAGTGGGTATTTTCTTAGTCGATGAAGGCTTGTTCTCCGCATTCGACTTGTAGAAGTGACAAGCTATTCCAACAGTAGTCAGTATTCCCAAACAAAGTAAGTGCACGATACAAGTCTTGCTCCTTCAATTTTGGAATCCAGCCAAATAGTTTTTTCAGTTTGGTCTCTTCCTAGGTCTTGTTTTTCTTTTTCTTCTTTCGTCATTTGTCCTGTATATCTGTGGACAAGAAATCAAGATAAGCATAGTCTTTAGGAAAAAAAAGGGAAACATACCCCTACTTCTCCAAATTCTTCACTTCCGCGCCTGTGGTGTTCTACGGACTGGGTGCCAAAAAATAGATTTGACAGTATTGGGCCTAGTCGAAACTCTAATAGGGGCTTGGGCTACTGTTTATGAACAAAATAGGCCCATATTCAATCTTGATACATTATAGTTGGTCTCAATATTTCAACAGTCTTTTTTTTTCCCCCCCAAAATGATTGTCCGGACAACAAAACAAGAATTTAAAAATAATGCATATTGGCGGAAAAAAGTTTAAATCTTTTGGCTCTAGTTAGCAAATATCAAAAAGTTAGTATTTTTTTTATAAGAAAAAAGTTTTAATTTTTTTACCCAAAAAAAAAAGTTTTAATTTATTTGATACAATTATGTTTCTTTGATTTTTCTTTTTGCGAACCGGACAATCTTTTCGGGACGGAAGAAGTACAACTCAGGTATTTCGATCAGCTTGCGCGTACCTCAACTAATTCTGGAGACCAATTCCACCATCCGCTACCGAAGCTCAGTTAAAAGTGGAGCAAAACTCCGTATGAACTACTCGTAAGTTGAGAACAAGTTTGTCAACTTGTAAGGTACCAAACCTAAGTCCCAGGCTTGAACTTCTCAAATTTCGACCCCTCTCAGTTTTTAAATGTAGCAGTAGCTAAGTCTACCCAAATGCAGTTTTGAAATGTACAACTTTCAGAAAAACTTGGTTTTGGGAAATACTGAGACTCAAAATGTTGGGGTGCAATGTTGGGGTGCGAGTGTTTTTGCTCGATAAAAAAAGAGCCAGAAATTTTCTACCCTTTAAACCAAAACCCTTTTCCCTTAACCCACTCCCCAATGGCCTCCATGTATGCCTTTCTATGTTTTCTCTCTCTTTTTTTCTTCTAAAACTTTGATTTCTTGGAAATAATATTGGTCTAGTAAGATTATTTATGACATCTTTTTTTTTTCCCTTCTTTTCTCTCTTTTCTTCTTCTCTGTGTTTTCTGTGAAGATCATTGATAATGGGTGTGACAAGTACTTAGTTGTTTCTCAAAAATTGTAATTAATTGGAGAAATATACGAGCTCAACTGGGATTTTCTGTCCCTGTAAAAGTTTCTTATAAGATTATAAATGTCAACTGATAGGGATTGTGTCTTTTTTTTTTCTTGGAAGTAAAATAATGGGCAGTCCTATATTTTTCATACAAGTGCCTTTTGCAAACTGTGATCTGGTCATTTGGAGCTGAAAAGTGAAAATAATGATCTGATCTCACGATTTTTCTCTTTTGTTGATGTTTCTTCAAAATTTCCCATTTACATAATAAGAGCCCCTTGTTTAATTGGTCTTTGGAATTACAAGTTTACAATATTCTGGTAAGTAGATTTACATATTAAATGGGTAGATATTGCCAGATGATTCATTAACACCCCAAACATTTAAAATGAAAAGAAAAAGGAAATAAACAATTCAAGTCCTCAATCTTTAGTTGGTGCAGAAAATATTGCAATGAATTTCAGAAATAGATCTTGATCATACATTACGTGTTTACCAATTTGATCGAAGTTCTTGGATGAAGCCAAAATTAGAATTGTTGAACTGCTGGAGAAGTCTGTTCAAGACTTTTAATCAAATTAGTCAAACTTTCCAGATGCTGGGAGTGCTGAATAACTATTAAGGTTGGAATTGAATTCACCTAAATATGAATAACCTTGCGATTACCATTGTCTCCATGATTCACTTCTCAAGTACTAGGATTTCTTCCTTAGTTCATGTTTCCAACCCTATGCCTAATCTTTGGGAGATTTTCCTTTCTTTTCCTAATTATACTGTTTGAACTTAGAACCACCTTAACTATACACAATGTTTTGGGTATTGAGTTGAACTATTGGAGTTGTATAGCTTTATTTTAACTTCCTTTTCCTGACCTATTAAAGGAAGTTTCTTTTCCATAGGTTGTTCAGCATATGCTTTGAAGCTTGCCTGTTTGGGTTTTTGAAGCATTTTGTTGTCGTTTTCTATATGATTTCAAGACAATGTATTTTTCTAGTACTTTTTGGCTGCTTTTAGTTCCATAAAATGGCAGAAAATTACCAATAAAGGAAATAAAAATGCAATGAAAGAAGCCCCAAAAATAGAATGACTATTGTTCATAATGTGGTACTGTTTCTAAGGCTTAAGAAAATCTCTTTGTAGTTCTTCTTGTACAGTACATATCCATGTACTGATTCATCTATTCTTGTACGGCGCTTGTCAGGTCAAGGTTTCGCGAAGGGAAAAATTTCCCTAGGGGAAATAGAAGTTCTTACAATCACGAAGTTTGAGAGTCTATGGAGCTGCACGTTACGTGGAAAAGCAAAAGGAGTTACATTTTATAAACCAGCAGAAATCCCTGATGGATATTGCAGCCTGGGTCACTATTGCCAGTCCAATGACCAGCCACTGAGAGGCTATGTTCTTGTGGCCAAGGATGTTTCTGCTCAAACACAAAAAGTAAGCCATATACGTGACTCAATTTCAAACTCTCCAGCTCTTAGAAAGCCACTGGGTTACACATTAATTTGGAGCCCAGATTCCCATCACAGTGAATGTGGATACATCTGGCTACCAAAACCGCCGGAGGGTTATAAAGCCATGGGTTTTGTGTTGACCGGAAGTCCGCATGAGCCGGATATTGAAGAAGTTAGATGCGTTAGAGACGATCTTACGGAGTGTTGTGAAACATGTGAGATGATACTCGATACTGATTCCAGTTTTTCAAAGTCCTCACTTAGGGTATGGAACATGAGACCAAGGAAAAGGGGCATGTTGGCTAAAGGTGTTTGTGTTGGGACATTCTTCTGCACTACTGACCACAGTTCTGGAGATGAGCTAAATGTTGGGTGTTTAAAGAATCTTGATTCTAAGCTATGTCACATGCCAAATCTAGATCAGATTCATGCCCTAATCGAGCACTACGGGCCCACTGTTTTCTTCCATCCGGATGAGATCTATTTGCCCTCGTCAGTTCCTTGGTTTTTCAAAAATGGGGCACTTTTGTACCAAAATGGCAAGATGAAGGGGGAACGGATCGATTCTAGGGGATCGAACTTGCCTGGTGGAGGAATAAACGATGGGGAGTATTGGATAGATTTGCCGGAGGACGAGAATGAGGGAGAATTTCTAAAAAGGGGTAACATTGGCAGTGCCGAGCTCTATGTTCATGTAAAACCGGCTTTGGGAGGAACTTTCACAGATATAGTGATGTGGGTATTTTGCCCCTTCAACGGACCGACCACCATTAAGGCTAGCTTAATGACCATAGAAATGACAAGATTAGGCGAACATGTGGGGGATTGGGAGCATTTCACCCTCCGCTTGAGCAACTTCAATGGAGAGCTTTGGAGTGTCTACTTCTCGGAGCACAGTGGTGGTGAGTGGGTGGACGCTTGTAACTTGGAATTCATCGAGGGGAATAAGCCGATCGTTTATTCCTCGAGAAATGGCCATGCAAGCTTCCCACATCCAGGGTGCTACATTCAGGGGTCCTCGAAACTTGGGATAGGATTGAGGAACGATACTGCTCAGAGCAAATATTTATTGGATTCGAGCACCCGGTATCAGATAATTGCAGCAGAATATCTTGGAGATGGAGTGGTGACAGAGCCCAACTGGTTACAGTACATGAGAGAGTGGGGTCCAACCATAGTGTACGATGTGCGGTCTGAACTGGAGAAGATAATCAGCCGTTTCCCTATCTTTCTTCGTTTGTCGGCTGAGATCCTTTTTGAATTGTTTCCGACTGAGATATATGGTGAGGAAGGGCCGACGGGACCCAAGGAGAAGGACAATTGGGATGGGGATGAAAGATATTAAGTCTGTTTCATCTAAAATTCATTCATCTTCGCTCTTCTGTGCTTTCCTTGCTCTAGTCTAGTTGGGCTAGTCCAGTCCCTTTCCATTCAGTTCAGGTGCTAGTCGAATCGCATTCTTTTCCATGAGCGAACACATTCGAATCGCATTCTTTTCCATGAGCGAACACATTCTGGCAGGCTAATGGAACATATTGAAACCAAAGTTTATGCAGTAAATTGCCATTCTTTCACACCAAACGTCCGTAGGGGAGGTGCCTTTGTTGTTGTAAAGGTATGCATATGTATTAGCACTCTCTGTATCACTTTGTGTAAGTATAAAATGATGCATTTCTTGTATCCGAGTTTTCATATTGAAAATTATACTCATGTTGTCTCTTCGTTGTGACTATTATTGAGGAAAGATATACAGATTAAAAACAATTTAAGTACATCTGCCATTGATTTTAGACTGAGTCTTGTGATTAAGGTGACCGATGTGGAGATGATACTAAGTTAAGTTCCTTCAATCTAAAAGCTATATTGGAAAGACCTTGCTATAAAGAGACTCATTCTACTTCCTCTTTCCTGCAGAAACAGTTTTGTTAATGTTTGATACAATCTGCTTTTTGGGTAACAAATGTCTGTAACTTTAAGTGGTTCTAAAACTGTAACTGCTGGATTGTTCTTTTCACTATCTTTTGGTTTGGCATTTCTTAGCTCAACCAAACAAGAACATAGAATTGGCTTCTCCACAAATTATTTTTCCTTGCTATTACCCAGATACAAGTACGAGGTTCTAGCAATGGAAAGAGGGAAGTGGAAATAATTTCCAGATGTTTCTTGTGTGGCCTGCCAAAGCAAAGTCACCATTTGGTTGCCCACTTGCTAGGTTTTTTATCCATGAATGTTAAGGTTGTAGCTACTACCAGCATATTCACTGGGGAAGAGAGTGAGGATAGGTCACATTAAAGAAACCTTCAGGAGACATAAAGATGAAGGATTTCGCCAATGATCTTCCTTGCCCAGATGTTCGCCTTTTCTAAGTAATGGTGACTCACCGAAGACTCGAGCTTCGTAACATGTTGATGAAGATCCCCGGACTGAGGGTTCATTCGGTAGAAGGGATTACTTTGTCTCCCCGGAAGAAGACAAATGATGACGGATTTTGCCAAGCATGAAATGTACCTTTTCATTATTTTAATTAACAATTTATTGTAAAACTATCATCGATTACCATAATTCTAAAGAGAGAATGCCATGACCATAATCGACATACCCGAATATATCAATATAGAACTTGAAAGGCTCTATAGTTACTTGGTACAACCGTTGATATTGTAAAGAGCAATGTCCTAGGTGGAAAACGTGTTTCTCTCTTGACCCTCTTTTTTTTTTAGCTATTTAGTGTTATGGAAATGATACGGCTAGATTCTCCATTATAAATAGAAAGAGGGCCAATTTTTTTCTTAATAAACTGTGATCCCTATTTCCAATAAAGAAGTCTTGGAAATCACTTAATTTTATTGACCCATAACGTAAGAGCTCTGGATAAAGATATGGAGTAAAATCAAATAAATTACAGCTTTTGGACCAACTTGTTTATTGAAATAAATTTGAGGCTTATATGAGATATACAAGTTCTCCTTTGCAGAACAGGAGGGAAAAAACAAAACAAACACAACCAAATTTTACAAGGTATAAGAAATAACCCACAACAGGCCGCGAAAAAGAGAGGGAAAAAAATATACACTTGGAAAATAGAAGAATTACAGTGAAAAAACATGCTGAAATTCTTACAAGAGGCCAACAACCGGAGATTCGGTGGTGAAGATTGGCTTCTGATCAATGTATTTTTGCTCGGTTGGCTTTTCGCTGTTGGTATCCAAGCAAACACTTTTTCTCCTTGGCTTAGCCTCTCCAAGCATGGTTATGATATCTCTCATTGAAGGCCTTTCCTTAGGGTTCTTAGCAGTGCAGAGAAGTGCTATCCTCAGCACAAGAAGCATTTCTTCTTGAACATGCTGGCATTGCCCCCCTGAGATGCTGGGGTCCAGAGCTTCTTCTGCAGCCCTGTTTCTTCTGATCTTGGCTCGAACCCATTCAACAATGTCGGTGCAATCTCCGAGTCTAGGGTCTAATGGCAGTTTCCCTGTTATAAGCTCTAGGAGCACGACTCCGAAACTGTATATGTCGCTCTTCTCGTCCACCTTCAGTGTGTAACCATATTCTGCAATAGAAATGTCAAGAAATAAATAAGTAACAATGGTCAAACTCATTTAATTTGTCTTTCAGAAAATAATACAGGATGCAAGAAATGGAGACAATTCTAGTTGAAAAATACGCGTCTAAGGATCAACAGGCATCGAGATTTCGACACAGTTCTCATTTTTGTTTTTTGTTTTATTTTTATGTTGTATATACTATATACGATGAAAAAACTGTAATAGTTTCTCATTTGATAAAATCTGTTAAAAAAATTGTTAAAATCAACTGTTGATTTTAGCAAATGAAGAAGAATTTTTACTAAAATTAAAGATTATTGTGAGAGAAAATCAAAGATGAAGGGTTTTTTTTACCTGGAGCAATGTATCCATAAGATCCAGCCACCATAGAAACTGTTTCATTCTTCCTCACCATAGTCCTTGCCAACCCGAAATCTGCAATCCTGGCTTCAAAATTGGCATCAAGTAGAATGTTGTTGGACTTGACATCCCGGTGGATCACCGGTGGGCGACAATCGTGGTGCAGGTAAGCCAGCCCGTGAGCAACCCCAACGGCTATGTTATATCGCGAAACCCAATCCACCAGCATTTTCCCGGCATGTTTACCGTGTAAGGCCTCTGCTAGGTTTCCATTCGGCATGTACTCGTAAACCATCATTGCATCATTCTCATTGTGAAGATAGCCTAGTAACCTCACAATGTTCCTATGCCGGAGTCTCCCCAGTAGATTTACCTCTCCAAATAGATCATCGCCGGATTCGATATCTGTATCCGTTCTCCATAGCTTCTTCACCGCCACCACTGAATACGGGTGGTGGACTTCAGCCTTGTAAACGATCCCAGACGATCCCTGCCCGATAACGTTTGATTCCTTTATGCTGGACAGAATTTCAGCACTTGTGAAATTGAGCCTCTGGAATGCTATCAGCCTCCAGGGCCACTCTGTAGCGCTTCTCCACTTGTACCAATCCGTGCAAAAACTACTATACAAGTACCATTTTTTGTACAACCATTTCGCAGCCAGAAATACCAACCCAAGAGCTAAAATTACAGAAAACACGACAACGAATCCTATCGCCACATGCTTCATGCGAGCTTTCCTCAGCCGTGACAAGGCGGTGGAAGTCTGAGAGCCGCACGGTGGAAGAACGCCACCACAAAGGCCGGCGTTTCCTATGAGATCATTCGGGTTTATGGTCGCCAACATGCCGGTGTCTGGAACTTCGCCCACCAGCCTGTTGTAAGACAAGTTGAGACTTTCCAGGGCCGGTGAGCTTCCGAAATTCACCGGTATGTTTCCAGTGAGCCAATTGTTGGATAAATCAAGAACGGCCAATGTGGGCATCGTGGCTATGGAGGTTGGGATCGCCCCGGTGAACTGGTTGTTTCGGAGGTCCAGAGTCACCAACCTCTCACACGACGCGATACTCTCTGGAATATTTCCAGAGAAATGATTTCCAGAGAGATCAAGGACAGACAGTGTAGGGCAGTCATTGAATTGGTCTGGTAGGTTTCCTCTCATGTTATTATTGGAAGCAAGGAAGTTTTGGAGACTAACAAGGGAGAGAATACCCGAAGGAATCGTCGATACGAGGTTGTTTCCCGAGACATCTATGAAGGACAGGGAAGAAGAGAGAGCGAAATCCTGCGGTATACTACTGGAGAGATTGTTGTTGGACATTTCTAACCTTTGGAGCTTTGTAAGGTTTCCAAATCCAGTTGGAATTGGTCCAGATATGAGATTGTTTTGGACTCGAACGCGGACTAAAGAATGACAAGAAGATAGACCTGTTGGGATTGGACCAGAAAAGGAGTTGTTGAAAAGAATGAGTTTAGTGAGAATCCCAGAATTACACAAACCAACTGGAATTTTCCCTGACAATGAATTGGAGGAAACATCCAGCCACTGGAGAGGGGAATTCTGGCCAAGACTCGCCGGTAAAGGCCCGGTTAGCGAATTCTGCCACAGCTCAAGTACTTGTAGTTTGGTTAACTCACCAATTTTCTGTGGAACTTGACCAGTTAATTGGTTGGTCATCAAGTTCAACAGCTGCAGATTGCTTAAATCTGCTATCTCACTTGGAATCTGCCCTGAAAGTTGATTATCAGAGAGATCCAAGTACACGAGCGACGAAATGTTCCCGATTTCTTTTGGAATTTCCCCTTCAAAGCTGTTTTGGTACAAGTAAACTGTTTCCAAGTTCGGTAGCCTGCCCAACTCAGGAGGAATTGGACCACTGAGAGTTCCGACTGCCAAGTCGAGATACCGAAGATTCGTCAGGTTTCCGAATTCAGGAGGGATAGGACCTACAAACTCATTGTATCCAAGTATGATGGTTTCCAGAGCTAAAAGCTGACCGATCACTGCTGGAATTTGCCCGGTCAGGTTATTCCCGGAAAGGCCGAGAAAATTCAGGTTCTGCAAGTTGCTGAATGAAACCGGAACCGAACCCACGAAAAAACTCCCCGGAAATCAAGAGTTTCCAGCGAAGTTGCATTGCCGAGATCCTCGGGGAGAAACCCCGAGAAGTTATTGGTAGAAGCATTAACTAATGTCAATGCCGAAGCCATTCCCAATCCCACTGGAAATCCGCCAACGAAGTTGTTTTGGCTCAAATCAACGGTTTTGAGCGAAACAAGAGTGGAGAGTGATTTTGGCATGGGAGAGGAAAACCCATTGCAACAAATGTTGAGATGAGCAAGACTCAAAAGCCCTCCTATCTGATCCGATATCTGCCCGGTGAGGTTCATGTTGGAGAGATCAAGCGTCTCGACGAACCCCTTCGAGTTGCACGAGATCCCGGTCCAGTTGCAGTGCGAGGAACCATTCTCTGGCAGTTTCCAGTCGCCGAGCTGGTCCGATGGATCGATCAGAAGATCCTTTATGGAGAGCAAAGACGATACTTCATCGCCCGAGGCAAAAACAAGATGGAAACTAATGAAGAAGCAGCAGAAGAAGAAGAACTGCATTTTGTTGTTCATCTCCATTTGGTTTTCTTTTTTGGGGGGGGGCTCTCAATTTTCTGCCATTTTTGTTCTGGTTTTGGGCTGTGTTGCTCAAAGGAGAAAGGTGGTGTTATATCCCATGGTGGTGAAGGAGAAAGAAGAAGAGAAGGGAGGGTCTACTGTATGATTGGTTAATGAGTAGGTAGTTAGGATGGGGCCCTTTTCCAATCTGTATCTCTAGAGAGAGAGAGAGAGGAGAGAGATTAGATTAATGTGTTCGTGAGGTTTAGGGATGTGAACAAGGTGCAGAATTAATTGGAGAATCAAATGACTGTAAAGATTTTTGGAGCTTACTGAGAATCTACCAGACAGCAAAACATGAGAAGGAATGTGTTTCAGGTGAAAGCTGACATTTCTTGTAATAATTAATTTTTTTTTATCAGTGGTACTAATAATTTGTTTGGTACTATAATTGATCAGAGGTCAACTTTAAGTTGATTAATATCTATAATTGAGTGTCGCAAAATTATTAATGTTATTTTCTTTTTAATCATGGAGTTTTCAGTTTCGTTCGATCGTAAATATCCATTTTGAATCATGATTTTGAATCATTTTAAATAAGTATTTTTAAATAAATCGATTCTTTTTCCATGATTCGTAAACAAAATTTAAAAATCGACCAAAATTTAAGTGTTTCGACAAAAAAAAAATAAAATTTTACCCATCTGAAATTCCTACATTAACAAGGGAGCTAACTTTTGAATTTTTTTGAAATTGTGAAGTGAACAAACAGAACATGTTTGTTACAACTTACAACCCATTTATTGGACATTTGCCACTCTAAAATTCAAATCTTTTTGTCGCTTGTTTATTATAGGCGTTTTTGTCGGGGGCCCTATTAGTGTTATAACGTCATTCTCCTGCACATATATATTTATGTTGGATGTGGGGCTTTCAAATCTTAAGTTTCATCTAAAAAAAAAAAAAATATGTGATAATGAAGCCGATTAAAAAAACTTGTGATGGATTAATTTTTTTTAAATTTTCTTCTGTATTTTTAGGTTTCATTAAATAATTAATTACTCACAAGCAAACCTCATTTCAATCAATTTTTGCCTCATGAAAAAGTACATGTTTACAAAATTATAACTATGTTATTCTAAAATGTAAGGCATTTTTAGTGTTTTGACAAAATAAAAATAAAAATTTTACATTTCAAATAATCTGAGTTATTGGATTATTAAGGGGAGCAAATTAAGACTATTTCAAACATTTACTGGGCATTATTGATTATTACCCAAAGGAGAGGCCTAAAGTCAAGCGAGACTATTTCACATTTTCTCTTATTTCTCTTTCTTTTCTTAAATCTATCAATAACTCCTCTCTCCTTTGAGGCGATAGTTAAGCACTATTCAAATAGGTATGTCTTGAAGAAAAGTTTGAAAATCAAGGTATGTTAGATTTTTAAGCACTATTCAAATAGGTATGTCTTGAAGAAAAGTTTGAAAATCAAGGTATGTTAGATTTTTTACGAACATAAAAAAAAAAAAAAAATTTACACACTTACTAGCGTACGTTTTGAGATTTGCCCTTACTGGTACAATTTTCTGGCTACGCCACTGCGTAGGGCTGCAAATGAACTGAGTCATTTGTGAACTGTTCGAAGCATGAGTCGGTAAAAGTTAGTTCGAGTTCGATTCGTCTACTAAATGAACCGAATTTGAACCTCAATTTTAGACTCGTTTAATGAACAAGTCAAATTAGAACCTGCCAGTATTATGCTCGGTTAGGCTCACAAACCTAGAGTATGTAGATATATAATGAGAATTTCATATATAAACTTAAATATGTATAGATATGTAACTTGTATAAGTAAAAAGTTATATACGTATATATAGTGGCGGATCTAAGAATTCCACACAGAGAGGCCACCTTTCAAGCAAAAGTTTGGGAAAAATAATTCACAATCTAATAAAACGAGAAGATAAAATGTTTAAACATTCTTCGTTAAGCAAAAATGTACAAACATAAACATGATGAAAGATTTTATATATAGCACACAAAATTATAGATTGCTTCCTTAAAGTTTTTACAATTGTCAACGCCAATTGGTTTCTATCTTTTTGAAAGTTTTGCATGATTCAAATGACGTTCGGCAGAAAACCATAATGAATACAAACTTTTACATCGATCTCTCTCGTGGTCATTAATTCTTATGCTTCGAAAAACAAAGAAAGTAAAGTCTTATTGTGCTTATGGTAATCATAAATCGAACTCATAATTAAGTCTCTGATATTGGATTTGTAAGAGATACCTATGGTAAAAAGAAAAGGAACCGACAAATTAAGATGGAGAAATGATCAACTTTCAATAACCTTTTTTTTGTTTTAATCCCCTACAAATCTCTCCATATATGCAATATTCCACATCAATTATAGGTACTTGATCGAAGCTTTCAATTTTTTAATTGGTCTTGTAAAAAATCCGAGTCGTTCAATAAACTTAACTAATCGTTCGATTGGTTTTGTAAAAAATCAGCTCAATCGGATAATTATAGATACTTGATTGAACATTTTGATCTTTCATTTAGAATTTAGGACTAAGTACTAAATGAACTTTGAAGAAAAGTTTAATAATTTGTGTCCGGTAGTGATCCGAATCGTAGATATTGTAGTGCTTACTGAAAATAGTATTCATTCAAAATGTTATCTTTATCAGGCATCGATAGGTATAGATTCGATTTATATTTCTAAAATAATATTTACATTTTGATACCTATTGATGTCAAAATAAGATAATTTTTTAAATAAATGCTCAAATGTTAATGTAATCATTTTGCCCAAAAAAAAAAAAATGAAAAGTCCTACAATATCTATGGTTCAGATTAGTAGGATGCCAAGCACATAATTATTTAACTTTTTTTTCAAAATTCATTAAGTAATTAGGGTCCTTGATTCTAAGCTGATTTTTTACGAGGTCAATCGAAAAATTGTTTTAAGGTTATTGAATGGCTTGGATTTCTACAAACCTAAAAACGAAAAAAATCTAAAATGTTAGGGGAGTCACGAGACCCCCCTGTGTCTAAGGTGTATCCGCCCCTATGTACTGAATAAAACTTTTGCAACTTTTACAAGTACTATAAATTAATGGGGCCGGTTCTAGGGACATAAAAAAAATACAATTTGTTTCAGTGTCCCACGCTAATAATCCAAGCCATATAACTTGCTTAAAACATGTTTTTAATGATACCCATAAAAAATTAACTCATTTGAAATATCGGCAAGAGCTCGATCCAAAAAATTATGAGAACATCAGTTCCCGTCAAGTTTTAAAAAAAATTGTTTGGATCAAACACCCTAAACTAATATATGAATATGTTCTCATAGTTTTTATCACATATGAACTTGTTTATGTGCAAAATAAAAATCTTATTTGCTTATTCTAGACTTACATAAGAGCTTAAATACCTATTATTTTTTGCTCGTGATCAACTTTGAGTTCGAATCAAACTTAGACAAACTTGGCTTGTATACCTATTATTTTTGGCTCGTGTGATCAACTTCAAGTTCGAATCAAACCTAGACAAACTTGCCTTGTAAAACTTTCATTAACCTTGAGCTCGAATCCATCAAAAAACTTAGCGAATGAACCTAAACCTTCTAAAGCTTGCCTCGATTTAGCTCGTTTGCAGCCCTAACCATAGGTATAGTACGTCGTGATTGATTTGGATTTAGCATTTTTTATTGAAAATATTTGAACTTTGAAGAAATAAATATGGTAGATGTAATCTTTTACGTCCCTATCACTCCGAGATATAGAACTTTCTCTGATATGTTGCATGAGAATTTCAACTTGTAGGATTATTCTGTGGTTGATTTCGACTTCTGGGGCTGTTGTTGGGCATGTTGGTTTCTGTCATACATATACAAATAAGTTGGTAGAAACTCTATTAATTAATTAATTTTATTCATCTATTATTTATTTACTAACACTTACAAGATGAATTAAAACTCAGAAAGAGAATCTCTCCGTGTCACAGGGTGTCCAAAAGGCTTACATACAAAAACACAACAAGAAGCTTCTCTATGTCTACATGAATATGAGAGAGAGAGAGAGAGAGAGAGAGAGAGAGAGAGAGAGAGAGAGAGGAGAGGAGAGAGTGGGGAAATCAATCATTCTATGTAAGCCACCAAACGCCCATTCCTCCCCAAATATTAACAAACAGTATTGGCCTCTTGCAAGTCACCCACATGTACCCATATGCACAGCCAGAGTTTTCAGGGCATTTTAAAATTCACAAGGGTGGTATTTTTCTATTGAAAATGGTTTTTTAATTTATCAATTTTTTAGAAAAGGTTTGGTATGTGTGATAATAGATAAGAGAGGAATAATTTAAGGTCACAAAAGGAGGTGGAAAAGGGCTGGAGACCATGTGAAAGGGCAGGTTCCTTTAAGGGAAACTATTATTGGAAAATTTGGAAGAGACAACCCTGCACCAAATTATCCTTCACTTATTTTAGTAATATGAAGACATTTTGAGAATCCCTTGGGGATACAACATTAGTTGCCCCACATGGCTTTGTAACAAAGCCACCAATGTGATCACCATTTCCAATTAGGTGCCAAATATTCTCACTATCATGGGAGGAAAATTTTATATCTCCAAAAGGCTTTTTGAATCTTGTGCTTAAAAATCCAAAATACCCCTCGCAAATTTTACTTTCTCCTCCCTTCTGGCTGTTTCTCACGTTCAAAGAACTCTCTTACCTTACAAAGAAAGTGTAGGAGTCAAATTTATTGTCTGTTTTTCTATTTTTTTCCACCATTTTTCACTTGTGAGGATGTAATAAATTAAAAATACATGGAAAATTCTTTTTGAGAGATTTAAAAGGAAAAAAAGTACAATTGCATCATATACATATAAACTATTACTCTAACTTTTCTTATTGCGTCAATTATCGAAATTCCGCCACAGGTTGTAAAAACTAAAACTATCTTAAACTTTGTTCGGTATATGGAGGTAGATGATGGTTTCAAGCAGAATCGCATTATCATAGATTGAGAGGAGAGAGATAGAGAAGCTAGAGAGAGGCAAAAGGGCAATTAGGACATTTTGCCTCATAGATTCAATGAAAGAGCAATTACAGACCACGTTATCATAGATTGAGCTAGAGGAGAGAGACAGAGAAGTTAGAGAGAGGCAAAAGGGCAACTAGGACATTTCGCCTCATAGATTCAATGAAAGAGCAATTACAGACCACGTTATCATAGATTGAGAGGAGAGAGACAGAGAAGTTAGAGAGAGGCAAAAGGGCAACTAGGACATTTCGCCTCATAGATTCAATGAAAGAGCAATTACCAACCTTTTCTCCACTGATTCGATGATAAAAATTGTCCCTACCATTGGTCTGCAATTTCCCCCACGACGTATCGGTGTAATCCAGTATTTTAATACAGCTATTATAATATCACAATGGTTGTATTGGGGCATATTTTTTTGCCCTCTTTATTTATTTATTTATTAAAAACAATCATTGTTTTGTTATATAGATTTTTCATCAGTCAAGGAAAAGTGTAGGCCAGCTTACTCACATCTCGGCAATTCCACTTTTCACAGGGCCGGCCCTGAGCATAGGCCGACTAGAGGGCCCCAGTTTTCAGTGTAATAAAAGGGCCGAAATATAAGATCGTAATAAATATGATTTATATCAGGAATTTAACAAATTTGTTAGCTAGTTGCGATGGTTGGAATCATGCCGCATATCCTTAATGAAGCGGGTTCAATTCCTACTTTAGTGTTAGTTTTTATGCGCACTTTGACCTTAAGGTGCAATTCCCTTATTCCGAGCAACACTCCACTGAACTACAAGGCTTTCTTATGTTTCATGTGGAACAACTGATATATATAGAAATAAATAAGAGGCCCCATTATAAATTTTGCCTAGGGTCCCGAAAATCTCAAGGCCGCGTCTACTTTTCAAGAGACGGTCATCTACACCGGACTAGAGATTCATCCACACGGACTAACACTGGTCACTTCTGTCGAGAGCAACCAACCAACCGGATTCATTTTCAACATGCATAACTTGAAAACAAATCTGGATAGTTCGTCGTGAAACTTGGGTCGCCATACATAGAAGTAGAGATGTAAAGAATACCGACTAAGCCGGTTCAAATCGCATTTACTGAACCAAACCGATAGATTTTGACCGGTTTTTTCAACATGCATAACTTTGGAAAACAAATCGGATAGTCCGTCGTGAAACTTGGGTCGCCATACATAGAAGTAGAGATGTAAAGAATACCGACTAAGCCGGTTCAAATCGCATTTACTGAACCAAACCGATAGATTTTGTCCGGTTTCTTTCATTTCGTTGGTCCGGGCGATTTGGTTTAAGGGAAGAAATCGGTTTTCGGTGAGGTTCAAGATATTAAAAAGCATTTGAAACCGAAATTGAACCACGCAATTAAATTATTTCACTGGCCAGTTTCAAATTGAATTTGACAATACTCAAGAGTTATGAATTATACCGGATTTTATTTTTTTTTTAAAATTACCTGATTTTGCTTACCCAAGTTTCAAAATTTTCTTATAAATATATTAATAATTTTTAAAAAAATTTACAACTATATAAATTCGTCTGCCCAACTAAATCTTGTTGTAGTGTGTCCAACCCACACTCGAATCCTGCATTCGTCTCTGCTTAAACTACCATTCACTTATTGTGTTTGTTGTAAAGACCACACTGATTTTGTTTACGACGAGAAATTGGACCAATTATGTAAAATTCTAATCGATAAACTGCACCAAACCGCATTGTATTGGACCCATTATGTAAAGTCCAAACCGATAAACCAATTGGTGCGGTTTGTCGGTAAAATTGGTTGGTTTCAGTACGCAATAATTAAAAACCGATTCAATCGATTCATTAGATTATTTTTTGCCAAAAAGTTGATCAAACCGAACCGCTTATATCCTAGGCAGAAGGGATGAACATGATTATTCTCAAATGTTCATCAATGGAGATCCAATTATATCTTACTTGAGTAATGGCTACATATTAGAGTTTGTATGTGTTCCCTCTTTTTGAAGCCAAGGCAAGCGCAACACTCTTGGGGAGAGCATTGATGCACGGGTATCAGACTTGATTGAATTATTAACCGAATATGAGGTATGCGTACCGTTATTTAATTTCTAGTATGGCGAAAGCGTGTTTCACAAACTGACTTAAACTGAACTAAGCTGATGTGTTGTAAGAGAGTGATCTGTCTCGTAAAACGCAATAAGTCATTTTTTTTTGTACAACAAGGAAAACTCAAAGTAGATTGAGCAGGAAATGAATTAAAATGATGCTAGGCCCACTTTCTTAGATCATGGGCCAGAAGCTTTGAGTCAATCGGTAGCAAAATTGAGTCGTTGGTGTTGAAGAAGGTCTACATGAGTCCTATGGGCTCACAAGCCCAAGATCAAACTTGGGACTTATACGCCCACCAATATTTACATTTGCATGGATGAAGGGTTGACTTTTTATGATTTCATCTTCTTAACGATGCCTACTTTACGAGAAAACCTTGGGTGCCGGTTGGGTACCACGGTCCGAATTTTAGAGAGAGAGAGTGAGAGGGAGAAATCTAGGCTATCTGTAGGTGATGGTTCTTGCTACAGTCAAATAAATGATGAGCTGGAGAAGTGTGGATAGTCAACAGTAAAGTCACAGTATGAAAAGAGAATAGAGTGGTCTAGAGAAAGGGTGAAGAACAGAGCAGGCGTGCACAGAAAGGACTAAGGCAGTGGATTGCTCTCAGTCTAATCGGTAATACCCTTGGTGACCTAGGAGATGGGGACTGATTTGCAGAGAGAATGTTCTCCTCTCAATCAGTAATTTCCCTTTTCTCTCTCTAGAATGATCTCACCAACCTCTGGGCACTGAAAGGGAATGTTCCATATTTATAGGCACCCTGGGCCAATCATTTGGCGCCAGGCTGTCACCCTATAATATGATAACACGTGTCATTTCTGTACAACCTGGCCATACGGGTGACGTCGTCACCGCGCAGCTGACTCGTGCGGTGACAAGCCATTCCCCCGCGCAGCGATCCTCCTGTTCTTAGCCACCAAGCCACTAGATCTCCCTTATTCCCGTAAGGGCAAGGTCGTGACCTGTTCGGTCGCGCCTGTACCGCAGCCAAGCCTCAGGGGGCCCCCGGGGTCCTGCCTTCAGACCGCAACAGGTATAATTACCTGGGCTAATTCGGACTGGCTTATCGCGTCCTCGCCCATGTTCTGGGCCGCACAAGTCAAACGGGCCATGGACTTTTCTCCCGTTCGGATGGCCCATGGTTGTCCAAGCACCGCCCTTACTGGGCTTGGGGTGCGCGCCACGGAGGCGCCTTGCACGAGAGGGTCCCGCGTCAGTGGCCCCCTTCATGCCTGCGTTAGTGGCCCCACCGCGTGGATCTTTCCGTGGGGAGAGCCACGTGTCACGCGGAAATCGTGCCACCTGGACAATACGTGTCATCCTCTCATTGGTGGGTCAATGTTGACCTTAGTCAACGGGGGTATCGCGATGACCTCCCCTACACTATCGAAAACAATTTTGGACGACGGACGAGATGCGCGCTCAGGCACCACATGTGCGGTACCATATTTGCACCCAAAATTTTCTCTTACTTTTACATGTTAATTTCTTATTCATCTCTTAATGAATTTCTTTCATTCTCTCAGGTCAACAGTCATAAACCCTCTTAATGATTTTCGTTCATTCTCTCAGTAGTCTGACTTAGAAATCCACTTGGATTCACCTCAAAATATATTTGGGCCCCACTTTAATTTTTACTCAAAATTACCAAAATCTCTATTTAACAAAAGCCATTTTTTCCAACAGAAAATATTGAAATATTTGTTGAGGTGGCTCCGCTCAAAGTGTTTTTTTTTAAGGTTTTGTGGTATTCGTGTCGTAGTAACGATTTTCAAATTTTCATTTTTGAAAACTATTCACATGTTATGTGCACTTTCAAAAAAAATTCTTGATTAAGTAGCTCTCCCTCCTGCAGCCGATGCGTCTAGTTGACTATCCTTTTATTCCCGCCTACCGGACAAAACTTTCTGGATGATTAACCTAACCTTACATTTTTTATTTACCTGGTGGGAAATACTGGTCGCATTTGCTTCCATTCGCCTCTGTTGCCCGGTCGAGAACTCAATTCAGTCGATTCTTTCCCTCCTTCCTTTTCTCACGGACAACAAAATAATCCATAATCGGTGATATGTATTACAACAAAAAATCTAACTTCAATGAGGGAATAAATACAGTTGACTAACACAAATCCAGACACAGATGCTTATGTGACTAGACATGTCACAGATGCTTATGTGACTAGACATGTCACTTGTTAATTGAATCTTGAAAAGTATAAAAACAGGGGAAAGCGACCGTTGAGCCTATTTGCAAAAAGGGCAGAAAAATGGAGACGTCCATTTTCTTTACGAACGCTGCTAGGGGTACCCTATATTTTGCACCGAAAATGCACACCGCGCTTTGATTTGAAACGGTGAGACTTTGGTTCAAGCACTTCTAACCGTCCGATTGAGCTGATTTTTGGTGGGCCCCCTCGGAAAAATGTTTTAAGAACAATGAAGGTTCGGATCACTCATGTGGGACCCAAAAGGGGGTCCCCGAAGGCGCGGTGTGCATTTTCGGTGCAAAATATGGGGTACCCCAGGTTTTCCGTTTCTTTACCAAGCACACATAGCACCTACATTCTCAAACAACAAATTCAAACACATATCCCAAGTCATCATTACGAATCACCCAACACACTGTTGGTGTTCCACTAACTTGATTTTTTGGGTTTTTTGGTTTTTTTTGGATGTTTTAGTTTTGCAAAAAAACTAACTTGTTTCACTAACTAGTTTTTTGGTTTTTAGTTTTGCAAAAAAACTACCTTGTTCCACTAACTTGTTCCATTAAACTAGTTTTTTGTATGTTTAGTTTTGCAAAAAAACTAACTTGTTTCACCAACTAGTTTTTTGGCTTTTTTGGTTTTTATTTTTGCAAAAAAACTAAGTGGTTTTTTGTTAGTGGAATGAGATAGTTTTTGAGTCAAAACAAAACTATTTTTTTTTTTAGCGGAACGGGGGTCTTCGGGAAAAATTGGTTTTGTTAGAATAGTTAGGGGTGTTCGGCCACTTATTTTTTGCATTTTGATTTTCACATTTTCTATTTCTAGGTGTTTGGCATACCATAGACAGAACACATTCTACAAAAAATGAGTTTTTGGTTTTTGAATTTAGAGAAGAGAAGTCAAAAATAAGTTGAGAGGAATTTTTTGATTTCTCATTTTCTACTTTTTTTCATTTTGATTAACAAAAGGACTTACAGAATGTATTATGCATATCAAACACTACTCATGTTGCAAAATGCATTCTGCACATATTTCTCCCAAACACTCCTTCCAAATTCAAAATACATTCTGACCATAATCTAAAAAGCTAAAAAGACACAAAGTTAAAAATGAGGCTCCCAAACACTGCCTTACATAGGAGTTGAACTGATCCTAAGCTCTATATTTCCTAGCATTTAAGTGCAGTCTTGATGCCGTTGGGCCTTCTTGGCCTACTGCACCCATGTTACAACCCAAAACAAATGCTAATTGGAATTTGAAAGTGAAATAAAAGCACATAAAGAAATCTCAAATCCAAAAAGTACTCAACTTTTTAGGGACTGAGAAATTACTTGGACAGAAATATGGGAGAGGAGATGTAGCTGGCATGTGACTGAATTCTTAGGGACTGAGAAGAGCTCTTGTGACATGTCCATCAACATAAGCATTTGCATGTGACTGAATTCTTATTTCATTTCATAGGAAATCTTGAGTATCTCAGTAGACTCAGCCGAGTTTTTAACATTAAAAAAAAAAAATTACGTACTCAGTGCAAGAAACTCTCGCATATGTAGCATTAAAATGGCTACAACGTGAAAGTGCTGCAAAAGTTACAATATATAACTGGCCAGCTTTATTAGTGCATTAGGAAAGTGCAACATTGCACTGAAAATTGTTTGTGGCCCAAGTTTGCTTTTCCCAATTCATGGATCTTCATCACTCCAGAAATGTCGGTTGATTTGATACCATAATTTTATTGGTAGGCAAATTCAAAATGGATACTCCTTCATATGGAGGGATGTGGATTAGTTGTGGGCCCCATAAACTCCACCAATAAAGAAGTTGTGTAAATTTCAGTGATCTCCCTTGAGGTTTCTGACAAATGCAAAATAAAGCTCCCCTCAAGTTTCTAAAATGTCACTGTCCTCACTTACTTTTAAAACTATTGTCCACCCTCTCCCTTCTGTTAAAATGACGTTGAACTTTTAACAGAAAAGAAAAGTGAGATCATCATAGTTTCTTTGTTTTATGTCAAGATTACCCTCGCAAACATTCCAAACGTTTATTTATCCAGCAACCAAACCAACTTTTTTTTCATTTCTTTTTTATAACTTCACATGTAATATCCCAAACATTTGGGTAAAATACACTGATCTCCCCTGAGGTATCTGACAAAAACACTAGCATCTCCTACTTTTTTGCAATTATACTAACCTCCCATGTAGTTCACTTGTTGATGCCAAATTCACTTATCCGTGAGTTGACTGTCACTAACTAACAGATACTTGCCGAAATTAGCATTGTTTCTATTTTTGAGTTCCCAATTTTCCCTCACTAACAACGCGGTGTAATGAATTTTACTAGTGGTGATTAATAAACCAAAACAAAATCCCATCCCTATTCTCTCACTTTTACCTTTATGGAACACAATTTCTCCCACAATAGTTTACTCACAGTCCCCAAAGAAGCTAGCACAACACCTGACATTACTAGACATGGTGAACATGCATGGGGAAGATCTTTGTAAATGTTTGCTTTTTAAAAATGTGGTATAGGATATAATAAAGGTAGAATGAATAAGGGTCTTGGATTTATTTCTTCTCCCTCTCTCTCTCTCTCTCTCTCTCTCTAACTAAGAGCGTCTCTCTCTTAAAAAACCACTCTAACCGCCCATCTTCCTTTATCTTTGATGGCTATTTTTCATCTTCCTTAGTTATGACTTTTTATCGCTTTAAATAACCCTCCTTCTCATTGGTGGTTTTTCTCTCTCGATTTGAGGTGTTAGGTTTTTCTTATAAGTGTTTGTTTTCTATTATGCGTAGGATTGCGATTGGTGTGACCTATTCTGTGGCTAAGAGAGATAGTGGTGGTATGTGTGTTTGTATCTGGGAAAGCTACCCTCTTTTGTAGCTTTCTAGTCTTTTGATTGAAGGACATATACTATTTTTAGGTGATTATCTCATGTACCTGTGTTTCCTATCATGAAGTTATTATCATTTTAACAAAAAAAAAAAGAATGAATAAGATCTTGTGCAATTAGTCACAGCCTTTTGTCCTAAGGGTAAGTTGGTCATAAGGGTAATGTCAACAAAATCAAGAAAGGGCAATGACATTTCAAATACTTGAGGGGATGTTTGTTCATTTGTCAGAAACCTCAGGGGAGGTCTTACAAGTTCTATTTCCACATCATTCTTATGAAAGCTTCCACATGAACCAGATAACTAATTTATTGTATTTGGGCTCTTTGTTTTGTTTATTTGTTTAGTCTATTTAGTTCATGTGGTAGTTTATTTATTTAGTTTTGCATATTTGTTTAGTTTTGTTTATTTGTTTAGTTGTTTAAGTTTTGTTACTTTAGTATGTATGTTTTGAATTTATTTTTTGTTTAGTATGCATGTCTATTTTTCCGATTTGGAAAGTTGCCTATTCCGGTTAGGTTTCCTATTTCGGTTTAATTTCATATTTTAGAAAGTTTCCATTTTTAGAAAGTTTTTATTTTTGGAAAGTTTCCATTTTTAGTTAGTCTCTTGTTATGCATTTTTCTATTCTCATTCAGTCGCTTGTTTAGTTTAGAACCCTTGTGACGCATGTTTCCTATTCTCGTTCAATTGCATGTTTTAGTTTAGAACCTCGTTTCGTCAGCATATGTTCAGTTTGAATATTTGGCATGCATGTTTAATTTTAGGATGATTCCCCCTAGAAATAGGTTCACAAATGGCTATTCGCAGCGGCGGATTAATCTCTTTGCATGCTAGGTTAGATATATGGACCGTATGAGAACGTGAGGATGGTTCTTGATCATTGCCTGTGGATGTGGGTGATAATCGGCTCCTCATCCCCTTGTTCCCATCCATAAGATGTTTGCTTTTGTTTTTCTTTCTGTGTGCTGCATTTGACGGAAGTAGTTTTCAAATGTCTAATTTTCCCTCTTGCAAAAAGATAACTTTTCAAAAAAGTTTTCATTCAAACCCCACCTATCTGTTTGCTTGTGTTTCATGCATATAGGATAGAGACAATATGGACCAATCGTGATGAGTAGAGGCCAATCATTTCGATTGGGCTGAGTGGGTGTTTAACACATTCCCACTCGATACCTTAGCCCCCGGACCCATCTGTGGTGACGTACGAATCGAGCATTTCAATATATAGAGTCATTATGGTTCTTGGACCTATAACTAATAAGTGGCGACTCTGGTCATCGTTGAGTACTTGTTTTCAAGTATTTAACGATTTTGCGTAGTATGGTATCATCATTCTGGCAAATGAGAGATGTGGCCACGATGGAGCACTCCCTTCGGAATTACCGTGGACTGGACGGCGGCACGCCGCCACGAGGGACGCTCACATACCTCCGTTTGGAAAAACATAAAATTATCTTTTACTCTTTTTTTCTACATATTCTCCTACTCACCATGTTCAGACCCCCCCTTTATATTTCCATATAAAAACATTACTATCAAATGAATTGAAAATCACAATCATAATTTTACGCTTACACACATTCAATCTTGAAATTTCAAAATCTTGTTGTTGCTATTATGGCCACCCTCTACATGAAATTCCGGCACTATCCGATTAATCCACCTATATTAGCCGAGTTGCGCCTAATAAGTTCAAACGAACAGCTGATCGAGTCATAAGAATGTTTCTGTCTATGTGTTCTTTTATTTTTGTCTCCTTGTTTTCGCAAACTAATCCGTCCAGAAGCCTACAAGGAGAAGGAGAATATGAATATACTTCCTGCTAGAAGTAATTGGTGAGTCATAGCCAATAGCAAAAAGTGACATATGGTTGATGTTATATTTTATTTTCTCTTTGAGATTCTTATCGTTTCCTTTAATTTTAGGCACGTTCATGAAAAAGACAAGTTCAAGTGAGATAACGAGAAGTTTTTTTTTTTTTTTCGGTACCGAGATATCTGGCCCAATTTACGCGCACCTCGATTGATCTTAGGAGACTCATCCCACCGCCCAGTAGCGGAGCTCCTATTTAAAGCTAGAACAAAGTTCTATATGAACTAACCCTCACAAGACCTGATAGCACTTGAGAGAGTTTGAACCTGAGACATTATCAATAATCAAACCACTAAATTTCAAGTCTGCATTAGTTAGGCCAATGACAACTACTAATCTTTCTATTTTTATTAGAAAAGCAGCAAAATATGTTCTTTATTTAATCAGAAAATTGGTCTAAAGGACAAATTTGGGACTTTAAATGGTGTTTAGTCCAGCTTAACTTATTTTAAGGCATCCAATACATTGATAGGAAATTTTTCATGTCACAAAGACAACACTAGACAAAAATACCATTAATGAACCACACCACTCACGCTCACCATGCGGAGGAATTTCCCGCGGACAAAGGCAATCGCCCCACGGACAAAAGCAATTGCCCCACTCACGCTCACATCACTAACGATTGTGATGTGACCCATCACATCAATTGCCCCACGCCGTCCCTTTCTCTCTCTCTCTCTCTCTCTCTCTCTCTTGCATGGGTTTTGTGTGGGTGAGACAAAATTAATTTCTCTCTCTTCAATTTTGGGGATAGGTTCAATTTTTGAGGTTCAATTTTAGGGAGTTTAGGAACTTTGGGGTAGGGTATAGTGAGTTTAGGCATTTTGGGTTTAGGCACTTAGGATGCACTTTCCAATTATAGGGTTTTAGCTGTTTAGGCACTTTCATAGTACCCTAGTATTTTAGACACTTTTATAGGGTACCCTACTATTTTAGGCACTTTCATAGAGTACCCTAGGGTTTAGGTTTATGGTGCACTTTTCAATTATAGGGTTTTAGTAGTTTAGGCACTTTCATAGGGTACCTTAGGATTTAGGCACTTTCATAGAGTACCCTGGGGTTTAGGTTTAGGCACTTTTATTAGGTTTGGGAGTTTAGGCACTTTTATTAGCTAGTGGGGGCATTTTTGGAATGTATAAGTGATTTGTCCTTTTGGCATTAAAGAAAAAGTTGATGTCCTTATTGAAGTAAAAACTCTTTTACTATGTCCTTATTTAATTTGTCCGTGGGTATGTACAGTATAGCCTTTATTACAAAAAAGTAACAAATCTAAATAATTATTTTGGGCTACTTTGTCGGTGGGTTGATATTTTATTTATTATATTAATAAAAAGATTGTTTAACTAATCGGCACGTCGTCAGAAGATGAAGCGATATTTACTTGTGCCGATTAGTTAATTACAAGTAATTAACTAATCATTGTTGTAAATTAATGTCACTCTGTTTTGGGAAGGAGTAAGGGATTAATTGGGGTGTCAACTACCTCATTTAATGAACAAGAGCCATGCTTTTTCCTGGGACAGAATGATATTCTCGGGCCAACCAGAAGTCTCATAACTTCCAACCACTTTTTGAATATCTTAAGTCAAAATTCTAGTTGGCAAAATTCTCCAATAGTTTCTGGAGGTGATTGTAACAACATATCAGTGACCACCAATGTGCAACGGGCAGTACATGATGACCAAAGGATAGCATTGAAAAATTCTGGTAAAAGAAGAAAAAAGAAGAAATCCATTGATAAAATTCTGGGACTTCCTAAATCAGCTAGCAATGTCTATGGAGGGCGGAAAAAACAGAAATGTGTTGTGTTCAGATCAGCAGTTGCAGCTGCTGCCATGTCAACTACAACCAGTGGGATTGAAAATAGAAACAGGATACTACTTAATGAAGCCCAAACCATTTGGTCTGTCAACAAAATTATGGGTTTAGGATACGATGGTGATGAGGACGAGGTTATTAGTAGAATCATGATTATGGAAGCACAAGATCAAGACAGGGCTGCTTGTCAGCTCTAGTAGCCTCTTTATTTTTTGCTACTTGCCTCTTTCACTCCAATGAAGCTCATGTCGTGGAATGTCAGAGGTCTGGGAATTAGGGAGAAAAGAAGTAAGGTTAAAAAGCTTCTAAGGGAGAGAAAGGTAGATATGCTTTTCATTCAGGAGAGCAAATTAAAAATAGTAACAAAGGAGTTGGTGAGATCAATCTGGTGGGAGGAGGTGTATGACTACTTGGAAGTTGACTCTAATGGCTCATCAGGGGGCCTTATTTGCATTTGGAATCCAATTGTTTTCAACTTGATGGGGGCTTGCTGTACTAGGAACTTCATTCTTCTCTCAGGTACCATCAACCAAAATTTTCCCTGTAACTTGGTTAATGTTTACGGCCCTTGTGACACAGTACAAAGGAGGAAAGTCTGGAAAAATTTGCTAGAGTTATATCGTATTTTTCTAGATCCTTGGTGTATTGGAGGTGACCTCAACGAAATTAGAACAATTAATGAAAGACAAGGGTGTTCCAGAAGAGATGCGGGCATGAATGATCTAAATAAGTTCATTGATGATATGGAATTGGTTGATTTTCAAATGCTTGGGAGAGAATTCACTTGGTCTAATTCACAAGAAAGGGAAAGATGGAGCAGAATTGACAGATTTCTTGCTCATCCTGAATGGTTGGATAAATATAAGTTTAAACTCTGGGGCTTACCAAGAACAATTTCAGATCATTGTCCAATTCTGTTAATGGAAGATGATAGAGATTGGGGTTCTAAACCATTCAGGTTCTATAGCTTTTGGCTCTCTCACCCAAATTGCGTTAAAGTGTTGGAACAGGCATGGAGGGCTACTCAAGAAGGGGATTGGGCTGCCTTTAGAATTTCTAAAAAGCTAAAGGCAATGAAAGAAGCTATTAAAATTTGGAGTAAAGAGGAGTTTGGTTCAATTCAATCAAGATTGGATCAGGTGGAAGATAAACTTCATGCTTTAGACTTGAAAGCGGAAGCTGGTTCAATTCAACAGGAGGAAAGGAACACAAGAAGAAGCCTGAAAAGTGAAATGTGGAAGCTAGAAAGGAATTTAGAGAGAATGTGGGTCCAAAAATCCAGAATACAATGGCATTTGAATGGGGACAAAAACACTAAGTTTTTTCATAGAATTGCAAATTCCAGACAGAGAAGAAACTCACTCAATTCTGTGACTGTGGGGGATCAGCTAATTGATGAGCCTAATGCAGTAAAGTTTGAAGTTTTCAAATTTTTCAAAGCGTTGTACAAGGAAGATTGGGTTACGAGGCCTTTTTTCACAACAAGTACTAGTTCTGTTATAGATGAAGAAATGAAGGAGGAGCTCACAGCACAGTTCTCTGTTGAGGAAGTTTGGCATGTAATCAAATCTAGTGATGGGAACAAAGCCCCTGGGCCCGATGGTTTCAACTTTTTAAGCATAAAAAAAGGGTGGAAATTTATGAAAGCAGACATCATGCAATTCATGGGTGAATTTCACTTGAATGGGAAGCTTACTAGAGGTATCAACTCTTCTTTCATTGCATTAATCCCTAAGGTTGATAATCCCATTCTTTTGTCTCATTTTAGACCCATCAGTCTGATTGGGTGCATGTACAAAGTCCTGTCTAAGGTCCTTGCAGCCAGACTCAAGAACACTATACCTTCTGTGGTGGGGAAGGTTCAATCAGCTTTCACTAGTGGAAGGAATATTCAGGACAGCATCCTTATTGCGAATGAAATTTTGGATGGTTGGAAGAGAAAAGGTTCAAAAGGTCTGATCATTAAGCTTGACTTTGAGAAAGCTTTTGACAACTTGAATTGGAACTTTATGTTTAGAATGATGCAGCAGATGGGCTATCCTCACAAATGGATTGGTTGGATCAGAGAATGTCTGTCTTCCGCTTGGATTTCTGTTCTAGTCAATGGAGCTCCAACCAAGCAATTCAAGATGCACAAAGGTATAAGACAAGGTGATCCCCTCTCTCCATTTCTCTTTATTATCGCTGCTGAAGGCTTGAATAGATTGTTCTTGGAAGCAATTGAGAAAGGGAAGCTTAAAGGCATAAGTGCAATAGAAGGTGGTCCAATCATTACTCATCTTCAATTCGCTGACGACACCATTATTTTCTGCAATGCATCCATGGAGGAAGTTGAAATCATCAAAATCCTTCTAAAAGGATTCGAAGTTATGTCTGGATTAAGAATTAATTTTCACAAAAGCTTGGTGTGTGGTGTGGGCATTAACCAGGATGAACTAAGTGTCTTTGCTAAGGCCCTCAGATGTCACCCTCAAATGTTGCCAATTAAGTACCTGGGGATGCCCTTGGGTGCAAGCCCTAGACTTGTATCAACCTGGAAACCTGTTATTGATAAAGTTAGATCCAGATTATCTTCTTGGAAGCGAAGAAACACATCTTTTGGAGGGAGGTTAACACAAATCAAATCAGTTCTAAGCAACTTACCCATCTACTACATGTCAATTTTCAAAATGCCTGAGAAAGTTGCAAAAACTATTGAGAGCATTCAAGCAAATTTCTTGTGGGGAGGGTCAGATCTTAAGAAGAAGATACATATGGTTAGCTGGACAAAGATGATGCAAAACAAGGAACACGGTGGCTTGGGAATCAAAGGATTGAGAGAAATGAATGAAGCTTTGCTACTTAAGTGGTGGTGGAGGTACGGAATTGAAAAGGATGCTCTATGGAGAAGGCTCATCTATTCTAAATACAATGTGGGGGACCAAAACTGGCTTCCTTTCATGGAGATTAATAGGAAGGTCTCAATCATATGGAAAGATATTCTGTTGATTCAATATAGAAAACCTTTGCAGTTTTCTTATTTCCTGGACAACATCAGATTCAAGATTGGAGACGGCACATCAATTTCTTTCTGGCAAGATACATGGTTAGATGGGAAAAAGCTTTCTGATTTATTCCCAAGGTTGTTCAGCATTGTGCAAATGAGAGAGGAATCATTGGCTGCAGTGCTCAACAGAAGAAATGAGTTCTCTGCATGGGATTTTCAATTTAGAAGAAGATTATTTGTGTGGGAAAATGCAGAGTTGATGGCTGTGACCAATCTGTTGGAGAATCTAAATCCTTATACAATTGTGGGTGTACCAGATATGTTGGTTTGGAAAGCAACCTCAAGCTCTTATTCTGTCCAATCGATGTACAAAATGCTTTTGCATAGGGATGCAATACCTTTTACTCCCGACATAAAGGTTCTTAAATTGATTTGGAATAATGCTGCCCCATATAGAATACAATGTTTTGGTTGGATGGTTCAACTAGGAAGAATTAAAACTGCTGACTTTCTATTGGGCTTAGGAATCATCACTGATGTTGAGAATGCTTTATGTAAATTTTGTGGGGAAGAAGTAGAATCACTTGATCATTCATTTCTGCTATGCCATCCTGCTTGGTTTGTTTGGACTGAAATTCTGAATTGGTGGGGTGTCAAATGGGTAACTCCACATTCCATCTCTCTTTTATTTCAATGGTGGTCAAGTTGGACAATCAAAAAGAAGAAGAAACGTATATGGGACTGCATTCCACTTGCAGTCTTATGGTCAATGTGGAAGATGAATGAGTGGGTGTTTCAAAACAAAAGGCTTAATTGGATCGAGCTGGTGGATCTGATTAAGGTTCGTGTTGCCTTATGGGTGAAAGCTTCATGGGAGTCAAATTCATACTCAATTAATGATTTCATTTACAGGTTGGATAGTGTCTTGGAAGCTCTTTAGGTAGTGTTTTTTTTTTTTTGGGTTCTGTGAGTGTCTTAGTTTTTGGGTTGCTTGGGTGGGTTATGTGCCCTTCTTTTGGGATGTTCCTTGGTGGTTGGTTTTGGGTGTGTCTTATCTTTGTTTCTGTTTTTGTCTGTTTTTTCTGGGCTTCTGAGTCTGTGCTTTTCGGGGTTTTCTGGGTTTGGGCTTGGGATTGGGGGTCTGGTTGGTTGGTCGTGTTGTGGGGTCTTTTTGAGATTGGATGCTTTGTGTCTCGAGTTTTGGACTGGTCTATATTGTGTCTGGGTGGTTTGGGTCTTGGGGTCTATCTTGTGTCCACATGTTGATGCTGCTATGGATTATATGTTTCACTCACGGGATGAATCTGCACCCTTGATCCTCCGTTTGCTCTGCGCTTCTCTGGAACTGGACACCATTTGATTGTCCCATCTTGTAGATGCTTGTATACTGTTTTGCTTGTTTGTGTGCTGCCTCTCCATTGGAATGGATTTTTCTGACTGCTTATCTGCTGCCTCTGCACTTGGGAAATATGATGAAAGTTATTTGATTGCACTTGGGAACTTCACGATTTGGAATTCATTGAATTAGTACATGGACATGTACACGGATTTGGAGCAAGTAACTGCTGAAATTCTGCTGCTTAAGGATTGTTTTGTTGCTGAATTTCTGTTGCTTAAGGTTTGTTTGCTGCTGAAATTTGATGATGATGATGCTGCTGCTGCTGCTGCCGATGCTTAAGAATTGTTCTGTTGCTGAAATTCTGCTGCTTAAGGTTGTTTTGTGGCTGAAATTTGATGCTGAACTTTGTGTGTTGTTTCTCATGTTGGGACCCTCTTTAGTTTTATCATGTGGAGCATTCTTTTTTGAAGATAACAGCTGCCGGTTACTCAAGATGCCAAAGAGCTTGCTACGGGATTATTACTCTTTGCTTTGTTACTTAGATGCTACTCCTCTTTTTCTTGTGTTCTCTCTTTCGGTTGATTTCTTATCAACCTTTGTTTTTCTCTTTCTTGGAGCCTTGCCGGCATATGATTGTCGTGGTATGGGGTGCCAACCTAGTTGGGATGCCATTTCACGTTGTGATGCTTTTTGCGCTTGGCTCCCTTTAATCTTTGTAATCCGTGTTCAAAGATTAATAAATTTTTGCCGTTCAAAAAAAACTTTTTTGCATGGAAAACTTCAGTTTGATCCCCTACATGTTGTTTGCGGATGATATTGTTCTCAAGACGGCTAGAGGTTTTAATTAGTGCTCAATCAGAAATTTGGGGACGAATATTAGAGTCAAAAGGTTTTGATATAAATAAGAGTAAAAATATATGGAATGTAAGAGTGGTAACAAAAATGCTCACGTAGAAAGAGTGAGAATTCAATGAAGATATCAAAAAGTAATCATTTTAGGTATTTAGGTTCTATTATTAGCAAATATGAAAAGATTGTCGATGATGTGACTTATAGGATCCACGTGGGAAGACTCAAGTGGAGAATAGCTACTAGTGCACTATGTAACAACAAGATATATACAATGCTTGCATAAGACCAGGGATGCTTTATAGGATAGAATGTTGGCCTATCAAGAAATAACAAGTGAGTAAGATGGATCCCGTTAAAATGAGATTTCTGATGGATGCGTTGTATGACTACAAGAGACAAAATAGAAATGAAACTGTGCTTGAAATGATATGGGTGGTACCTATAAATGAGAAAAGTTGAGAGAGAATAGACTAAAGTTGTTTGGAAATGAGATTGCCTCTGTAACTTCGCAACCCCACAACACCCCTACGGATTTTGGAAACAATGAATCACAGAACAGAAAAAATAAGTAATCGTGCGTAGTGAAAAAACGGAAAAAAAAAAAAAAAAAAAAAAGCGAGACACAGATATACGTGGAAAATCTCAACGCGAGAAAAAATCACGGGAGGCACACCAATCCACTATGAAATGGAAATCAAGAGTACAAGTCTTCTTGCAATCTCTCTGAGATCTGCGTTTTCTCTCGCCTCTCTGTCTCTGTTTTCTCTAAAAACGTGTTGCCCTAATTACACACTAACAGCGAAATAATTAGGTCAGGCCTGTAGCCAAAATTACACACCGAGATCCCTCATACCCCCGGTACTGCTGAAGGTTGTCTGTACCCAACACTTCTTTCCAATGTATTCGTCGACATTGTAGTCTTCGTTATACTTGGAAGATAACTGGAGCTTAAAAAGAAGGTTGAAGAAGAAGAAGTGTTGGCTATATGTCTACTGTGTATTAGAAAATTTCATAGCTATCCCTTAGCTCTTGGGGCTAGTGTGGCGTACGGAAATAGGAAAGAGCAAGCATTGAACTTATTAAATAATGGTGCAATTTACACACATGTAAATGTTGGTGGAATTTTCTGTCCCTCAAATTGTTTATCACTATGTATCGTTTATCAATTTCTCACTTCACGATATGGATCACCTAAATTTTAAAGTTACTAATGTTGTACTTCATGCATGGAATCATGCAATGGTAGGGTTTTTTTTTTTTTTTTCAATGAAATTAGTTTCACAGGATTAGTCGAAGTGCGAGTAAGTTGGCTCATGACTCTTGAATTATTAAAATAGTATTATATTATTATTAGATATGGAAATTTTGATAATTAGGTGTCCAAGTTCAATTGTGTGGTATTGGAGTGCACCAAAGCACCACGTGACTATTCTCCCCCTCTCTCTCTTGTTTTCTCTTAATTTTCCATTGGGTCAATTTATTACCTACTAATGGTGGGACATGGAGGGTACGTGCAGACCCCTATCTTTCTTATTTTAGCTAATTTAAAGTGACATTTTCAATTGAACATTAATAAGATTACAAAAATGATACATACACAACGCATGTCCACAACGGCCCCAAAACGACGTCGTTTTGGGGCCCTACCCATTAAAAAAAAAAACGAAAATTTTCAGAGTACGCTTTCCCCTTCCCCAAATCCGACGAGGACGCCTCCCACTCCGTCAACGACCACCACCTCCGTACACGTGGTCTCTCTCTCTCTCTCTCTCTCTCTCTCTCTCTCTCTCTCTCTCTCTCTCTCTCTCTCTCTCTCTCTCTCTCTCTCTCTCTCTCTGTACGAACACCAGCACCGCTCCACGAAACCGACACACCATCAAAGCCGCCACCGCCGCCACGACCACGGTCTGTCTCCGCCTCCACAACCGCCACCACTGCGGTCTGTCTGTCTCTCTCCCAATTTTGAGTTGTTTGGTGGGAAAAAACGTTGAAACTGTGTATTAGTTGCTGTAAATTATAGTTTTTATGCCAAAATGACCTCTGTAACTGCTGGAAATCACCGGTAGTGCAGTATTTTGAAGAATATATGTTGAAATTGGATTTCTGGATTGCTGAATCTGTAATTAGTTGCTGGAACTGGGTCGTCGTCGGAGTGGGAGGCGTCCTCGTCGGTGTGGTCAGCGGCGTAGGCGGTGGTGGTTGGGTGGCAGCCCTCTCCTTTACCCTCTTCCTCCTTGCGGGACGTCTGAGGAATTGGGGAAGGGGAAAGCGTACTCTGAAAATTTTCATTTTTTTTTTAATGGGTAGGGCCCCAAAACGACGTCGTTTTGGGGCCGTTGTGGCCATGCGTTGTGTATGTATCATTTTTGATAAGCAAAGATTAATAGGCAAAAGTTTGGGATGGCAATTTGCAAAGAAATAAGAGGATCGGTAAAAGAATTTGGGGAATTTTGGTTAAAGGACACTCTTAGGAGATTAATTTTTTTTTGGTGGAAGTGTAAATTGATAATCTATATTACAACGGAGAGCGGTTTTTGTCCCAATCATATTTTTGTCTCAATCATCATTTTACATTTATCTCTCTCTCTCAATCATATTTTTGTCCCAATCATTATATTACATTTATCTCTCTCTCTCTCTCTCTCTCTCTCTCTCTCTCTCTCTCTCTCTCTCTCTCAAAATTCAAACCACATTCTCTCTCACTACCTCATCTCCTTCCCCCTCTCTAAAATTCGAAAGACCATAAATAATGGCACCGGTATGGGTACAGGTACATGCACATGCACGTGCACTTGTGTCGATTGCTCAAGTCGTGCATTTAGGCACGGGCATACACTTGTAAATATTACAACGTACAAAGTTCAAATTAATACAACTAAAAAAAGACATAATGCTGGAAGACAAAAAATACAACCAAATCAAATGAACATCCAGCGATAAATTGATTTGGTAAACAACTGAGAAGGTTTTGTTATCTGGCTGTTAAATAATGGAAGGAAATGTTTGCAACTATACGTTGAATGTGGACTAATGAGTAATAATCTGACCTGTTAAACCGATGGGGGCCTAAAACTATAATCTGAACCGTTTACCTCGTAAAACACATAAAAAACTTATACCGAGTATAATCCCAATATAATCGTATACCGATAGATAAGTGAACAAGTTGTTTTTTGTTCTGTAAATTGTAAGATTAAATTGCAAGATACCTTGGCCCCCGGACCCATCTGTGGTGACGTAAGGATCGAGCTTTTTCATATATAGAATCATTATGGTTCTTGGACCTATAACTAAGTGTCGACTCTGGTCATCGCTGAGTACTTGTTCTCAAGTATTTGAGGATTTTGCGTAGTATGGTATCATCATTCCAGCAATTGAAAGATGTGGCCACAATGAAGCACTCCCGTCCGAATCACCGCCGACTGGACGGTGGCACGCCGCCGAGAGAGGCGCTCACACACCTCCATTTGTAAAAACCAACAATAATCGAGTACTTTTTTTTTTCCTACATATTCTCCTACTCACCATATTCAAGCCCCCTTTTATATTGCCATATAAAAACATTACTATCGAATGAATTAAATACCCGTCATACATTTTGACTTTCACTCGCATTCAATCTTGAAATTTCAAAATCTTGTTGTTGCTATTATGGCCACCCTTTACATGAAATTCCGGTTCCATCCAATTAATCCGCCTATATTAGTCAAGTTGCGCCTAATAAGCTCACCCGAACAGCTGATCGAGTTATAAGAATGTTTCTGTCTAGCTATGTTTTTTTTTATTTTTGTCTCCTTGCCTAGAAGGAGAATATGAATATACTTCCAGCTAGAAGTAGTTGGTGAGTCATAGCCAATAGCAAAAAGTGACACATGATTGATGTTATATTTTCTCTTTTAGTACAAGGTTCTTATCGTTTCCTAATTTAATTTAAGACACGTTTATGAAAAAGACAAGTTCAAGTGAGATAACGAGAAGGTTTTTTTTTTCTCCCTATATCAAGGTATCTGGTCTAATTTACGCGTACCTCAATTGATCTTAGGAGATTCATTCCACTGCCTAGTAGCGGAGCTCCTATTTAAAGCTAGAGTAAAGTTCTGTATGACATGACCCCCGAGAAACTTAATAGCACTTGCGAGATTTTAAACTTGAGACGTTACGAAGAGTCAAACACTAAATCTAAAGGTCTGCATTAGGTGGGCCAATGACAACTACTAACCACTCTAATTTATTAGAAAAGCAGCAAAATATGTTCATTATTTAATTTCTGTCGGTATGTACAGTATGGCCTTAGAAAAGCAGCAAAATACTATGTTCATTGTTTAATTTCTGTCGGTATGTACAGTATGGCCTTTATTACAAAAGAAGTACTCATAAATCTAATTATTTTGGGCTACTTTAGCTGCAGCACTACTACATACACAGAAAACACATCCAGAATTTATCCAGAATTTGAAAATCAATGGCCCAGATTCACTGATTCACTTGGAGTGAATCGGGCCATTGATTTACACTTTCGGGGTCAATTGGGGGTTATTTTTCCGGGTCTATAGCATTATTGCTTTGGCTGTGGGTTCGATATTTTATTTTATTATATTATATTACTGTAAAAAGATTGTTCAACTAATGGGCACGTCCTCAGAAGATGAAGCGATATTTATTTGTGCCAATTAATTAATTAAGTAATTAACTAATCACTGTTGTAAATCAATGTCACTACTTATTTGCAGGCCAAGGAAAACTTCAATTTGATCTCTTATGTGTTGGTTGCAGATGATATTGTTCTGGAAGATTAAATGGCTAAAGGTTAAAGGTGTTGATGTTTCATAAAAAAATTGGAAACATGTATTAGAATCAAAAGGCTGTAAGATAAGTACGAGTAAAATTGAGTATATGGAGTGTAAGTTTAGTGATAAAAGTGAACATTCAAGACGAGGAGATACTAAAAAGTGATCATTTTAGGTATTTAGGTTCTATTATTAGCAAATATGGAGAGATTATAGATGATGTGACTCATAAGATCCAAGTGGGCTGGCTTAAGTGGAGAAGCGCTACTGGTGTACTATATGACGAGAATACCCACAAAACTGAAAGGAAAATTCTATGGAACTGCCATAAGATCGGGGATGCTTTACGAGATAGGATGCTCGCCTATCAAGAAACAACTAGTGAGCAAGCTGGATGCCGTTGAAATGAGAATGTTGATGGATGTGTGGTACAATTAGAAGAGGCAAAATTAGAAATGAAACTGTACTTGAGATAATAGGGTGGTACCTATAGAGGAGAAGTTGAGAGAAAACAGACTAAGGTGATTCGGGCATGTCTACCGTAAAATCTGTAGATGCAGTAGTTAATGAGCGGTAAACAAGTTGCCCTTTACAAAGCCAATAAAAAAAAGAAAAAAAAAATTCATGTAGCTAACTCTAATTGATTGGAATATTAGGTGGCTTTGGTTAGAGGGCTCCTCCTATATGGCTCTATTTATTCGCCCTTTATATAGTTAATTACCAATAATACCCTTTTCCTTCTCTGCAATGAACTATGGCTTATTGAGTTTGATCATAGTCTTAAAACAACATGATTGATGTCCCACAATTTATTTATTTCTCCAAATGACCATAAATTTAGAAGACTCTTCAAGATAGAAACATGATAGTCTCAAAACATGATTGATTGAAGAAAAGAAAATGATCTGACAAAACAAAATGACAAGTACACTGATCTTCAAAGAGGACATGAGAGGATCAGCACAAGGAAAGTTTGGAATCTACGATCGTCTTCTGGTGGTTGCGATCCCAGTTTTTATTTCCATCTTTCCTTCATTTTCTCAGCAACCAAACAAGCAAAATCTAAAAGGGAAAGCAAAGAGGGAAAGAAAGCATATTTATGAAAGCCAAGCGGTAGACTTGCCTAAGTATTACATTCTTCAACTCACCCCTTCATAAGTTGCAGCTGCTTCATAATTTCCACTCGAGTCTGAGCCATAACTTCACCCGAAGTTGAAGCTGATTCGAACTTCGACGAGAGATTGCCTCCGTAACTTCTTTCCAACGTATTCATCGACATCGTAGTCTTCGTTATACTTGGAAGATAACAAGAGCTTAAAAGGAAGGTTGAAGAAGAAGAAGAAGTTGTGTTTTGCTACATGTCTATTGTGTATTAGAATATTTCATAGCTAGTCTCTTATCTTAATAAATAATGGTGCAATTTACACACATGTAAATGTTGGTTGAATTTTCTGTACCTTAAATTATTTATCAATATATATATCGCTTGTCAATTTCTCACTTCACGATATGGATCATGTAAATTAAAAAAATGTTGTACTTCATGGAATCAAGGAATGGTAATAGTATTTTTTTTTTTTTTTTTTTACAAGTGATATTAGTTTCACAGGATTAGTCGAGGTACAAGTAAACTAGCTCAGACACTTGAATTCTAAAAAAGTAGCGCTTATATTACTATATATATAGGGGTATTTTAAAAATCAGGTGTTCGGATCAACTTTTACGCACTTTGATTTGAAATTTCATAGCTAAAAATGTTGAAGTAGAGAAAGAAATAAAAAAATATATATATATTCCGAGTCCAACGGGCAATCTTCTGCATATGACTAGTCTGCTGAGCGAATGAGTTTTCTACCTCGTGAATAATGATACAGACACACCCTTTCAGCCACACCCTCAGTGTGGCTGAAAGGGTGTGTCTGTATCATTTTTGCTCGTGTAATTTATCGAGTACTATATAGTTTCAAGTAGGGGATCAAAAACACTCTCTCCTTCTTTCTCTCTCTATCTCTCTCATAATTAGGACTATTCAGTAATTTCGGAGCACAGTCATGTGGTGCTTCAAATCACTTATGCACCACACGTTTAGGTAAAGTTTATATATCACGTGTCACACAAGAATGTGTGGTGTTTTTTGTTTTTTTAATAACCAGATGTCCGGACCAGCTTGCGCGCGCCTCAACTAATTCTGAGCCTAGAGGTAACGACCGGACATAATCCTAGTAGTCCCAAAAGTTTTGTTGGTAAGGGAAAACAAACCTGCAAGAATGTGTAGTGTTAGAGTATCCCAGAACACCACATGACTGTGCTCCGAAAACGTTGTATATAATTATATACCCCCCTCTCACTTGTTTTCTCTTAATTTTCCAATGGGTCAATTTATTACCTACTAATGGTGGGACATGGATGACGAAACTTCCTAGCAGAAACTGGTTCATACAAACCAAGTGACTGATGTACCTATACTCGAGAGTTCCGTGGCGCGGTTAGTAGTGTATTGACAGCATATATGGATCACGGACTTCTGATGGCCGAAGCTCTCGTTGAATTTATATCCTTTAAGGTTCTGTTGTATGTTATTATCGCCTGTATGCTGTTATATTTATGTTGTCTTTATTTTCGGTAGTTTGTAACAGCACTTCCCTTTAAATGAAATTCTATCTCTTTACCCAAAACAAAATGGTTGGACATGGATGATACGTGAAGGATACATCCGGCAAGAAATTAGGAAGGTTTTGTTATCTGGCTGTAAAACAATGGAAGGAAATGTTTGCAACTATATATATAGGGCAAGCTTCTAGTCCGGACTCCGGAACTCCGGACCTCCACGTTTCCGATATTTTTTTATGATCCGAACCGTCCAATGTGTTTAAAACATATACAGTTTTTGTGAAAAACTGCTCGGATCAAGGTCTTCCCGGTATTTTTTTTTATGATGATTTCTCGTGGGGTCTGTTAAAAACACGTTTTAAACACATTGGACAGTTCGGATTTTGCAAAAACAATTTTTAAAAATTTCAAGGAAGCTTGCCGTGTGTATATATATATATATATATAGGGCACACTTCTCCTCCAGACTCCGGGAGTCCGGACCTCCTTGATCCGAGCATTTTTTTGACGATCCGATCCGTCCAATGTGTTCAGAATGTGTTTTCAAGGGTCCACGCGGGAATATACAGTTTTACGAAAAACTGTTTGGATCAAGCCCTTCCCCATATAAGGTATTTTTTTTTTTAAGATTTCCAGCGTGGACCCTTCAAAACACATTTTGAACACATTGGACGGATCGAATTTTCCCTAAACAATTGGCAACACAAAAAAAATACCCCAAGAGCTTCAATCCGGGGGTCCGGATGTGAAGCTCTGGGTATATATATATATATACCATGGATCCCCTTCCAATAAGGCATCCCTCATTTTATATAAAGTGGGGACCTAGCCATTTTTCCACTTTCCGAATTGAATATAGTGTTTTTAACAAAAATTGATCGGATGAAGCCCTTCCGGGTATTTTTTTTACGAATCCTCACGGTGGATCTTAAAAACACATTTTAAACACATCTAACGGTTCGGATCGTCGAAATTTGGTCGAGAAGCATGAGGTCCTCACTTTGGTCCTCATATAATGGTCCTTATTAGAAGTTTCTTGTATATATATATTAAGAAGTTTCCAAACTCCCGAGGGACTCCACCTTCCCAAATTTCGTTTTTGTGAAAAAGTGCGGGAAAAGCCCTTCCGATGTTTTTTTGGATCTTATGCCGTTTTAAACGCATCCAACGGCTCACAACCGATTTTCCGCAAAAAATTGGGAAGGTGCCCCATAAAAATTTTTGATATATATATATATATATATATATATAGGAGAATGATCTCCTAAGGGCTCCACTTTGCCAAATTCCGTGCGGACTCAAGCCCTTCCGGATCAAATTTTGATGTTCCGAACCGCTCAATGTTTTTAAAATGCATTTTTAGGGTCCACGCGGAAAATATTCAAAAAAAAAATGATCGGGAAGGGCTTGATCCACAGATTTTCGATAAAAATGCATATTTATAAAATGCATTTTAAAAACATTGAGCGGTTCGGATCGTCAAAATTTGATCCGGAAAGTTGAAAAAGGGCTTGGTCCGCACGGAATTTTGGCTAAGGGAGCCCTTAGGAGATCGGCTTCCATATATATATATATATATATATATATATATATATATATATATCCCCTTCCTATGAGAGATCCCACACTTTGCTAAAATGTGGGACTCATAGTTCCCTGTCATATTTTGATGTTCTGAACCGTTCAATGTGTTTAAAACATGTTTTTAGGGGTCACCACGAGGAATCACCAAAAAAAAATTACGGGGAAGGGCTTGATCCAAGAAGTTTTCGATAAAAATGTATATTTATAGTTTTATCAAAAATTGCTCGGATCAAGCCCTTCCCGTCAATTTTTTTTTGTGATTCCTCGTGAGGACCCTTAAAAACTTATTTTAAATCCATTGAACGATTCGAATCATCAATATTAGATTAGGAAGTATGAGTCCCGTACTTTAGCCAAAATGTGGGATCTCATACTAGAAGTTGGGTATGTGTGTATATACATATATTTTTTGCAACTGTTGAATGTGGACTGTTGAGTAATGATTTGACCTGTTAAATCGACAGCTATATTTAAAAGGTATCAATTCTTCTCCACATCTCATCCCTTCATACTATCGATATGTCCATAGCTTGAGCCTAAAACTATGATCAGAACCGTTTACACAAAAAAAAACTATAAGTCTTCAAAATCCCAATATAATCGGATAACAATAGATATGTGAACAAGTTGCTTTTTATTCTGTAAATTGCAAGATTAAACTACAATATACATTTAGTATTCATCTTGCACAACAATTTACAACGTGTTCACGCGTCTATTGATCTTTAATCATATTTATATTTAATCATACTTATATGTTGTAGACATATACTATCCGTTTCTTCCACGCATGCTGGACTGAGCCTAATAAGATGGTAGTGGCTCGTGGCTTACTCTCAGGTGGTAGACTAGTGGCTCATGGCTTAATCCCAAGTGGCTGAGGTGGTCAAGAGGTTCAAAGTTCGAGTTTTGCTAGCAACGCCCCTTCGAACTTTGACCTCCTACAAAGTCCGGCTACACTAGCCCTTAGTGGGGGTCTTTGGCCCCTTTCAAGCCTCATCGCGGGTCTGAAGTCCCATTAATCATACCCGTGAGAGGACAGCTGCTACGCGTGATTGCCCCTTCCTCCAACCAACCTTTAGGATTGGCAAAAAGGAAGAGTAGAAAAAGGTTTAGTGGAGCCGGCGGCTACCAAAACAGGACAAGTTAGGTAATGTCAAAAAGTAGTGAGAATAATCAAATCTTGCATTACAAATTGCAAATCTTATCCACATTCACAAATATCTATTCACTGTAACAAATCTCATTTGTATGGCTAAAGTTTGTACCCTCCTGTTCAAACTTGACTTCTCCCAACCACCACCAACACAAAACAACAATTAAAGAAAGAAAAGAAACACAACAATCATTGTGATAGGCTCCACCCGAAGAAAAGGTTGGACAAAGGCAATTTTTACCCTGCCGGATGGTCAAGAGATTCAAAGTAGTTACTGGGAGATTTTTACATGCTCAATTTTTATGAAAATGGTCCGTTTTTTGGAGAACATAGTAAATGAGTCTTTATTTCAATAAGGACATCAACTTTTTCTTTAATGCCAAAAGGACAAATTACCTATACATTCCAAAAATGTCTCCACTAGCCAATGAAAGTGCCTAATGAAAGTGTACCCTATGAAAGTGCCTAAAACTCTAGGGTACCCTATGAAAGTGCCTAAACTACTAAAACCCTATAATTGAAAAGTGCACCCAAAACCTAAACCCTAGGGTACTTTATGAAAGTGCCTAAAATAGTAGGGTACCCTATGAAAGTGCCTAAAATACTAGGGTACCCTATGAAAGTTCTTAAACAGCTAAAACCTTATAATTGGAAAGTGCACCCTAAGTGCCTAAACCCACTATACCCTACCCCAAAGAGCCTAAACCTCCTAAAATTGAACTCACCCCCAAAATTGAAGAGAGAGAAATTAATTTTGTCTCACCCACCCAAAACCCACGCATGATAGGGAGAGAGAGAGGGAAAGGGACGGTGTGGGGCAATTGATGTGACGGGTCACATCACAATCGTCAGTGATGTGAGCGTGAGTGGGGCAATTGCTTTTGTCGGTGGGGCAATTGCTTTTGTCCGCGGGAAATTCCTCTGCATGGTGAGCGTGAGTGGTGTGGTTCATTAAGGCTATTTTTGTCTAGTGTTGTCGTTGGGATATGAAAATTTTCCTATCAATGTATTGGATGCCTTAAAATAAGTTAAACTGGACTAAACACCATTTAAAGCCCCAAATTTATCCTTTAGACCAATTTTCTGTTATGAAAAAATGAACAATTTCAATCATCGAAATAGGTTCGGAAAAGACCCACATTGAGCTTGGATAGCAGACTTCAATCCTAATCATAATAAACTGGAGAGCATCTGCCTCCAAATCAAAATTCCCGCCTGTGTTGTGATTTACTACTCCTACTTGATACCACTTACCAGTGACTTGTTAGTAAATTTCAGGTATCCGGAATTTATTCTATCGGAGGTTCGTAACCCAAGCAGGAAGTGGGGATGGTGCAGTGCATATGTGAACTGTTCAAAAGTGTTTTCAAAATCCCAAATTTAAATTTTAAAAAAAAACCTCTTCCATGGAAGAGTTTTATTAAATCTCTACTATTGAAAACACTTTTGGACTGCTGGAATGCTACGCTACATGATCCAACACATTAAGTGCTCTGCATGGTCCCCGACGCAGATCAGGGGGATCCTGTAGTGCAACACACCAGCAATGAACGGCAGGAATCGTGCAGGTGCCGAGATAAAATCCAAGTCGTTGATTGCACGATCAGCGGCTCGTGCCCAGCACTACAACCCTGTAGTGCGCTGTCGCACTACAGGATCCCCACTTCCCCGGCGCTGACCCAAGTGGCCCTACTGTAAAACTCTTAAGAATTTTTTATTATCAATTTTTTTAAAAAAAAGTAGTAGTTTTTCGAGGTCGACAATGCTAGGATTAGAGGTTTCTGGGTGTTGACATTTGTCTTCCGGAAACAAAAAATCATGAAATAACCACTGTAACAAAATGACCAAACTGCAGCAATGGTTGCGTAGCGTTTTTAAAAAAAAGTGAGGTCTAGGGTTCGATTCATATGGACAAAAGATTGGCCCTCGTAGTAATATAGGAGTAGCAAACACTAACATAGTACTCCCTCCGTCCCTATTTAAGTGATGATGTTACTATTCCAGCTGGATTCAAAAGTTGTTTATAATTTTCAATCTATATTACATAAAATATGCAATATGGATCTTGTTTTATAGAAATCAATGAGTTCTAAAATACAATTTTTTCAAAAGTACATAATATATTATAGATTGAAAGTTATAGACAATTTAAAAATAAAGTCAAAAAGTGAAAGTGGTCATTTAAAAAGGGACGGAGGGAGTAACATTTTATCCTCTGGAAAAGAAAGGAAAAGAAAAGAAAGAAAAAAAAAAACTGGAGCAACAGACATCCGTCCAGACACAGATAAGTAGAGATGGGAAATAACCTTCACCTTGAACCAGTCATCATCACAATAAAGAGGACATAATTCCAGACTCAATCAATCACCTTCCTTTTTTTTTTCTTTTTTTTTTTAATGTACATTACCATAACAAACCAATCACCTTCCTTTGCTATAGAAACCTAATGAGTTGGGACACTTAGAGCCGTAGTTCAACCTCATAGCAACAACCTAGAAATCTTGCCGAGCTGTGTTTGAAATTCCGGCGATTGGTGTACTCTGTCTATCGATGCATAACAAAATGGAAATGCGGAGAAAAATACGACTGAAAAACAACACAATATATTTCTTAACACAACGAAAGTGAACCAGTCACACAGGGCAGGTTCGACAAATGCCCATCCAAAGAACAAAGGAAACTAGATTCTGGTAACCCGGACTGAACCCCAAGTACATGTGCCATTGAATATTCTGTTGTGCCCCCAGTTTTGAACCCCTTATCTCCGGGTTCAAAGCGTGCCATTAGTGGATTCGGTGCCTTTCTTCCTAAATGATAAACATAACAAAGATTCTGGTAACTGGTAAGTATTGTTGGCAATCACTGTTATTTTGGTCAGACACCGTGCATGTAATCAGTGTTTTTCCATGCAAGATGGGTAAAGGAAGCAATCATTCTTGACCAAAACGGTAACAAAAAACGCAGAAACATTAGTACATTTACCCTGCTTAACAAAGAATATCGCATCACGAATAACCATCAAAAAGATTAAAAGAATAACTGATATTGGATAATAAAAGCAGTATGACATTCAAAGATTATGCCATACTACCAATTCACTAATGGAGAGTTGAAAGATCAAGAGATGGCCTGCAAGAACTTATCTCCATCAGAACCAGTCACAGTAAATCCATATAATGCTTGTTTCCTCTAAATTGCCATCCTACAAAATACCGACAGCAATAACCTGTGAAAGCACAAGAGTACCACTTAATTTTTGACATATAGTAGGATAGTGATGATAGCCCTCCATTTGGGATGATTGCCGCATAAAACGCAATACCTGACAACATTTTCAATAAAAAAAGGGTCAAATATAACCTACAAAGAGGAAATAACATAGCTGATGGAAAAGAAGAAGAACACTGAGAAACAGTAAGTACCCAGCTTAGCACAACCAGCCAAAGTCTCTGCGTAGATGACCCTGTAGAATTACAGAAATGGAGGAAAGCAACTGATCCATGGCCCGTAATAAAATTTGCCACCAACCTGTATATGTGTGTTCTATCTTACATACAAAATGAATGCATGGGCACAAAAAGTGTTTCTATGAACCCAAAATGAAAGCATGTATTTCAGCCCAGCTAGAGACTGTGTAAAGAATGCCAGATAGCCCCTTCCAACTAGAAGAGCTTCCTTCAACACATTCCTTCTGCTTCTTAACAACGCCAGGGAACAATGGAATAAAAGAAACACCAAAATGACTCCCTATTCTCCTCAAGCTTGAACTAGATCCAAGCACAATTCCAACATCTGCTTCAAGTAGACAAAGTAAGTCACCCACTGAGTCCCCAATATAAACAGTCAAGTCCTTTTTTTCACTTCTGCGAGTCGTAAGAATATCTCGAAAAGCCTGAACCTTGTCAATGGGTGATTCAACCTTTCTCACAATTTCACCTGTAGATATGGAGTTTTCATAGAGAAACTCATTTGCATGCACATCCAGAACATTCAAACCCCCTGTCCAACAAGAGGAAATAAGAGAATTGATCATCCCAACAAGCAATTTCAAAAAATATTGCACACACAGCAAAGGAAAATTACTCCCCTCCGAAGTTCAGTTACTACATCCCAATAAGTGAAATTAACAAGCTCTTTTGTTCATAATTACTAATAAGCAAAAACCCTGAAAAGGAACGGAATCTAAGGACAACAAACATCACATGGGAAATAGCTAGAAGAATTAGGGCAGAAGGATCATATCCCTTCTTTAAAGAACAAATGCCAAAAAAAAAAAAAAAAGACCACTCAATGACAAAAAGAGTTCCATAACAAAAGCAGATTTCTTAATAGAGAATGTGCTCTGCGCTATCTTTCAAAAAAGAGGATCAAACAAAGCAAAATAAAATGCAAGGGACAAACAAGCCAATAAGAAAAAACGACTCATTTACTGAGCCGCATTCATGACCCTGGTAGGAGTGGACAAGATATCTGCCCAATCTCTTGTTTTACTCCCATGATAGCTTCCTTTAAACTCAAACCCATGTTATCTCGCTTTGTTATACTGATTTTCCTTATGTGTAAAATTCTTGTTAACAATTAGATAGGCAAGGACAAGTACAGGAGAGTAATATGATCAGAAATATGTGTTCCCTTATAATGAATAAAGATAATCACTCAGTGTAACAGTAGCAAAAAGGATACAAATTCTTGCAATCTCATGAACTCAACTCATTATGATGCAGTAGAAATGAGGGTAGTCCTTTCATTTTAGTGCCCTCTAGTGTGTAGGGTCATTGAGTCTCTATAAATAGGTGTCTAGAGTCCTCATTAGGTAGTTATTTATTTGAAGAATTATATTTTGAGAGCTTTTGCACCTTGTATCCCAAGTTTAGGGATCCTCTCTCTAATACATCCATTTCTAGATTTGATTGCATTTCGGTTTGCATCATTTTGTATCAGAGCCCTAGGCTCGATCCTAGCCACTCATCTCACCTGAAAGTGGTCGCCGGAAATCTAGAGTCGCCGGAAAATCTAGCCGGACACTCGCCAGAACCCTAACCTCACCCTAAGTTTCAAATCTACCTATTTCGCAATGTTTCGGACCTAAATCGCAGCTCCGAAGCCCCAAATCGTAGCCCTAAAGCCTTGAATAGCAGTCCACCAGATTTTCAAAACCCTAAATCAAACTCTATTATCCTCAATCAGTTCCTTACCCTCAAATCGAGCCTTAAGGTGTTGGTTCAGAACCTAATCCCTCACTTTCGCAAACCTACAGCAGCTTTCGCGAGCTGAACCTGTGATTGAAGCCGAAATCAGTGTTTCACGAATTTCAAAGAACTAGATCTGGTATTTTCGAACCCTAACTCTGCATTTGGGTTCTCAAATTGACTTGAGAAACCCTAAACGACCTAGATCGAATCCTATTGAGTTGATTCGAAGGCTGTTATACCTTATTTGAGGCTGTTCAAGTCCTAATCTTCTTGCTGCGAGTACGTAATTGAGTTAGGCATACCTTTCGTACCTTTCATCTGTTTGTCTCAAGGTCGATTCAGGTCGGTTGCTCTTACTCGATTGAGGCTCTGTTAAGCTCAGGTTTGCTCGATTCAGCTTCATTCGAACCAGATTAGAGCATTGTCAACTTCAATTTTCTCTAGGTTTAACTGACTTTACTTGATTCTTGCTCCGTCAATAGTGGGTTTTCTGAGTTGACTGGGTTTTTGGGATTCATTTAATTATTTGGGTGAGATTTGATTTTTGACTGAGTTTGAGTTGAACTCACTGAGTTTCTAAGTCTGGGTTGAAATTACTAAGTTGACTAGGTCTGTGACCAGATTTGCTGATAGAATTGATTGTGTTCTTTGCCGCTGCATTTGATTGTTGAAATGGCCTATAGATGTAGAGAATGAGGACGAGGAGGAGGTAGAGCTAGAGTTTGTGAGAAACTTAGGTGATAAATTAAGAATGATTGCCAAGTCAAATGAAAATTGGAATGAGATTGAAGAGTTCAGTAAACAAGTTACTACCTTGATTGAGGAAATGCAACCCTTGCAACCTCCAACCAAAGGTAGTGATTTTGTTAAGAATAAAAAATACGATTTGAGGATTCTTTATTAGCTCCGCATTGGCGTAGAGCGAATTCAATCAAGTTTGCTTACGAATGGGAGAGGAATAACGGTTGTATTACATGGTCTTGGATAGAACTCAACCCCAAAAGCTAGCTCATGAAATGAGGGTGGCCTTACGGTTATATATTTCGCATTACTTTGGTAACCAGGCGACGTGGGACTTCGCTTCACACCCTCCCTCACGAGCAGCAAACTAACTCGGTAGCACCCGCGGCGTGCAGGCCAGAGACAGCACCCTTCCCATCTCTGGTACCCAGCTCTGATACCATGTTACCCGGTCTTGGGTAGAACTCAACCCCAAAAGCTAGCTCATGAAGTAAGGGTGCCCTCACGGTTATATATTTCATACTCCCTCCCATCCCAATTTGTTGTGCCTGTTTCTTTTTGGTATCTCTCAAAAAATGGTCTATATTTCATAATCTATAATGTTTTTTATGATTTCGAAATCTTTGTTTAACAAAATTAATTGAGATCTATCAAACAAGATCTATATTGAATACAAAAAACATTATAGGATTAAAAGATATAGACAAGTTTTTGAGACGTCCAAAAAAGGAAACAGACACAACAAATTGGGACGGAGGGAGTATTACTTTGATAACCAGGCAATGTGAGACTTCGCTTCACAGGTTGACCTTCCCAAGTTTTGTGGAAGTTCACAAGACTTCATTGATTGATGGAACTCCGTTGAGAGTGTTTTCGAGTATTGTCATGTTACCAAAGAAAAGATGGTGAAATTGGTATCTAGTTGCCTTAAGAGAAGAGCTCTGGATTGGTGGACACAACTCAAAGTTAGTCGAGAAAAGAGAAGCAAAGAAAAAATTAGAGATTGGGATAAGATGAAGAAGCTTGTGGAGGAATTATTCCCTTTTCCATCATCATCCAATGCTGATTCCTCGGCTAGTTTTGGTAAGAGGAAGCCCTTGGGGTCTGTCCCTACCGAAAATCAACCTTAATCGGCACATTGGAGGTTTGAAATCCATCACCTGTTGGAATATTCGAATGCTTCAAGTTGGGAGAACCAATTCTCAAGTTGGAAGTTGGTGTAAAGGCCAGTGAGCACGTTCTTAATAGCCTTTTTGTTAAGGAGGTGAGAAAACCATGTTGCAATGATAAGTATGAGTATAATCAAGTTCCAATCTTTGATGAGGTTCTAAGTGGAGTTTGGGGATCACTTTAAAGATTTGTCCATCTTTGATGAGTCTCCAAAAGAAGACTTTTGGAGGTGAGTAGGTGACTATGAAGACTTTCCCGTTTATGATGAGTATTCAAATGAGGACATTTGATGGTAACAATGAAGAAGAATGATTTAAGGACATTGGTGGTAGTCATGAAGAATATGAAATGCCTGGTCTTTCAATCTATGAGCTTGTATGCTTTGGGACGATAGCAAGCAAGTTTTAGACGAAAGTTATGACATAAGGATTGATGATTGTGACTTCAAGGTTGAAGATGACGCACAACTTTACGAGTATGGGAACGATTTTGAAGCCCCACCATTTGATGAAGTGTTGGTTGAACGAAAAGGTGAGGATTGCTATGAGATGTTGCCTCCCAAGTTGCCCCAATTGCAATATGTTCACCTTTGTGTTGCCTTGTTGCACCAACAAGTTCAAAGTTTGCCAAAGGAGGGAAAAGACTACTTGGGACAGCTTCTAGATCCTTTAGCCATGGTCTTCAATCAAGCTAGTTTCGAGCATAGCGTGGAGAATTTCCAACATGCCAAGGTGGATAGCTCATGGCATGACTTGGGGGTGTCTATGATGAGCTACAATGAAGATAATTTGATTGACAAGAGGCATGGTAAATGGATGATTTCATTTCACAAAAGTATGGATGCGGTAGATGTACACAAACGAAAGCTCATATTCAAGATGGGTTATTGCTTGAGGTTAAAGTTCAAGGAAATGCAACCACAAGTCTAATTCAGAGGTGCATAATAAATAGTTCTACAATTTTTTTGAATTAGTTATCTTGAGTCATGTTGTCTAACTTGAGCGAAAGTTGTTTTTCTTAAGAGGGTGAGTCCTGATGCAGTAGAAATGAGGGTAGTCCAATCATTTTAGTGTCCTCTAGTGTAGTAGGGTCATTGAGCCTATAAATAGGTGTCTACAGTCCTCATTAGGTCGTTTTTTGATATATGGAGAATTATACTTTGAGAGCTTTTGCTCCTTGTATCCCAAGTTTGAGGATCCTCTCTCTAATATATCTATTTCTAGATTTTATTGCATTTCGGTTTGCATCACATTACAGATACAAACATTGCCCAATCTGCTTGGGATCAACCACGCTAACAAACCCGTTCTGTCAAGGTAGTAATTTTCAGTTGGACCACATCCTATCACCCCTCTTGATACTATCTTAACCCATGTTAATGACAAGTCCTCCTCCCCTTGCATTACCCTAAACGTGGAGATGGGCACATTTCAGAGTTAGAGGTATGGAGACCAGGGTTAATGGTTTTGTTGAGGAAAGTTCTTCATGGCTTAATTTCACCTTTAGTTCCAAAAGTATAGCGAAGTGCCATTTTCCTCTCCAAAACAATAAGTGTGTCAATTTACTCCCCAACATTTGAAATGTATTATTAAATGGTCCTAATAGCTAGCTCCGTCCCAATTCACCACCAAAGACATGGATATTTTTGGAATTTTGCGCCACAAATAATAATAACAGCTTGTAACTGAATAAATGCGTACTCTTAAAAAAAATGGCTATTTATGGCCAGAGAGAGGGGACTGCTGGCCATGTTGGATGGTCGGTGGGTGCAGAAAAGAAGGTGAAGTGAGAAGAGACTGAACCAAAATTTCAAAGCTTTGCCGTTCAAAAAAAAAAAATTCAAAGCTTCAAGTATATTAAGAAAGTGTGAACTAAAGAAAAAAGTTTACTCATTCATAACTCTTTGCCACAACATTCCCCCAAAAAACCCTGCGTTTTGATGGCGAATTGGATGGGGTAAGTGAGTACCATTTAAATACAATTTTTAAACAGCGGGGACTAAACTGAGGGCAGTTCGATTTTGCGGACCAAAATGACACTTTGCCAACACTTATCTAATTCTTCGGTTCTTTGCTCCTTATCCTTCCCCTTCCCGCTTGACTCATGACCTGTGTACACATACTCAACACCTGGCATGCACACCCTCCATCCATGCTTTTCCAAAATTCACACCGGCCTGTCTTGCCTGTCCAAACAGACCATTATTGCCCACATATGAGAAGTTGACAACACCCACACAACTTCTCCAACTCCATATTGCTCTTTCTTCATATCCTTTCGCTTGTTTCCCTCAATTTCAACCCAAAAAACAACTGCATATTATAGTGTTGGTAGATTTTCTTTAGGATCTTGGAGACGCAGGACAAATGAAAAGAATATACAGCGAGGTAAGAGTTCTTAAATAGGGGGTTCAGCCCCTGGTGGTTAGGGGACAGTGGCAATTTACCGTTGCGCGAAGGCAAACCTTTGGGTACCCGTGAATAAATCCATGAAGTGATGTTGAACCGTCGTCTCCACACTGGCCCAAGAGGGGTGTAAACGGTCACTCTTGAACTATAACTATAAGGTGTCAATGCACACAACTTCAGAATAAAAGTAGGGAACTAAGCACATCAGCCTTTTTCACCTCCTGTGAATAGAGCTGTTTAACCACTTAACTAAGAAGAATCAAATCACACAAGTCGTAGGCTTATCCTCTAAATAAGTTGGAAAAAAAACTACATACTCTTTCCCGTATCACCAGTCATCTCTCCATATCTGGTGCAATTGTTTCCCACAGTGAAAAGGGCCTTATCTGAGGGGCATTTGTTGTGATTTAACCTAAAACATATAAGAGGGAGAGGTTTCTGCCAAAGGAGAACAGGGAGAGAGGTTTCGAGGATGGGGAATGGGATTTGATGCAGGTTTCTCTGACCAAACAGACCAACAGACCAAAGCTCCATAATTTTTAACTTAACGGAATGCTCTTTGAAAGGAGCCAACTGTTTATAAGAAAGTCAGTTCGGTTCGGAGCGGACTGTGTCTGGACAAGTCAATTTGGTTCCGTCCGATGTTAGGACAGAAATGATTGCTGAACAGCCCTAGACGATGCTAATTTGAAGACAAACCTCCGACAAAATGGCTGTCCTCCAATTCAAATGGTCAAGTAAGGTCCCAAGTCACCTTTAATTAATTGGTAACTGTCCACACTTACTGGTGTAAAAGAAGAGACTCGTCATTTATTTCCTGCAAGTGGTGGCTAGCTCATGCGGTAGAGCTCTTGAATGCCCCACACTGCATCCTGGGATCGAGTTCTATTCCCCCCTCTCCATACAATAGATTAGGAATGATGAATGACAAAAAAAAAAATATTAGAGGTCCTTGGTTTAGGTCAAAATAATCAAAATACAGAGACGTCCGAATACGTCCTTAAACACCATAACAGATTGATACAGAAGTTCCAAACAAATTTACACATGCCTAAGAAAGGATAAGAAAGCAGCAAAAAATATTACAGAAAATAATTTCAAAACAGGTGACAGAAATGACATCACGCGGAACACACAAGCTGGTCAAGCAGTTCAAGATGAAAATGGTAGGATCCAACTTAATAGACCATCACAAAATAAAAGCCTAAACTTCTTTTGGATGCCAAATTGCAAGTTTATTTAGGGAAAAGAGAGAATCCAACAAAACAAGCATGTGAACTAGAATTATATAGATGCCTTTAAACCCATAGCTCGACAGTAACAAGCATAGTCTCGCCCAACTATGGCATACGATGGTAAACAACATAGTTTCACATCCAACAGATGAAAACAGCACTTTCAAAAAGATATGACTGATTCAGCATGCCAGACCAGCAGACCAAAAAATCACAGCTGTGAGACAGGAACAGGGTGAACATGCTGGTTCAATGGTAATGTAGAGGCTCTAGGCAGTGAGCTTTCTAGTGCAAACTAAGTTGAATTGACTGATCAAAGAAAAGAAACGGCATCCAACTGAAGTAAGGTAAAAGATATGTCAACGGCGAACTCAAACTAAAGGAACAGTGATAGGACGAGCACTCAGATATCAATGGGCAAATAATGCCTACCTATCGCCATCTAACATGTCACATACATATGGTTCTTTATGGTGGTCACTGCTTTCTGTGGTCCTACAACTAGGAAATAGATAACAAGTTCCCCTTTGATGCATGACTACAATCACCTCCCCTAATGACAGCTTAAATTTTTAGATGAAGATCAGAACCATGAGTGGGGCAGATTCTGAAAAAGACATCAAAGAAAACGGACCAAATGCCTTAAAGACTGTTAAAAAGTAACTCAGCATCAAGTCTAGCCAAAAAAAAAAAATTTCAGAACATACGCTAAGCACATCTATTCAAACTTATTTATCCTAGATGACGGAAAGAAAAATGGAGACATCCAAAATCTAATTGCGTTAAACTATTGTGCTTAAAGAAGAGAGAGGATTTACAACATTCAACTTAATTGCCAGTATCAGTACCACTCAAGCCTGATAATATAAAAAATAAAGTTCCAGAAAAGTGAAAAATGTCAGGCTGTCAACAGATTCCACTGACTGCAAAAACAACAGATTTCAACAACTACAAGTGGAAGACAGTGTAAAGAAAGAAAATTTGACATGCAATGTAGAAGCTAAATGCAGGGAATTTACTCTTGTATTGTACGGTTAACTCAATGAGGAACATACCTGATGAAAAAGCTGATCTAATGAGATCACCACACCAACAATAGGAAAGTACATGGATATTTCCCTTCAAATTTTCATCCTTTATGATGCTTTGAAAGAAATCTGTACAACCATCTTGGAGAATTAAACGCTCCCCGGCCCGTTTTATGTCTTCAAGATTCAGACCCTTAAGTACTCCAGATTCAATCACTCTAGAATTTGCCCCCTTTTCAAAAACTGAAAGTTGCTCAAGTGCTTTATGCAGACCTTCGTAGTTGAATCTCTCAGCTGCAAAGACCGAATAACGAAAATCAAATCCTGAGCACTATTCAACGATGAAAAAGAAACGTCATACAAGAACACAACAATATTTTGTACCACTTAAGTTGAAATGTTGTACAAGAACACCTCAAAAGTTCCGTCCTTACCTTTGTCGGCAAGCAAAATTTTCTCAATGCATTGCTCATGCTCTTCCGTATACTGCCTAGAAAGAACTCCCCAGGTGTTTCTCAGGTCAGCTGATGGCATCCGAACAATCTGATTTTCAGGTTGACTCTGCTCAGATTTTGGTGCCGTTACTATTGCAATCTCCGCCAATATAGCAGATGAATCAACAACAGTGCACGTCAAATCAAAATCAGAAAATATTAACCAACGATTTTCTGCAGGTTTGTGATCTTTCAACAGAGGAACGACTGTTTGTTGAACAAGTGGCTGAGCACAGAAGAATTCAATTTCCAGTTTCATGGCTTGATGATAAAGCTTCTCAATGATGTCCAGTTCCTCTCCAGTCAAAGAAACACTTAATTTGTCCAACAAGTCCTCTGTTTGCAGTGCTGATGCCTTAATTTACCAGTAAAGTGGACACTTAATCCCTCAGAAACTTTATTCCGTATACAAATTTTACAACAAAAAGAACCGAAAACCGCAGTGCTTAATAATGGTACAAACCTGAAAACCTTCAGACGAATAATTATCAATCCATTTCTTGTAGAGGTGTCCACTACTCTCGTTGGAATCAAGAAGTGCCTGGAGCTCATTCCCTATAAAGGCATAAAGCTTCATGCAAGGCGTCATGGCACCTAAAGTATAAGCTGCCAGTTTTGTTTTTTCAAAAGGAGTCGCAAGTTTCCCAGGGCCTTTTACTCCTTCAACCTTCCCTGAAGCTGTTGCTAACAGGAAATCAGTGTACTTTACTGTAGCTGAGTTGAGACTGCAATCTTTGACCATGCCAGAACCCCATTCCTATACAATTCGTATTCAAGATTCCATGAGTCACTATTTAAACAAAAGGGAGAGAGACGTCTACTGGCGTAATTCCCCATATAACTATCAACTTCAAAGGTAAAACAGGAAGAAAAAGCAAAACAGAGACCAAAATTTCATGCAAAATTTGCATCAAGGGATCAAAGAGCGAGAAGATGTTAATCCCCCGTATCAGGAGGTTTCGGGGTGTAAAAAATGATCTGCATCAACGAAGTCTATCCCTTAACTTTTTGAGCTTCAAGTCAAGCTCAAACTGCCAAAAAGTATAAAAAGCTTCCAATGAAATGTCCCTGTTTGATCACCTATCCATTAATATGGCAAAATATGCGTTGACATAGCAAATATAAAACGCAAGAATGCAGCACCAAACCGAGAAAAAACCTCCAAGTTAGTCGAAGAAAATAATTATTTGTTCTATCTCCTCAAATAATTCCCATGATCTCTGGAAAATTCAAAATTTTGAGTTAAATAAAATACCAGGCTGTATTAGTTTAAGAGGAGCATTTTAGTCTCTAAAGTCTAACCTTAAGCTTAAGAAAAAGACATGTTTTCAATATTCCACGGACAAGATGAGCTCCAAACAATCAGTCATGGCAACCAGAACAAGCAAATTTAGGTGTAGGGGCAGTTGCAGTGCGGGTGGTCATTGATGATGGTGGGACACGGAAGGGAAGAAGAAAGATAGTAATATTAGAGAGAGAGTGAGAGAAGCAGGAGGCTCAGTCAATGGGGCTCCTTTGTAGAACAAGAGGGCTTCTGCAGAGTCAAAGAGAGAATAATGAAGTGGTTCGAATCCAAGTAGTTAAGTCAAGTTGTTGACGTATTCAGAATCGAATAAACTTTGGTGAAATTTATCATCGACGATTCGACTAGGGTGTTTTGTCGTGACTATGTAGGTGATATGACGGCAGAATACAAAGTTCTCAGTGGGCAAAATTCACCAGACTAGAATTGCTTCGGGGATAAGCAGTAAGAGATGTTACACCTATGGACATGCGTGGGCAAGTCTTGTTCTCAAGATGATTTAAGGAAGAAGCATGACACTGGGAGAAAGGCTTGGATCATGTATTGAATATTTAAAATATGAATGTGCTACAGATGAAGAGACACGAGAAGGACCATTGTCATCCTTTTAGAAAAGAAAGATAAGTTCAGTTTTGAGTCGTGACGAAACTATTGAGACTTTCTGGGCCTCCGAAGATGGAACCCAGCACATAGAAAGTTATTTGAAATGTGGAATGCATCAACAATGGATCAAAGGAGGAAAACTAGTGTATCAACCCATTCTATCACAAACCAAAGGAAGGCGGCATAGACGCCAAAAGATGGTTACATAAGTCATATGTGATATACCATAAAGAGGGCTAATGGCAATTCTAAAAGATGAAAGATGAAATGTCATTAACCAGTGCATTAAGGGGATTAGATGAGTAAGAAAGCAGTCTCTTGGCTTGGTCAACCCATTCAATCTTGTACATACATCTAAAAGCCCAAACCTTGTAGCTTACGTGCATCTCTGGCTAAAGAAGTCAATGGCAAAACAACAACAACAACTACAAAAATAGAACCCATCTAGTCCCATTATGCGCCAACCCGACAACAACAACAGCAACTACAAAAATAGGGGTGCGCAAAAAATACGCCAACCCGACAAACCAACCCAACCCACACTGACCCGTGCCAAAAATCAAAAGAAGGTTTAGTTGGACGGGAAAAACACAAATTTTACGCGGATCGGTCTCGGTGCGGGTAAAATATCTCTAACCCGCTTTTAACCCGACCCAACCACAGTACCTGCACGTGCAAAATAATAGTTAATTGGATACTAGCACACCAATGCTAATGTGCACCCTATCACAATTTATTATCCCCTTCTTATTTCATAAATAAAAACCCAAACCTACCCAACTAACCCCTCTCTCCCCATATATATTTATATACTAGTGGCACCGAGTTTCAAGGACTTACATCTAAAAACAGTGGCCAACGGCCTAAAACAGCCGGCTTACGAGGAATCTGGTGACATAGAGGAACGAGAGGCTGTTCAATGCATATAAAGATGGGAATTCGAAAAATATAATGGAGGAAGAAGGAGAACAGAACGTTTGAGGAGAATTCAAGTGAGAGTAGTGGGGATGTCGTTTGCAGCTTGTTTGAATTCAGTGGAAGGTGCTCTCAGAGATGTTGATGGGTTTTAGAAAATAGGTGATGAGCTATGAAGCACAGGTACGGGGAGTATAGGGTACCAGTATGATACGAGTACATCAATAAAACAAAGTCCAAGAAAAGTAGGGTACGGGCGTACGGCTAGGGTATGCCCTCAAAACAATATTTTTAACGTTACCTAAATGAGAAAATTAGTTGAATGGCATAATTGAGTGTGTATTGAGCATACAAACAGCAGTTTAAGGCCAAGAGTAAGGTACAAATAATTTTTTTTAATCTCATTCCATAAAGAAATACATAAAGCATGACAAGAAATCTAATCAAGCTAACTCATATAAAATAAAGTATTATCAAGATTGGGCAGGGCTTGGTACATACTTGGTACCTTTAGCGCATAACAAAAACAGAGAAAATAAATGGGTGCGCATTTCGTGAACCCAGTACACATGTGGAAGTAACATGTCAAGTACTGTTACCTAAATAAGTACCTGGGTACGACATGTTTTTTGAAGTACCCATACTTCATAAGTGACGAGGCTCAACTGCTGGAGTGGGTTATGAAGAGGCTTGAAGGCCTAATCATTAAACTCAACAAATTTCTCAAGATCCGTATCAAAGGAAAATGAAGCTTTGAAGCACGCAAAAGAAAAAGAAGCAAAAAAAGGTCCCTTATTGGATTAAAAACCAGTAAGGAAGAATGAGAGTAGCAGAAGTAGGATTTCACGCGTCCACTGCAGTAGATATGAGAATGATGATTTGAAGTGTACATTTTTTGTATAACTTTCAGAAATTACGTTTTGAGTTTTCAGCCGAAGCATAACTTCTTATACATTTTCCCAAGATATTGAATTTCGAGCATCGGAACACAGAATTCCACGAGCCACCAAAAGTAGGATTTTGCAGGCGAGGAAATCGCAGAGATCTCTTTGAAGTTTGAACAATTAGCCCTGCCACGTTCACCCAGGAAGGGCCAGCAAAAAGGAAAAGGGGAAGAATATGCAGGAGTAGGAGGGAGTCCAACAATTAGGTTAGCAACATAAAAAAATGATTAAAGTGGTGGGTAAGAATGAATACATGTATAGGCCTCTAAGCACTTCAAATTAAACATCATAAAGGGTTCTATAGAGCAACGGTAAGGGTTTTGTAAGTAAAGCATAACCTACGAAAGAGATACATGATGGAAATCAGTTCAGAACCACCAAACAGACTGGATAGGAAGAAGTACATTGTTTAGCAAGAGATTCATCATTACAGAATTACTTGCATTCCTGTCTCTTCCCCAATTCAAACTTCAGTGAGTAAGCTGCATAGTCATTTGTCATAACGATGTACAAAAGCATGGTTCGAGCACAATTTATAAGAAACCAAGGGCACAAAAGTATCTTGGGCCAAATACCCCCAGCAGATTCTGTCTGGTAGGGCCAGCAGAGAGGAACATGTAGAAGTAGGAGGGAGTTCAAGAATTAGGTTAGCAATACCAATAATGATAAGAATAGAGTGTTGGGTAATAAGGAATACATGAATATGCCTCTACTCGGTCTTTTTAAAGTCTTAAGAAGGGATTTCTGGAGTAACAATAAGGGTGGCTTCCAATCACTGCAAATTAAAGTCTCATGAAGATTTCTCTCAAGAAGCAGCAAAGAATTTGAAATTCGAGCATAACCTATTACAAAGATACATGATGAATTTCAAATTAGAACCTCCAAATAGATAGGATGTTAGGAAGTTAATTGTTCAGTAAAATATTCATTACTGCAAAATTACTTGCACTCCTATCTCTTCCACGATTAGAACTTCATTGTGTAAGCTTCATAGTCATGAATATGTGCAAAAGCAAGGTTTCTCTACCAAAATTTACAAAAGACTTAACAGAAGCACTGCAGTGGAAAGAATCTCTTGAAGTTTCTTCAAGGTAAATATTCTCAAACCCTGAGAACATAGTGGATTCGCTTCCACCTACTTCCTTTGCAACCAGAAGTGGACTCGCTTCCAACCTCGCATAGTTGTGCACTAAAACACCCTCCTATTTGCTGTTTGGTCCAGAATTACTAACCAAACTAATTGCTTCATTAGTGCCATTTTGTTATATGAGTAGGCGTGATCTTTTCCAAATCTCCAACACACTTGTAAGGAAACAAAATTTATGCAAAACAGTGTTCAATGTCTTACTTCGACAAAAGAATCATGCATTTTTAGCTCCTCTAGGACATCCTTCCTCAACTGGCTGATCGCAGCCTTCGCATCATCGTCATCTGCACACTCCTCTGCCAACTCATACCTAACAAAACCCAAGTGAAACCGGACAACAAACTTGAGTAATATTATCCAACGACTCAAAAAAACTTTGATGTTCACGCATAGCATAGAAATCTATCAAACAGACATTATAAAATTTTATCCAGTGATTGTATATTAAGTAAATTAATCATCTTTTACCAATTGACAACAAAATATATATTATCCTTTTCTTCATTTTAATCATATCACGATATAAAAAGCAGTACTGGCCATTGTAAACGCCGTGGTAGTTCTTGCGGTAGTTGTCATACGCAATACATCATTTTACTTATACTGGTCAATCCGAGATTTATAGACACGTGTTAGATTCATGTAATCAAACCCAATTCGATGCTTCGTCACAAAAATCAAACCCAAATCTGGCCTTCATGAGCCGAATTGAACCCTAATTGAGGGACCTACCAAATTGAGTCTCTTTGTCATAGAATCATGAATTACATCAAGATTGTTTAAAAGAACTTGATCCAAATGGGGAGGAAATCAACATGAAAAGAAAAACAAAAGGGAAAAGAGTGTGAAATGTCAGAGATCGAAATGGTCCATGAACGTGGTTTATCGATTGACACAGCCCTGAATCTTGATAAACTGTGAAGTTGCGCGTCACTGATTTGTGTTTGCATAACCACATTGGTACCTTGAAAGGTAATGTCAAATATTTCCAACCCCACTTCATATGCATTTATTTTCTTGCCATTGTGCAAATAAACAAGTCAAGATTGTGTATGTTCCTTACGTTGGGCTAGTTTGTCTTTCTGAGAAGCAAGGACACTTTTGTGCATAACATTTCTTGTAGACCTACACTACTTTGGCACACCTAAAAGCATGCCCGAAATTTCTTCAATGTGTCTCTATTAAAAATCTAGTCTTCACGAAAAATCCACATTTATAATTTTAGGTCGCATACTTTATAGACACATTGCAAACCGCATCATCAAAATTTCTCGAGTCCCCTAAATACAATTTTGGTGATGAACCTCTGGAATAAAGTGTTTTGCATACATTGGAGAGCAAATTGTGCACCCTAAATAGATTTGATCGAACACAGCATGTGTATTACAATGTTCGACAGTTGTTTCCCATTCTTCAGAATGCAATTTTAATGTGAGTACCATCTTGATGTTTAAGGATTTCATGAGTCTTAGCCTCATGTTTCTTTTTCCCTCTTATAACCAAAAAATGTAAAATCCTTGCCTACAATAAATCATTCATATGTAACTTGATAATAAAGTTATTAGTAGATTTTAACATGCACAGTCTATTGTCCTGCCATATTTGAAAGTTTATGTCGTGGCAGTGTCATGTTTCCGTGTCTCTGCCATAGTTGTCAAATGCACGCCTAGACGCACGCCTAAGAGAGAGGCGCGGCGAGACGAGGCGACATCAATAACGCGAGGCCTAGGCATGACAGTCAACAAAGGTGACGAGGCGCAATAAGGCGCTCTTCTTTCAAATTTGAACACAACCCTAGGATTAGGTTGTCTAGGACAAAAAGGTCTCTCATCGTTTTCTCTCATGGCTGCACATCATCATCTCATTCAGTCGATCAGAACTTCAAATGATCTTATAGAACTACAAACGATCATCATCATCATCAGTTGAAATCTCCTCTGTCCCTCAACGTGATTATCTCTCGCGGTTGCCTCTCATCAAAAGTCGACATCTCCTTATCTCTCATCTCTCTCAGTATTCTCCCCTCTCTTCTCTTTTTATGCATACGTATACGTATATGTATATATCATAAACTATGTAAGAATAGCTTGCAACTGTTGGTATCCAAGAAAAACACTTCTCTGACCTCCAACAATACACACAACACCCATAGTCAACCTATATGAATAGGAAAAGGACTTTCTTTAAATTTTTAGAATGAGCTCTATTTTTAGAAACAGCTATTATATAAAAACAAGTTCAAATTTTTTTAGGTATTCTGGGATTTTCAAAGAGTGTATTAGGCTATTAGCTAATGTAAATTAAACTTGTTTTTAGTATGCTTTCTAAAACTCATTGGCTTAGTTTTTATTATTTGAAACATTGGTGTATGCTATTTTTCCTTTTCTTTTTGGCATAGTTGCGCCTCGCTTCAAAAAGGCACGCGACTCACCTTGCGCTTCTCGCCTAGGCCCCAACAAGATTTTGCGCCTCTCACCCTTGGCAACTATGGTCTCTACATCCGTACCTCAAAAAATATAAGGTATAAGTTTAGCTATCATCTCGAACTCAATGAAGTCTAATACTCAAGCGAACTTAAGATCTATTCACTTAGTAACTACTAAGATCAGTTTTGTTTCTCCCCTTTCTGATTACCTACCATGTATCCCTCGGCTATAAAGCAAACCGAAAAGAGTAAGCTGAGTCTTCCTAAGTGAATGCTCCAGTAATTTTTCAGTATTATTTACTTTTTGTAATTTCTTTTACCTTTTGTCGTAACTTTTGGGATTAATAGATATAAAGAAGTTAAAGTATCCCAGAAGAAGATAACCATCTTAAAAGATAGGACAACGGCGATATCAACACTACTACCTTGAAGGCCACAAATTTCGCAAATAAAATTAAATGGGGAAAAGGAAAAGCAATGCTTGAGATCATATCAATATGTGGAAGGAGCTTCCTAGATAGAAGCATTCGCGAATGAGAAAATTATAAAAATGTGCAGCGAAGTTGAATAACATTGGGAATCAGTAAAGTATAAAAGTCTGAATCGAAAGTTTAGATACTACAACACTAAAGACAAGAGACAAAAAGCCAGTTTTACACTTATGGTCAATCCAAAAAGTTTACCGTGAATCTAAGTAAAATTCAGAACAGACGAAGAAAATAACAAAACAATAATTCAATAATTTAAAAAGACCGGGGCATAAAAAAAATACTTCATCGATTCATCAATGTTATACAAGTGCACTGAAAGCCAATAGGGAGGGTTAGAGAGAGACTGACGCTTGGGCGAAGGTTTTAAGGAAGTAAAAATCTTGTGCGATGTACTGTCGGAAAGTATCAAGATGGAGATTGCCCGAAGCCAAACAGACGACGAAAGGAGTGTAGAGAGCCATAGTCGCCTCTTTCCGAAACTTGATCCAGAATCGCCTAGCGATGCCTTCTACGCCGTCGGCCACTGCACCGATGGACGTCGACTTCGTAATTGTCGCCATTGTGATCGCCGATGACGGTTGTAGAACGAGGCTGGGTTTGAGCGTTGGGGGTTTGGTACAGGGAGAAGAGAATAGAGATCGGATTGAAGAGGGAGAAGGGAGAATGGATTTGATCGGGGTTGGATTGAGGAACAGGCGCATCAAATTAGGGGAGAGAGAGATGGTTGGGAATTGGGATTGCGATTCTTTCTTTCTTTTTCTTTCTTTCTTTCCGTGCGTGTGTATAGGTCTGCCGGAAGGGAGGAGAGAGAGAGAGAGAGAGAGTTACTGCGGGAGTGCCCGAATTTGGAATAATGTCAACGTTGGAAGTAGATGTTAAAAACGACTCGAATCCGTAGTTATAGATTTTGCTCGATTAGTACTAGTATTTTATTTTAGGATCCTACTTAGGTGCACACCGGTCCGGTAGCCCATCCAGTCCAATTCGAATTTTTTAGGGTTTGGAAAAAATATTTAGATCCATAGGACCGGGCTGGATTGAAATTTTAAGCCCGTTTATTAATTGGACCGGGTTTGGAAAATTCCTCTGAGGCCCAATCTGACCTGGCCCGGCCTGATGTAAATAATAATTTTATTTTAATACTATACATATATATGTATATATTATCGCTGAAACCTAGTTGCTTAGAGTTTGTTTATCTTGATGAAAGTGACATTGATGAAGATGAATTATAAGTACTACCTATGTAGAGAATACCTTTGAAGTAGTATCAATTTGTTAATAAAACTTTGAAGTTTTTTTTTATTAAACTAATGTCTTATAGTAATAACTCATATTTTTTCTTCCTTTTATTTTTATTGTGCTCTACAAGATCTCGTGTGAAGGAGTGTGATTTCAAAGGAGAGAACTTTAATTGCATTTTAATTTATAGGTCTGTTTTTAATATTGTTGGGAGAACTTAGAACTTTAAGTATATTACTACAGTTCTGAATTGTAATTGTGATCGTTATGGTTAATTAATTTATGTTTGAGATACATGCTTTAGAAAAATAAATGGGCTTTTGAAAGGGCTTGGGAAATTAAAATTTTAATTGGGCCGGGCTTGGGCATATTAAATAAAGCCCGATTATTAATGGGCGGGGCTTGGGAATGGACAAATCTCGTTATTATCTAGTATAAGCCCGGCCCGAACCCAGCCCGACCCAGTGTTTGTGCACCCTTAGGTCCTACTAATCTCAATTCAGTAAGGGGCCGATTGGAAGCGGGATAAATTTTGGTAGAATTATATAATAGATGATAAAATGGTATGGGAAATTATTTAGTAAGAGTGGACCCATATTGTGTGACATCTATAAAGGGGAATAAATACTACGTGGTTTGGATGAATTTGTGATAAAGGGAGATAAAATTGGGTGAATGATGTAAAAAGCTGACAAATGACTTATTTGCTCTTGTACACGAGTTATATTGAATTTTATGATAAAATAAATATATAAATACAAGACTAATTAAATTAATTATACTTGTCAACAAATATGATATAATAATTTTTTTATTAATTATATCTAGAATTAAAAGATTTAATTTTTATTTTTTAATTATTCATTTTAATAATGTTGCATACGACCTAATTGTTTGCTATTTTTTCTATTATGCATTTTTTACTTGTAATAACCTATTTTAATAATTTTATATAAGACAAAAATTAATACATGTTTATGTGCACACCACACAACCAATATCATGTTTTTTTTTTTTTTGGGCAAGTTAAAATTTTATAACAAATCACAAAGCAACCGTCTATCCCAGGGCCAAACCTTAAGAATTACAAAAAAAATAACAAGATAGCCTAATCCTATCTCTACTGAGCACAAATGAAGGGATATTCCAATTATTACATAAGGCCAGATTTTCACTACTATTAGGACTCTTATCTCAGGAACAAACTCCACTTCAAACACCAACAACAATTGCAATCAATAAATCCCCAACAGTGCTAGCTTGCTGCCGAAAAATTCTTGCATTTTTGTCCAACCAAATATGATAAAGAGTAGCTGCTAGGGACAATTTATAGAGCGTAGATTTGAACCCCTTCCCCTTGCAAACTTTGAACAACCCAATCAAGCTCAAAATGCCAATCACTTGGGCTTCGAGATAGCAAATTCCTCCTCAACCCTTCAGCCCATATGATTCGAGAAAAACAACAGACAAAGAAGAGATGGTTATGAGTTTCCACCACTTGATTGCACAAGACACAATATCAAGGTTATTTTATTTTGGTCTTCCACTTGAGCCATTTTCATTTGAGTTCCTCTTTCACATCTCGAAATGACCCTAACCCTTTTGGTATATATTTATTTATTTATTTATTTATTTTGTCAACAGTTTCATGGACATAGTGGAAGTATGGGTTGTTGTCTTGTTAACGGTGGTGGCAATGACGAATTTTGACGATGATGGCTCCGAATTATACAGGGACCGTTGGCGTGAGTGTGCACAACTCGGGAATATCGATTTAAGGAGCCTTGAGTCAAAATACCAATATCGCTCCTAAGAAGTGGAGATGTGTGGTTCTAGGTGGGGTTTTTCCGCACAAAAAGTGGATGGAAGTCTGACAGATGGATGGTATCGAAACTAGTAATGAAGTAGAAGGTTGACATGGTTGAAATTGGAAGAAGAAGAATTTTGTTTGATACTTAGGAAAAGAAAAGAAAGGGAAGGAAAATAAAAAAATTTCCTCTTCCTTTGTTTGAGTTGAGAGGAAAATGAGAGGAAAAATAACTAAACTACACTATTTTAACTACTAAAAATTTCCTCTTAACTTCCTCAATCCTTCCTTCTTTTTCCCTCTCTTTTGTTTTCTTTCTTTTCTAGGTATCAAACAGAGCGTAAGGAGTATTCCACTAAGACTGTTTTTAGAATAAATTAACTTTTTACACGATAATCTGTCTTCATTTGACAATCAATGGGTCAGATTCTTGGTAAGCCAAACACTTTGCAATGGACTTACGGAACCCGGTCTAGGCAAGTGAGTAATATGTGCTGATAACCAGACACAACACCTCTTTGCACTGTTTTTATTCCAAACAGATGGGGTTCTCACTAGGAGCTCTCGTCTCTCCCATTATCTGCAAAGCCATATCCAGCAACGGCAACAACAACAACTCCCACTCGCTCGACGCTTCCTACATCCAACGCGCCGCTGTTATCGCTGACAAGTCTGCCGGATTCACGTCTCCCCACCCGAATTTCGGCTGCGTCATTGTCACCGCCTCCGGCAAGGTGGCCGGGGAAGGGTACCTCTACGCGCAGGGGACTAAACCGGCCGAGGTCCAGGCAGTTGAGGCGGCCGGCCGCGACCAGTGTAAGGGTGCCACCGCCTATCTCAACATGGAGCCAGGTGACTGCTACGGCGACCGTGCTGCTGTCTCGGCTCTCATTCAGGTTTGCTCAAGGAAAAATCAATTTGGTGCACTCTGGTCTAAATTTTCGTTTTTGTCACGTTTTATTTGTTTTCTCTTTATTTTTTATTAAATTAGAATCGGAAGAGTACAAAAATATAGACGAATGTTGAAAAAAGTTCGAGAAAGACTGTCTTTTAGCATCCCAGAAAGAGGAAGTGATAAATCGAATAATACCTAGAAAGTTCGAAAAAAAAAAGCGGTCTTTTTCGATTTTTCCCATATTTAGTGATTTTTTTTTTAACTATGGTTTATATTTGTATAATCTTTTGATTTTGCTGTTGACACGAATGACGTGACTTAAAAATTACGAGAAAAACTAAAAAATGTTGCTGAATATAGACCATAGTTCAAGACTCAACCTTTATACATATGTGGATATATTAGGACTATGTATGGAATTTGGACTGATATACTTTGATTAGGCCTTTCTGCGAAAGAATATGGAAGTACATTTGATGTGGTTACAACTACAAGCCAATGCACGTTTAATTTCCAAGTATGATCAAGTAGGAGTGAAAGAGAGAACTAACAGTTTTGTGCCCTTTAGCTGTAAACCTCTGTATCGATACCAAAACATTGCTGTAAACCTCTTTATCACTAATGCCTGGATTTGTTACTTATTTGGTTTTGTATTCCAATTATATAGGATTGAATCCTGCATTTTCATGTGTGTTGAAAATAAAGTTGTCAGGTACCTGCAATGGTTGTATCAGCAGAAATTTATTTGCAATGAATGACATAAGGGACAACATGTATGGTGAATGTTGTACCAATAGCATCAGGATGACTTAGTAATTTGGTTAATTAGGGGATGGCATAGTAATTTCAACGTAGTTTGATACATCTAGTAGACTCTTTTATTGCTAATGGACCATAGGTTGATAATCCGTTTCTAGTTCTGTTCATGATGATTACTATGCTTAGAGGATTTCTTTTTGGTACCGGCATCTTAGAGAATCTCTACATGTAACTGATGTTGTGTACATTAGGCAGGAATTAATAGAGTTGTTGTTGGGATCAGGCATCCTTTGCAACATCTTCGAGGCAGTGCTATTCGTGCTTTGAGAAGTGAGGAACTACAGGTTGATGTTCTTGGGGAGGATCTGCAAAGTAAAACAATTGAGGTTTATATTCATCTTATGTGCTTCCATTATTTCTTCAAACTTTTAGTTGTATGCCAACTTACAATATTCAGATTTAGTATGCTATCTTAGTTCATCTCTATTTGGTTCCCATGGGTTCAAAACTTTTTGACGAGTTTTGGAACTGATGTAGCATGTATCTAGATTTGTGTATGCCAGCGAGGTCCTTTCCTGACTTTTTGAAACAAGACTCCTTTTGGGAATTATTGTTGTGAAGAATTGGACATATCTTCTGACTTCTGACATATTGAGGATACTTAAGATTGGTGACACAGGTCAGAGCCATTGTGGAGTTGCAAGGTTGTCTTTTCTAGAGCACTTTAATCTCAGCCGAAGATAATGCATTTTTGTGGATGTTGGATTTTGATAAATAGATACTCTTTATCAGTTCAGGTGAGTTATAGAAAACACGCTGGGGTTTAGTTTGGAAGAGCAGAATAGAGAAGAAGAAGAGATTTGAGAAACTAGGTTAGGAACTTAATCAGACCCTTCACCTCCACATCTACTTGTATTAATCTAATTCAAGACTACAAGATACCCTTATTGACAACAAAAGAAAACTAACACTCTTAACTCTTCCACTCAAGATGGAGCATAGAGGTCAAATATGAAACATGCTTAGCTTGGAGGACAGCCGTTGAAAAGAAGAACGAGCTAAAGGCCTAGTTGAGAATATCACCCAACTGATTCTATGGACAAACAAAAGGAGAGCTGATTTGTTTCCTCATCAATAAGTCTTGAATGAAGTGGCAAACAATCTCTATATGCTTACTTGCTTAGTGCGCTCATCAAAGACTAGATTGTTAGCAATGAAGATTGTGGCTTGATTATAGCAGTAAAACTGCATAGGAGTAGAGGTAGTGATTCCAATGTCCAAAAGAAGAGGGTGAACCATAGTCACATAATCCGTGTAGATGAGGTCGCAAATTACGCTCTAGGTCGTTGTTCGGTGAACCGAGGACAGAAGCGGACAAAATTCACGCACCCAGAAATCTTATTTGCGATTTAGCAAACAAATTGACATCCATCCAGTCATCCACCCTACAAGATATTGCCACATATTTGAGCCTTGGAGTAGAACACAAGTAATGCTCTTTTCAATTGTATTTCTTTTTTAACTTTTAAGGTATGATAAACATGTGGCTAGACAGATGGATGGCTGGTTAGCTGTTTGCAAATCCACTTTTTTTAACATCAGTCTTGTAATCTTTCTCATGTCTTTTTTGTTTGTGTAATGGGCATAAATTTTTATGGCATACTGTGTATATGGTAAAAGAAGTACGGATGAAATGTGAAAATTTAGATACAGAAAGTAGATGCAATATCAACGCTTTCGCGCTCTTGCACCCGCTCACACATTCGAATTGTGTGACTTATGGGTGCACCCATGACATTTCAGAGGCAATATTAGCAGTAGCACGATAATAAGCCTCTGCACTAGAGTGAGCAACCTGATCCACGCGCCACACCATGTTCCCATTTCTGTATCCATTCCTCGTACTGGCACGATCACCATTCTAGGTAGCATAGGACAGACTGCTATAAGTTAGATCCGACACAGACACTACAGGTATGCCACTACAGGTATGTTGAGATGGGCCCAAAATGATTCCCATCATTAAAATGAGCCTAGAAAAGGCCCAAAAAGCCCTTCGACGGGATCCAGTTCCACAAGGGGACTGGAGAGGATCCCATTCCAAAATAATTAAATCTCGTAACAAGAACTAAGAAAAGTTTCTCCATTGAAAAAATAATATAGTTTTAATGTACAAACCAATACAGGTTTTTGGCTTTATTGCGATGGAGAAAATAGAAAATAGTCTATTAGTTCTAGGTCTCAGCCTACGGAAGCTGGGTTTGAAGGTGTTAAATTGTTGGATTTTTTAGGAAGTCATACGGTATCTTTAATGTCATTATTTAAGGTTGTGAAAGATATATAGAAGGTCTTGATGATTCTGCAAATGATTTCCAGAATTTCTTATAGTCATTATTTAGGTGTTTAGTCAGAATCAGATCTTATGAAATGTTTTGAAATCGATGCATTGTACTGGAAACCAATTATTGTTTCTTCTTCTTTTTAAATGTGGTTAGCAAGACTTTGATTTCTTAAATGATCAATTGGTGAGCACATTACGAGTATGAGCAGTTGAGCACAATTAGGCAGGTATGGCTTGGCACGACATGACATGACATGAGGCACGAACTGTGCTGTGACCATGGGCCAAACTGGGCCTAGGTTTTCATTAGATGGGCCAGCACGACAAGATTAAGAAATTAGTCTTCCTAGCATGACATGAAGCACGACTGAGCACGGAAAAAATGGGTCAGCCCATTTTGCACCTCCGGCTGCTAAAGAGGCTGTATGTATTCTCTATGGAGATTGATTGTGTTCAAGATTTTGGATAGAGTCAGAATTCTGCAGATGAGTTGTCCTTAGGACAATAAGTTCTAAACAGATGGTTGTTATTATGGTGCAATGTACGGGTACCATGTGTGAGATAGGAACCTAAGTTACTGTCAGAGATGACTGAACATTCTTATTGCTGTGAAAAACCTCGAACAACTTATTGTGGCATATGTGCATGGGCAAAGCCTCTTGGCTAAATTTGGCACTTCAGAGTCCTGCAGGTGTAAATTGCTTGATTTGTTCTGCCTAAAGTTCTATATTTCATGTTTTTAGGAAGCCCTGAAATCTTGCCTCTTGGTCAATGCTCCTTTGCTTTACAGAGCTGCCTCTCGAGTTCCATTCTCTGTCCTCAAGTATGCAATGACCCTTGACGGTAAGCATTGCTCTTTCAGAGGAATATCTAAGTGGTTTCCAAAATGTAACAACTGGTAGTGATGCAGGAAAAATTGCAGCCAGCAGCGGACATGCATCATGGATAAGCAGCAAAAAGTCAAGAAGTCGAGTGTTTGAGTTACGTGGTAGAAGCGATGCTGTTATTGTCGGAGGAAATACCGTTCGCATGGATAGTAAGGATTTTCAAGATCAGTTATGTATGGAGATTTTTTTTATATTATTATGTGCTGTTTTAATTTTACTTTAAAAACAGATCCACGATTAACTGCAAGACACGGAGGTGGCCATCTGCCCATGAGGATTGTTATGTCACAAACACTCAATCTTCCTGATGTAGCACATCTTTGGGATGTTGCTGATGTGCCAACCATAGTTGCAACACAAAGAGGTGCCAGAAGGAGTTTTCAGAAGTTCCTTGCATCCAAAGGTGTTGAAGTAGTGGAGTTCGACATATTAAATCCTAAAGATGTCATGGAATACATATATGACCGTGGTTACCTTTCAATTTTGTGGGAGTGTGGAGGAACATTGTCTGCATCTGCAATTTCATCTGGTGTTATTCACAAGGTATGTGCAATACTCTTCTCCATTATTTCAATTCAGTTGTTCCCAGATGAAGCTAATATGATAATACTTTTTTTTGTCTATGCTTTTATTGCTTGTTATATTATGATTTTCGTCGGTATGTTCTTCAGTGTAATGACATTAACTCTTACTTTACTTTAATTTTTCGCATTAAGTTGTGATTTCTATGTTGGATACTCAATCACCTTATTCAGTTTACTTCACCTATGTGCAGTCATTACATGGAATGATGGAATATCTTCTTCCCAATATATAGAGGGAGTGCACATGAACAGTACTTTCGTCCCAAGTATTTCTTCCCTTAAAAAATGAACAATAGTTTCTGGAAATTACAATTGCATCATGTACTTTTTTGCTCTTATTTATACTTTTTTCTTTGGGCATGCAAAGTAATTACTCATATCTTATGAGGGTATTCCTGAACATAAAAGTGCACACGATATTTGTGGTCCTGCCAAGAAATAGTAGCTTTCTCACTTCTTTCTCTCCAGAAAATTATTCAATGCTCCAGCTCCCCCACTCCACACATTTGTTTTACCAAAAAACAAAAGAGGAGAGGGTATTTCCTTTTTTCAATAACCTCTCCTTTTGAGTTATGCATAGAATTTCATAAAAACACATAAAAAATATAGACAGAAATTCCCTATTAGCTTTAGCAGCACTAATACTTGACTTAATTATGTCATCGTGAGGAAAAATATGTGAGTACTTTACAATTAACTTCATAATTTACTTTATGAGATTAAAACTCTTGATCTGATCAATTTTCAATTGCTTTTTATGCCTATTCATTTTCATGTTTTTACATTTTACCAATTAAATAGTACTTTGCATATTTTTTCTAAGTATATTTTCTTAGACTCTATTTCTTACGACGTAGAACATTTTACGAAAACCTACTACAACTTGAGTGGATATGAAAAATAATGCTTTTGCTTTTTTGCTTTTTATCTTTTATATAAGGGGTTTATGCTACATTGGATATGGAGGAAAGAAGTATAGGAGAAAATAGGTTAAGAAAACAACAACAATAAAATAACAAACCCCCATCTAATTCCCAATCATTGGGTTTGTGGGCAGGAGATGATTGGAGGCAGACCTAACCTTTGGCGATATGCACAAAGTGGCTGCTCTCAGAATATTAGTGAAACAGTGGCCCCCCTAAACCTCCAAGAACTAAGGAGTTACAAAGACGTTTTGCTGCAGAACCATGCCCCCAAATTAATGCCAAAAGGCATCACGGAGGGCAGGTCTAGAGACCCAAATTAATTTATGTGCTCATTACAATGCTTCCTTCCTCTTTCCAAATGTTTTGGAGAGGAGGACAAAATTTTCCTTCCTCTTTACGAATCTAATTATGTAGAGATTTTTTTAGTTCTCTTCTCTCTTTCTTGTTCAAATAGAATGAAAATTTGCTTAAAATGAAAATGAGAGAAAGTAAAGTAAAAGAAAAGAAAGTGAAAATAAAATTTAATACTTGCAAGAAAGTATTAATAATTACTAACTTACCCTTCATAAACATTATTGATCATCATAGGAAATGAAAAATTATGGGCATAATAGGAAGTATATAAGAAGTGGCAACTTTCACCATAAAATAAAGTGAGGGCTATGTAACAGAGGTTAATTGAGTTGTACAAGAAAATTCACTTTCGAACACTTTCTACTATTTTCATCTAATTGAACACACAAAGAAAAATGTCAATTTTTTTTTTTTTTTGTCTTTCATTTTCTATCAATTTCACTCCAATAAAAATGCATAATCTCAGGTTCTAATCAAATATGCCTAATTCCTTTCAGATTCATACTTGACTAGGATCTTTTGTCTCATTTAATAAATGATCAAAATTCGAGGGGCAAACTTACGCTTGTATTGGGCACAGTCTTGCATGCATTGCACGCGAGTTTCTCACTAGTATTTTGACAAATTATAAAAACAGATTTGCACATACATAGCTAACCCCTACCCCTACCCGTATCCTAATTTTCTATATTTTCAGGTACGAACTTACGAGTATTGAACCAGTACTTGAACATACATGATTCTTATGTTTTGGGGAAGCTGATGTGGCTACAATTTGATTTCTAGTACATTAAACATGGATCTTTCTTAGAAGACTCAACCACGCAACCGATCCCCAGTCTGGACAAAGGAGGAGGGTTTTGCATTAGATAGCTGATAGCTAGCGCATCAAAAACCCCGTTAAATCCTTATTACATGAATCTAATTATGTTTGTGTTCTGCGAAGACAACGGAGTGATGTAGCCGACCCCAATTGATTGGGACTTTAGGCTCTGTTTGGTTTAAATTAAACATGGATTTCATAAATATGCAGATCTTAATACAAATGTTGCATCCCATTCCCATATAATTTTGCTTGCACATTGGTCATTCATTTGACTACTTGTTTCAGGTGTATGCATTTGTCGCTCCTAAAATTATTGGTGGCAAGAATGCACCTTCTCCGGTCAGTGAACTTGGGATGGTTGAGATGACACAAGCTTTGGAATTAACTGACGTTTGCTATGAGCAGGTTCATGGTGATTTCTGTGTTTCTTATAATTTCTCTGACATAGTAATATATTAGCAGTGTTATAAAAAAATGGTCATAAATTTCAATTGCATTATCTTTAAACAAGGACATATCAGAGTATGATGCTCTTGCTTACAACGGTGTATGAAAACAATAGTAGGTAGGCAGCCTTACTGCACTTTTCATTTGCTTGTTGTGGGGAGGCTGATTCACATCACCCGCAGCCGCGCCGTGTCAGTGTTTCTCTGCAAGATTATTCATTTAGTGTCTCTTTCCATCCTAAATCTATGTTTTCTAAGGTAGTGAAGAGAACGAGTATGCAATTTTTGTAAATAAAAAGAAGAAGATTAATTCCCTTAGGAGTTAGGTCAACCAACCCTAAGCATCTCATTCAACGCAAAACTCACCTAAAAAATTCAATTACCGTATAGGTAGCTGTGAAAGTCTAATTTAACCAAGAAATAAATGAATACATGTATAAGGCCAATGATTTTCATCTAGTGAGCTTCATCTCGTGAGCTGGGAATGCTCTGTCTTAAACGTCCTTCTGCTTGCACGTACTCCAAAGGAAGAAACAAAGGGGTTATCTCTGGCTCCTGTACACTGCTTCCGTGACTGCCCATCAATTCCCTAAATGATTTTTGACATCAATGGCCCATCTTTGAGGCTGCTTCAGCCAAGGCTGAAAAGGGGAGGCCATTTCAGTGGTAGCTATGATGACGACTCTTCTTATTTTTCTCACTGTACCCTGTTTACATTCATTCCCAATTTATTGCCAGTCACGGGACTATCTAAGACTTTAAACTGAAGTAGATTCACAATCTATGTTTAACGTTAACCAAATTATGAAAGGACTGTTTTTATCCACCTTCTAATTTGATTTGAAATGGAATAGTCTATTTGCGCAACCAAATAGGCAGTATATTTATCCATTATCTGCCTTCAAAGTGGATCTTATTACGGGTCTTGTTAATATGTGCCCTAAGGGCATACATTAAGAGAGCTTAAATTTCCTGCACATTCTCTAAGCACACACTTACATGGGAATGTACAACCAATTTAAGCTCTTAACATGTAGGGCATACATTGACAAAATCCTTATTTTATTAATTTAATTAAGCATTTCTGATGCCACAGGCCACAGGGGTCATACATATCGTAGAAAAGATCGAAAACTTCATTTTTAGTAGTTTCCTTACTTAAAAATTGCTGGGTTGCTAAATGTGTTCCATCTACCTTTTCAGGTTTTGTTGTGGCTTACCTATAACTCGTGAACTGCAGATTGGACCTGACATGCTTATAAGTGGATTTCTTCAGCCCGTTCCAGACTTGACACCAATTATTCCATCAGTGGAGGAAACTTCTGCTATTGATCCGACGGTTACTCCTTATGAATCGAGCATAATATTCTTTTACAAGACATGGGATCCTTATGGAGCCTTTTCAAACTTCTCTCCTCATGCAATTCAAATGACTGATGAAAGTGGCAATTCCGTCAGCTGGCCAAGTGTGGAGCATTATTATCAGGTGGCTTTCTATTTCTAGAATTATATGGATGGTTGCAACTTTTGTTATTATCTTGTTATCTTCAAATGCAGGCACACAAGTTTGTGGGGGTGAATAATCCTGAAGCCAGAAATTATGTGGAAGACATAAAATCTACAAAAAGTCCTGAGGAAGCAGCACGAATGGGACGGACATTGCAGAGACAGCGGCCTGATCTGGTATGGTTTCAGAACCCATAGCTATTATTTATATCGACTTCATGCGTGATTGTTCAGCCATTAGTTGTCTATAGCGTTGTCAAACATGATGTATAAAGGTAAAGGTGGAACAACAGACACACAACTCTATTGGAAACATATCTTTCAGAGGAAAAAGTTTCACTTTCTAACGAGTCTTGTATTGTTCTTAATGATTTGAATTGTCCTCACTATACGCATGTATTAAACTCTCACATTCTATTCTAGATTTTTGTTTTGTATTAACTTCTCTTGAAAATACAGCTCTTATTTTGTATCTCGGTATCATAGGAGAAGTGGCAATGGAGGTTAGGGTAGAAGAGGTTAGTGCTTCGGGTAAGGGAGTCGTAGGGTGGGGAGTAGAGTGATGACATGAGTGGGATGGCGAGGATGTCAAGAGGGGTGGTGGCAATGGAGGTGTTTAGTCCTGTATGATGAAGGAGAGATGGATAGCAGTGATGGACTTAGAGAAAGAGAGAGGACAAAGATGGTGGTTGAAGGGAGATGAGAGTGAGAGGGTGGTGGCTGGAGGTGGCCGGAAAAGCTAGGATTGTTAGGATTCTTAAATGAAAGAGGAAGACAAGGGGAAACGAGACCATATACTAACTCCATGGCTTAGATAATATTTTTTGTTTTTGTCTTTGAATACTTGGTGTCCTGACAAGGACTCGGGGGGCATGTAGTAAGCAAGCTCACTACACCCCTGTAGTGAGCAATCACGGCCGCCCGTACGGCAATCAACGGTCCAGATTATCTTACATAAAAGGTACAGGCCCCTGAATCCGACCTGACAGACTTGACACTTGTAATTTTATTTTTTTTCGTAAACACCACTCAAATGAAATCTTTTCAGAAATCAAGATGTTTTAGGTTTGGAAGTAAAGCTATTGACAACGCCAAGAGTTGTGCAAGTAAATTTAGGTTATGGAATCCAGTTTTGAACATTCTTCATATGTGAAAATGCAGGTAAGATCTGACTGGGAGTCTGTCAAGATTGATATTATGTACAGGGCCTTGAAATGTAAGTTCTCGATGTACCCTCATTTAAATTCTATGCTCATCTCTACGGCCGGGTCTGTTCTTGTTGAGGCCTCACCCCATGATCTCTTTTGGGGCGGAGGTCGGGAGGGAGAAGGCCTAAACTATCTAGGCAGGTTGCTGATGCAGTTAAGGTCGGAGTTTCTTGGTGACTCTTCGACACCAAATAACAACTCTATTACTCGTCAAGAACTGGAAATGAGTTGAGATACTTTTGTTGCCCAATTATGCTGTATATTTTTGTACTTCCTAGTTGATGTCATCTAAGTTTCCGAAATGTTTTAAATTTTATTTTTGTGTTAATAAATTATGAAACTCTTTTACGGAATATATATTCCTACTCTTTGGTTGCTATATATATACTATCTGGGAGTCCCTTTGGTTTCCACCTTCCATATTTTTTTCCTCCGAACCGTCCAATGTGCTCAAAAGGTGTTTTCCAAGGTCCACGCGAGAAATCTTCAAAAAAAAATACCGGGAAGGGCTTGATCCAAGCAGTTTTTCGCAAAGCTGTAAAACACCTTTTGAACACATTGGACGGCTCGGATTTCCCAAAAACAATTTTTAAAAGCATCAAAACACCGAAAAAGGCTTCAATCCGGGATTTCCGGGATCCTTGACTGGATCGGTGGCGTATATATATATATATATTTTTATTTTTATTTTTTTTCAAATGGTTCAGAAAAGATTAATATAATAGATTAATGACTAGTACTGAGAATTTAAGATCTCTTTGGAGGGAGTGAGAATTTTGTGGGGGATTGGAAAGGAGTTTTTTCAGCTGATTGTGGAAGTCCTGGAGGAAGATTTTTGGGTGTGTAGGACGAGTATGATGGCGAGCGGTGGGGTGCCGAGAGAGGATATTGGGAAGGAGGTGCAACGGGTTATGGTGGGGGAAGAGGCGGAGGAGATGAGCAGTGGCGGGGCTATATAGGGGCTGGGGAAGGTTCACCCAAAATTTCTATTTTGGAGTATATTTTGCATATTTTTGATAGATATTTAAAAAAATTATATAAAAAATAATAATTAAAAATTAAGAACAATTTTCACTTTGAGAACACTAAATTATGGTGAATGATACTCTGTGATAACGACACTGCGTACGTCAAATGATATGATACTCGGGATTAATTTTTCACTTTATCAAAACCGTTCCATAACAACTCGAATGACTAGATTTAGTCTTGAAAAAATCATCAAACCAAGAGTTTTTCATAATTCAGTCCCCTCTGACTTCGACCCTAGGATGCGCCACTGGAGATGAGGAAAGGGCAACAAGATTTAAGGAGATGGCAAATAAGGCGGCTCAGGAAGGTGGATCATCATAGCAGATCTTATACATGCATTGAGTTCTTATCGGGCTCCTGAAGTATTGCCACGAGGTGCCCCAACGTCATCCACCACCACACTCATGTGGGGTCCGGGACTGTGTAAGGGTTTCAAATGAATTTGTGGTGGCCAAGGGGGTTGCAGTGCCTTTGTGGTGGTCAAGAGCAAGGTTATGAATGTCGTATCGTATAAAAACGGTATCAAGGACCTCCAATAGACAGTCCAATCAAGTCACCTCCCTAGTATTGTGTATCAGGCATATTGGCCGGAATCAAACCGGGTCCCTTCCTCTCTCTCTAGTCTCTACCCACTTTTGTACCCAGTTTGAAATATCACGCATATTGGCCGGAATTGCAGATACCAGGCGACAAAAGGTGCGGCAGTGGGTCCCTTCCTCTCTCTCTAGCCGCTACCCACTTTTGTACCCAGTTTGACAATTAACACTGCCCCCCTCATCCCAACCCCAACGTGATTGGTTGGTCCAACTTTCTATGGGAGTGGGATGTGATTAACAGTAAATGGGTGGACCCCATTCACTTGAAAAGGGCAAAAAGTTCCTTCACAAACAATCAAGAAGTTCCAAGTATGGGAAAAAAGTTCATTTTGAAGGCTTGAATTTGCCGTGGCAATGAAAACTCTCATCAACTATGGAAAAAATTTTGAAGAATTGAATTTGCCGTGGCAATGAAAATTCTCATCGACTATGGGAAAAAATTACAATTATATATATAGCGTAAATCCGATATGGTAGCCGGTATTGACCGGTATAGGTACCATACTGTACCAATAGGAAACCCAGTACCCGAGCGATACGGTATTCAGAACCTTGGTCAAGAGGGTTACGGCACCACATGAGACTTTGGGAGAGGACTCGGAATTGGCAAACTGATCTGATGCAACTGGGTCTTGTCGCTTGTGTAGTTGGGACTGAGAAACTGATCAGCCGGTGTTGTTTCAGCCATAAGTACGGTGGGGCTGGGGAATGAGACGAGGAGTACCGGCTACGTTTTATGCGTCTTTTTCCCGATCAAGAACAAGAGCAAATTCCATTGAAAGCAGGATGTTAGTGAGCCACACTCATTACAGTAGCAGTACTCAGAGAACCATCTCTTAAAAAATAAAGAAAGTATGCAGAAATTGCAGGAGGAGACAAAAATGGATAAATGCATATAAATTGATAGAATTACAAGAATCTAAGAAGAGTTAAAAACATGCCCACGTTGAAAATAACGGATCATCGGTCAGTTTTTTCCACTACGTGGTGCCTCATCACCGCCACCTGCAGCATTCCTCAGACAGCTACCGCTTTTATTTTTGTGTGAATTTTCAGCTCCCGGAGTGTACCAATTTCCATTACCATACGGATGTTGAATACTTGACTAACATTTAAATATCATAGGGAAGTAAAGCTACAAATTGCGGGGCCAAGAGAAGGCATCAGATGATGAATGTGTGTTTCATGAATGTATAATACATACCGTATCACGCTTTCACAATTGTACATTTCATCCTCCGTATCTAATCTAGAGAAACTTCTGAAGTACAAGAGAATTTACAAACATCTTCACGAAAAAAAGAAAGAAGAGAAGAGAAGACAATTTACAAACAAAACTGAGGCAAGTATAACCCCCATAATGTCACTTTTCCTTTGGCTTGAGTTGTCCTCCAAGAACGACAAGTCCCACAGCAGCAAAAACAGACAAGATAGTTGATGCGTAGCCAAGTGCCAGTAGCGTTCCCCTTAACGACTGCATAATGACAGTTAACTTCGTGAGCAAAGTCTAATTTTGTTCACCTACCTGTTCAGTGACTAAAACAAACCCTGTTTTGTAAAACAGGGGATCAGCTACTTGAGTATGACCGACCCCTTGCTTTACCCTGAATGGGGGGAGGGTTTTGTTCACCAACTTATCTGGTGGATGAACGAAATTGTCCTTCTACATCATGCAGGATAATAAAGTAAGAAAAAATTTGGACAACATTGCTTTCAAAGACCTTGGCAAGAAGCAAAGCATTGTCATTTGCATATTGCAATGAGCTCTCTGGTATGCTTTGGATTCCTTGAGTCAATTGCCACGAAATAAGCCTGCAATGCAAATTTTTAGAAATTTAACAAATGTTTTTTTGGTTTACTACTCTTATAATTGGAAGTAGATGCACAAAACACAAAACTGGATTGGATAGTTACGCATAAATCAAACCAATTACAGCGCCAATATAAGCCTTGTCTGGTGTTAGCTCAACCTGAAGATTACCAAACTGAACAAAAAGTGAAGATTAGTCAGAAACACATATTCATCTTCGCCTCGTTTCCTAAAACCACCGAAAAGAGAGAATTTGATTCTACTACATTTTTCCCTATCTTTCCGTGCTCCTTTTTTCCCCACTCAAGTTTCCAAGATCCAAAAGCACCCTCAAAAGTTCAACAAAATTTTTAGAATCATTACCTTCAGCATCCTAGCTTCCATTTTTGGTTCTTCATCAGTTACTGTGGATACCCCAATTTCAGCCAAAAGCTTTCCACACGTCAGCATCGCTTTTGCAATCTGCTTTGTATTGGTATTTGATGGTAAGTAGGCTGGTAAGTAGGCTACTTTGCTTCTTACAAAGATGCAACACTCATAAGATACAACACCCCTAATAAACCACTGAAGCATACTACTGCCCTGAAGCATGATCCAGGTAAGTGGACATGAAAGTGTTGCTATATACCTTACAATTGCGTCCAACATATACAAAAAGATTAAATACAAAAAGTTTTTGTATTAAGGGTGCATTGGGGCCGTTCTGTTGCGCCATTCTTGAGATTTTAGGTAGTAGGGTGTGGAGCTTTTGCCAACCACAAAGGTATTGAATGAGGGAAAAATAAACACATCATCGCTAAGCAAGTTATTGAGCCAATGGCTATGCTTTTAGAGCACCGGAAATAATGCATTTTATACCATGTGGGCGGAGGAAGGGGACAATATGATTGTTTTTTATTGGTGTAATGTTCTACTGGCATGTGCCTGACACGCATTCGCTACCGAGACAACAATATCCCAGTAAAGGTTTCCATGCTATCTGCTTTTCAGTATTTGATGTGAAAGTCTGTCACAGAATAGGCATCTTGCCGTGATTAACAAACTTATAATATGTAGCTGTAAGCACAATCAAGTTTAAGGGTTAGTCCAGACTCCAGGATGAAGATGCAAAGACTTTTGAGTAAAATAGCTGAGAATATGTAAGTACTGCAAAAAAGAAAGCATGTCCTCTTGACTTTTACGGTCCATGAAGTTCAGGAAATTTTCTAATGTTACTGAAACTTACATTTTGAAAACATTACCATTTAGGGAAAAAAAGGCAAAATACCCTTTGTAGTTCACCTTGACCATATTGTCCCATGGATTGGAACCTCCTTCCAGCAGATACCAACCGCCTGCCTAATGCTGAAGCAGCAATCAAAACAAAAGCCTTGTCACAAGGAATGTTTATAAGAAAATAACTAAACATAGAAAGCATATGTTGCTGTTTTTACCTGATTGGGCATTGCCTCCCAATGATCCTACTAATAATGGGAGCTTGCCCACCAAAGTTTTGGAAATTGATGTGTCAGCTTTCTCCCATGCTCGAGATATGTTTAACAATGTCTCTCCCAGCTCTTGTCCACACTGGAAATTAAAATTCGCAGTGTTAGATATCCTGGAGGGTACCAACCTAAATAACTGTAACCTAAATAACTGTATGCCTTCCAGATGAAAAAGTAATTCTGAAGCAGGCATAGAAGTTGACAATGCTTTAAAGGTTGACAGTATTTTGTTCGAATTTGATGGTACTCACATAGTTTTATAACTTCTATGGGTCTGGAGTTGATACAAGAAGGTCTATTCTTGAAAAAGAGAAAAAGTAATTGATACAAGAAGATTGTGTTTCCATAATGAAACAATGTTTCCATTATGAAAGGTTTTTTTGAAATACCAAGTAACATAAAAAACCAAACCAAAATTAATTATGTTTCCATAATGAAACCAAACAAATGAAAAGGTTACAAAATAATTTTCATACCAAACTAAGCCTTGTGTCTCAATCAATTGGAGTCGGCTTTTGAGTTCTTATCAGTTTTTGAAGAAAGAAATGAAAATGAACCCACTCCCCTACACAATGTATGCCAGTTCCTAAGTTTGTGCATTCGCGCATCTTGATTCTTGGGTGATATTCAACGGAAAAGGAAAGACCAATGCTATGGTGACCATGTCTAGGATACCATGTGAGTTGTGCATCCGTGCATCTTGATTCTTGGGTGATATTCAATGGAAAAGGAAAGACCAATGCTACAGTGACCATGTCTAGGATGCCATGTGAGTTGTCATTCAAAACACTTGAATGTGGGGCCTGTTCCACCAATGCATCAAAGAGAACTCCCATGATATCCAAAACATGATCACCAAGTATGGCCACCAGTATTATTGAAAAAAGATTTACCCAACAGAGCTATGGACAACGACAACTAACCTCATCAATGATTGCACCACTAGAAAGATCGAAAGCTGCATCGTTCAACTTCGCAATTTCCCATAATCCAAAAGATCTTCCAATAAGACACAAAATATGCAAAACAAGCCTCTATTTTTCAAACTAAACTATGCACTACAAATTGCACTTACATCCATTCGAAGATCCCGAGGTAGCTGCCCAAAGTAATCCGGTGGAAGAACAAAACTATCCTGCATAAATTAAAGCCAATTATTGCTTAACCGTATGAATGACTGATTGACTCTATATGGAATTAGAGCATCTCCAGCCCTTACTCAGAATTTTACTCAAATTTGAGTAAAAGCTTCATTCGGCAATCATTTCAATGGAAAAACTCCAATCTAAGCACAAATTTGAGCAAAAGTTTCCTTAATGGTATAATTGCAATTTGGCAAGAGCAAAACAAGCCTTCAAAAATATTGAGTAAAAGTTCGAGTCTTTCTGATTTGGTTGAAAATTTGAGCAAAAATCAATCCGGTATGAGTTTGAGACATGGAAGTCGAAAATTAAAATGATCAATTCGCACAGAATTACACGAAAAAAAAGAGATGGGTTATACATACGGCGAGTTCTTGAAGGAGGTTTTGGATTTGAACATCTGGGTTTGGTTCATCAAGGGATTTTGGAGAGCCTTCTGATTCAGCTAGGGCAAATGGGACTACTGTGAGGGACTTGAAGAAGCTGAGGTGTGCTTTCTTGTTGTTGCAGGGGTAAGAAGAAGAAGAAGAAGAAGAAGAAGGGTCTGAGATAGGTTGTTGTTGGGGAAGGGACAAGATGGGTATTTCGAAGAAAGGGATGGGCAAAGGTGGTAGAGAGAGTGGGGGAGGAAGGAGGAGGTTGAAGGAGAAGAGGGGAAGCCATCTCAACTCTGCAGTGCTTACTGCTTAGCCACTGATTCTTTTTGTCCTTTCGGAAGTTAGCAAGAGAGTGGAACCGAGGCTAAAGAAGTGGATATTCACTGAGGGATGGAGCTAGAGGGGGAGTAGGCGCGGTCGTCCCTCCAAGAAAAGGAAAAAACTTCTAACATTATATAGAAAAAAAGAAATTTTCTTATGAATTATATAGGTTCGTCCCTGCAAAATATTTTAGAAAAAAGATTCGCCCCTATGTAGTTAAATTCCTAGCTCCGTCAATTCACTTTCATCCTATGGTTTAATTAGTCCATAATTTTTCTAAATCGATACTCCTATCTAGTTTGAGTTTTCACCGTATTTTCAATGTCTTCTCTCAAGTCATTTTCCTCCCATGCATCACAAAATATCATTTAACAGAAACCGTATCCACTTTTGACTACGGTGGAAAAGACGATATTTTTAATACAAACTCTCCCTTATTAGTTTTGTTTTTCCCTCTAACTTTGGATTACTCAAGTATTTAATTTGGACAAAAGCCACGGTTCTTTCAAAATAACAAAAAAAATTGTTCTCAATTATAAACAACTATGGACTGGAAGCACAAATATTTTCTAAGGGGATGATGTTCTTTCGGTTTTTTTTTTATAAATAATAAATTAAGGAACGATCTTCATGACCATATGATAAAAAGGAAAAGAGTATAGTATTTGCCTCATATACTCTATATATACATGTTATATATGCACACTACAGTTGGCCATAAATGTTTCCCATCTTTTCTCTCTAATCTTCTCTCGACCACACATTTATGTAAGATCCATATATATAGGGGCTCACATAAGATACCACGTGATGTGGACACTAAAAAATTTCACTCTTCTTTAAAAAAAAAATAAAAATCAACGAGAAATTAGTAGAATGTGGTCAAAATCAACAGTGTTCGTTTTTGGTTTCCAAACCCCATTTCATATTTCTCAATTTCCTTGAAGTGTCCACCGACATGTTTTGTTGCAAATTGGGGGAGAGAGAGAGAGAGAGAGAGAGAGAGAGTGTGTGTGTGTTTCGGTGGCTACGAATCACTGTGTCGGGGGTTCAAATCCCTCCTTGTCCAACCTTTTTGGGAAGGATCTTCCCCTCTGGGAATGAGAGTAGGAAAATCATGACCAGGATAGCGGAGAATGTGTTTATGAGCATCTTTGGACATTGGACTCACTTGCAGGGAAAATGTTCGACTAACGCAAGAAGTCTTTAAGGAATGCGTGTGGATGCCAGGGGGGACAGCGACGATTTTGAGTCATTAAGTAATTTATCAAGGGCGATGGAAGAACTGCTTCGAGAAACTGTTGAATGAGAAACACGAGAAGAATCCTAAACGAAGAAAGTTTGTGCCTTTTAGTAGGAGGTTGGTAGTAAAGAGCATACTATGTTTTACTGCAAAGTACAAAAAGTCTGGAGTGGCAAATGAGCTAAGAACTGGCTTTCCTTAAAGTTGAGGTATCAATGTCCGGTTTTTTTTTTATCAGTAGTCGATGTCGTGGCATAACCGAATCTTTCATTTCTAATCCAATCTAAGATCCACATGATCATCCAAACAAGAGCTAGGTTAGAATACCCTTTACAAATACAAAACAGCAACTGTGGCAATAAGATCAGCAGATTATCGTCCGATGCATCTGTAATTCTGTATGCATTTACTACCTTGCCAGGTCAAGGACCTATTTGAGAATTTCCAAACAATGCATGGACACCCAAAGTGGTCAAGTTCATCTAAGTTCTGAACTTGATACACAACCTAACATACAAAGTCGAAACCATTAGAAAGTTCAATATGGCCATGATATTCGGTCTCCTTGTCAGAAACGATCACAAGAAAGAAAACACAGAAAGATCCTGATTAAATTGCATAACCATTTTTCTATAGCAGAGAGAGAGAGAGAGAGAACAAAAACCAAGAAGATGTAGGTCAGGCAGGGCTTTAAAAGTTCAATGCAACAACAACAAATAAGTCAAGAACCTAGCTTAAAGTGACATGGGTTCACTATAATTATACTCCAACCTTACTTCAATCTTAGTTTCTAAAAGGGAGAAAAAGAGACCCCCAAAAAATTAACAGATCAACCTTACAAGTTAATTAACATCGCTGGCAAACACAAGTCGAAACGATTGACTGCTGCAAAAATATGGTTGCTCAACAAAGCCACATATCAAATCAGGAGTGTGTGAAACTCTGTAACCTCAATATAGAATCCCTTCATCTCCGAAGTAGTAGTTGGCTACGGGCGTAGATCACTTCCAATCTATCCATCCTTGATTCTGGCATTATCAAGACCCAATTTTAGCAACTTTCCTCTGCTCAATTTGGCCTGTCAAAGGGCACTGCATCTCTGTCCAACTAATTGGGACCATTGCTGCACCTAAGGTGATAGCATGAAGAGATCAATCAAAGTTAGCACACATCACATATCTGCTTAGGGGAGTTGAATGTGTGACTCGTGCATAATCCAACTATGTAAACACTTGTAGGAAAGGCATATCGTGGCTCTTCAAGTGGAGAAAGAGTAGCAGATATTTTCACATTCTCAAAGACTGCAAAGCTTAGAGTTAAAGTAAAAAGGTTTTTATTAACGGACATATAACAGTTCAACAGAGTTTGTACTTGCAGTAGAAATGTGCCGACGACTGGTTGGTAAAGAAACATGGGATAAGAACACTCTCAGGCCACACAAATTGAAGTTCGAAGAATTGACCTATTTTGGAGATAATGTTTTATTTGACTCTTTTCGGGGTTCGGTAAAGGGGAAATCCTCTGTGAATATTAGTAGCTGGAAACTTGGGGAATGCAGATTGTAAGATTTAACAGTTTCCTTGTGTATGCTTTCGCTTCTAGTATCTGATCTACAAAGGAATCCTTGGTCCGTAGGGTTTCCTTGTGCTGCATTATACTTCAACTATACAATGTTTTGTGGCTGAAAAAGGAAACAACTAAGCCCAGTTTGGCCATATTAAGGAGGTCTGGAGGCATACCATAATATGCAGAAAGTGGCTGCCCTTAAGTTGGAACTTGGAATCAATAACCTCAAGGTTAACTGGACACAGTTTTATCACCAAACTAGCGCCCCCCCCGCGTCATCTTTGTTGCTCATTAATGACAATTACTCCCTGCGTCCCATTTTGTTTGTCCACTTTTGACTTTGTGATGTCCCAAAATGTTTGTCCATTTTGAGTAGTGACACATCAAAATCCTACAGGATTCCCTTTGACCTTGTTAGGTTGGGTTTTTGGAACCCGGTTTCAAGACCTTTGTAAAAAATGGGTTTCAAAAGTTGGCCTTGTCCGTTCAACCTTTTTATTTTCAATAGCTGGTGGGTTCCTCCCACTTCTTGTCACCTCTCTCTCTTAATAGCTGGTGGGTCCCTGAATTTGCTAGTAGCTGGCGGCTGAAGACCTTTTGGGGGAAAACAAACAAGACCCTAGGTCTTAAAACCGGGTTCCAGAAACCCAACCAAACAAGGTCTTTGCTCTTTGGCCTTTGCTCTTGAATTGAGGTGATGTTCAATATAAATTAAAGGGCATTTTTGGAAAGTTCAAGTTTTTAAAGTGCAATGATAGTGTTTAACCAGTTGGATTCCACAAAATGAACAAACAAATTGAGAACAGTTACGTATTACAGACTAATGGATAACAAAAAACTCTGCAGGTAGCATTCATTTAACCTAAACCGATGTGCAATTGTCTTCTGTGTTATATGCAGTACGCTTTCAAACTGCAGTTTATACAAGCAAGCAACTACATGTCTAATTTATCTTTCCCACAGGAATCCATGATGTTTGCCCCACTCTAAAAAGCATTCTTATCCAAATAACATATATGCACATACACTTCTCATTCGACGCTTAAAGCTACAAGCCAAAATTCATTGAATATGTAGTCATTCTCATATAAATCTCCGTATTTGTGTGTCTCCACAAAGTTAAGACGAGTATTTTCATGTAGGGAATTAACATGGGGGAAACAACATATTTTCCAAATACTTAAGGGATGGAAAATTACCTGCCGTGCTTTCAGCAGATACAACACCCAATTCATTTTTTGCGGTTGATAGATAGTATGCCCTAGCATCTCCAAGGGACAGCTAACAAAATGCCGTATGTTAAGGCTAACTATCAACTTTGACTTACGAGTGATCAGTTGTGCAACTGATACATATACAAGACGAGCAATATAAATAAAGGACAAACATGAGCATCTAATAAACAAAGATCATGAACCCTTGGCAAAGTCATGCATGGATATCCCACCCAGTGAAGGAACTGTAGCCATTTTTTTTCCTCCTAATTACCCTCTATTATTCCTCTAAAGTTTTTGAGGTGAAAAGAGTGACGGTAGACTTAAATCTTTAAGTAAGGATATCGACACTATTCAACATGAATGTATAACAGTGTCATTAATCCAAATCCACATTGGGGTAAAATAAATTGGCTATTTCTGAAGCTAGGGAGAAAAGTGTTCCAGCAGCAAGTTATGAAGGGAGAAAAGAATCTTTTCCAAGTGACGAATGGAATGCATAATTGAACTGCTACATCAAGTATTTACAGCTGCTACCCATTTTGGAAGTTACATTAAAACCAATCCACTAGGTACTTTGTTAGAGCTTTCCAGTAGCTTAAGAATCCATGACTATACTGGAAAGAAACAACATTCACCTTTGACGTACAAATACAATCAATTCATCCAATGTTCACGAATATTGCGTCTGCTCCTTATAATGGAGTGATCAATAGAAATTAGCAATCCGGAATCTTTAAAGATAGATTTGCTCATGCTTCTCTTCATGCACTATCTGATTACCTAAGGGCAAGTTTTTTTTGATCAATTAAGGGCAAGTTGTCATCGTCAATCCCTGAATGCATCAGTTGAAAAATGACAGGGCCTTCATAACTATTAGAGCTTGTCCCACATTGGTTAATTATAACGTCAAAGCTAGTATATGAGTCTGGGTGGCCTCTCCACTCATTGCCAATTGCTTTTGAGTTGGATGCTTTAACATGGTATCAGAGCTACGCTTTCTAAGGCTTTTGGACAAGACTATATGTCGTTGATGGTGGGTTTCCCCTTTGTTTGTCGTTGATGGTTAATAGTTATCGTATGTGTTTGAATCGTTTGATTACCTCTTCACATGCGGGTCAGGATCGCACGTGCGGGGGAGTGATAGAGCTTGTCTCACATCGGTTAATTATAACCTCCAAAGCTAGTATATGAGCCTGGGTAGCCTCTCCACTCATTGCCAATTGGTTTTGAGTTGGATGCTTTAACAATAACTCCTCGTGATGTTCATTATAAAAGTCATTCAAGAGACAGCACACAACCAATAGATATGCCATGGTGCTAAATTGCTTATATGTTTCATAAGCCAACGAACAATAGGAATAAAGTTCCAAGCACTTTCCAAGCTTGCATTCACTGTTTTCCCTACTGCTACTTTGCGTCCAGTTAAGTATTCTGAATCATCCATTTAATTAAGTAGCTCACACAAGATCCAAATAACGTCACTTGAATTTAAAAAACTCATTCTCCTTTTTATTTAGGATTATACCTACCATGGGATCAGTGGATCTAAAGTAGGCTTGTGTTCATTAACAGAATGAGGTGAAGTTCTGCTTAATATCAACAGGGATTACTATGTAAGGCAAAAACAGAATCACTGAACCTACAGCATAGACAATGTTCAGGTCGTATTGAAATCAGTAAAAACAGTTAACATGAACAACAATTTATATTTATGCAGACCTTACAGAACAATATGTTTGTCAGGTTTATTTTAGAATGATAGCAGAGAGATCCCAATCATAAAGGATACAACTGAAGCTCTAACAATATCACCAGGGCGGAAGGACGAGTGCATATCCACCTTGTCGATTTCGGTTGCCCTAATATCTTGTTGCCTGATTGAATTGAACCAAAACAGAGTTCGTCACATGCTTCATCCACAAATGACGTATTAGGTGAATATAAACTGTACGCACCAAATCATCAACTAAACAATAGAACATTAGAACACTCGCATATATCATAATTAGTTTTTCCTATCAATATATACCCTAGTGAGATCTGTATTTATCCTGCACTGAAAAAATTATTTACTACCCCCCTCCTATTTTTCCACTTACACATGCATATGTGAGAGAGAGAGAGAGAAAACTTGAAAACTATCTCCAAAATTGCTCAAGCTTCACAGTGTATAATTTACGAATGGAACTTGTTATGGTAGCACATATCCAATTAAAGAGAAAACCGGGACCTCCATAACTTTTAACAAGCTAAAATTTAAATCACAGTGACTAACTAAAAACACTAACACAGCTTAATCGGTTAATCCTGCCAAGGTGGTCAATATAATGCTGCCATAATGTTGATAGGGATAAAACATAAAAGACTACATCCACAAACAGAAGTAAAAAAATTAAAAAATTAAAAAATAATATAGAAAAATCCATGGTAATTCACAAGATCGACAACCAAAGCTCAATAAGTAAGAGCAAGTCCAATTACCTAATACTGCCAGTGAACTTTTCTCGAACGGATTTGGATCCAACACACATTATGTCAGCTGAAGCCATTCTAACCATCACTTTAGTAACCTATCACGAGCAAGCCAAAAATGTATACAGCGTGAAGTTTGTGATAAAAAACATATCACTAGACTAGACTAAAAAGGGGCTTGCCTATTATAGTCAGCAAAAAGTGTGCTAGTGAACTTAGGGCCTCAGGCACAAGTGTGCAAGTGATGCTCAGTGTCTTTTTCGGTTTCTAACTTCTAAGTACTTTTCAGTGGGGACTCAAGACATTGATAATAATTGAATTGGACGAAGAGGTATATACTGTTTTTTCCCTCATTTCAAGCTTTCAAGAAACTATCAAATGCGAATGACAAATTCGGAATCTTATCCAACATATGTGGTTCAGACCCGGTGTTCCCGGGAACAAAAGGAAATATAACAATTCCCAGGAAAAGTAACTTTTGGTGGATCGTTTTGCACGACATCATAAGAACTCTAAAACTATACTTCCCATAAAAAAAATACGGAACACGTCATCAAGGATTTTGGTATGGATGTGTACCCATTCAAGGAAATGGAAAGAACTTGGGTAGAGGGTTTAAAACTTAGAAAATCCAAGTTTCTCCGACTGTATCTCTTGTCCAATATTGATAAACCTTCTACCAACAAGATAAAAGAAAAAAGATATTAGAACAGTGAATCGTCACTTAAAACTTGGGTAGATGTTCAACAACTAAAAATGGGAATTCAATGACAATAACTACAATGGTCAAAGTTCTTTTTGCAGCTATTTTTTCGTTCCTTTTTCTCATCTACTAGGCCACGCAAAATTGCTCTTGGATCACTCAAAAAGTCTTCCACGTGTCTATTTTTTTGCCAAAATTAGCGGCCTTTGGCTAGACGTTTGCCATTAACAAACTAAGGCAATAATTGCAGATAGAAACTTACTCGAGCAATGACAATAGAACCGGGCTCAGGAACAGCTCCATGGGCCTTGTGACCTGTAACTTCTACTGTTGGTCTCTAAGAAATTATTCAAAGCAGAAACAACCAGTAAGAAATTATCGGCACGTAACTACAATACAGAAAAGCTATTAGAAATTTAAGAAGAACGAGAAAAGAAAGGGATCATAAGGACAGAGCCTCCAAGCAACGTCATACAAGCTGAAAAACTGCAAGCAAGAGTTTACAATATATTACAGGAGTCACAAAGTGTTCTTCTCTAGCATATCAATATGACATATGACATTCATTCTATCATGATAAGTTGATAAACACTTCTTATTTCCTAATTCCTAGCATTCCACTACGATAATAATTGGTAGCTCAAACATGAGATCATATTGGATTTACGGAAAGCATCTAAGTTACAACTATTTAGCACCCATAGCAAAACACCGATATCTCTTTTGCACGACGCTATATGCTATTTTAATGGACCTCACGAGGCAATCCAGTAATTGCATGTGTAAATTTTTGGCTGTTAGGAAATGGAGGAATTATTCGAATATTTTGGTGAGCCTAAATATGAACAAATCCACTTTAAGGATGAATGAGAATTGTCTCATTGTGAGAATTGCCAATTTTAGTTAATGGATGCGCCCACGCGAGCCGTCACCAAACACCTCTTGGCTGGGGCCGGGACTCAGGATTCGTGGGCCCGCGGCCTGTGGTTTGAGGTCTGTGGTTTAGTCTGGGATAGTTTGCAATTGATTTGGGTTGTGGGCCCAAAATCCCTAAATAACAAAACTAGGCCTCTGTTGGGTTAGATTGGGTCTAGTCATTATTGAAATTGGGCTTGGAGTTTAGGTTAAGGCCAAGGCCATTTTGGTAGCCCAATAGCGAGTAAAGCCTTTCTAAAGTTAGCTTCATCAGTTGGATAAGCTTCTTGAGCTGGAATGCTTTCTGTTGGACTAGCAATTTAATTCCCACAAGGGAGTGGTTTGAGCTTCCATCTATACTCATTCAATATGCTCCCCCAATAGTGTTTTTCGTTCCCTGAGTATTACCTATGGAAGGGAGCTTTGTTCAATTTCTAAACACATAAAAAACAACAAGAATCAGTACTACTCTTCTTCTCTTTCAAAGTTCTTCTTCCTCTTCTAAGTTCTAGTCTTCTAGAGTTTTGTTCTTCAAGTGAGAGCAACAAACACAGTTCATTTGCCAAATAATTTTAGTACTGTTCAGGTGAGGCGGCGAATCTGTTTCAAGGACACTGTGTGATACACAAACAGTTTGCTTTCAATTATTATTTCAATATAGGTTATTTATTTCAAGCACTTTTTTTTTTTTTTTTTTTTATCTTTTCTCAAAACTGTTTCCACATTATACTGCCACTAACAAAAACCACAATACTACATGTAATTCTCTGCCAGACACTAACAAATATTCTTTAGAGCCCGTTTAATAAGAAGCAAATTACAACGCAAACGCAAAAGTGAGAGAAAGGAAAGTGAAAGGAAAATATAGTTTCTCCTATGCGTGTGGGTGATCAATTATATCCATTTGTCTTTGGGCCTTTGGGGCTACAAGCGCTGAAAATCATCAGAATATTATACTGCCGTTTGATAAAATTTGAAAACCAAAAACTGAAAAATGGAGCCGATAGCTGAAAAATTAACTTTGTTCGGTTTGGGTTTTGAGGGAGGGTTTTGGGGTAATGAGTAGAGAGAGATAGAAAGAAAATTTTATTGGGGACCATGCAGGGTGGGTCTTGAGACCCAAACCAAACAAGGTGTAATCCAAAACAGAATGCTGAATTTTCTTAAGCTGAAAAGTTGTTTCTATGGGTTTTTAGAACCACTAACACAGGCACTTGCAATTTTAACCATTTTTTTCAATTGGTTATCAAACCTACTTATAATTGACTCTCAATTATTTGGGTTATCAAACAAGATTCTCGCTGGTTTTTCCCGACACAAGTTCTCTGCTTAAACCCACAGCCAAAAATTCTTAACAAGCAGTAAAGACTAGTCCCTCGCGTAGGCACTAGGCAGCCGAGTAGACCGCGCGCCCCTTTTCCGTCCGACTAGCGGCTAGCGATTTTTAGAACAATATGAGCCAAACCCAATAAAAGGTGAATTACTTTACCTGGTCGGAGGAACCGGTCGGAGGAGGGATGAGGGATCGGCGTCCAGTGAGGGAGGCGTACACGGTGTTATCCTGAGGTTCGACGTAGGCCCCTCTTCCTGCCTTCAACTCTGACGCCTTCCCCAACACTTCACCAGGTGTTACCAACTCCTCCTCCTCTTTCGACCCTCCTCTCTCTTGCATTCTCTCTCTCTCTCTCTCTCTCTCTCTCTCTCTCTCTACACACGAATACTGCGGTGCTTGGTGGCTGGTGGGAAGATGGGTTTAGCAGTATGCTGACATTCTTTGCCCGCTGAGCATATAGCCCTTAGCGATAACGGGTCGGCAAGAGCCTGGGTTTTTGCCCAACCCAAACCAAATCCAAACTTTCACCATGTCTAATAAGTACCCAAACTTTGTGAAAATTCAATTAGACACCTAAAATATTATTGCCGTGTTATTCAATTAAACCATTCCGTCTAAACCCGTCAAATTTATGAAAAAAATTGCGGATTTTGATTAACCGATACTTGTTTGATGCTAACTTTTGTCTTATTTATCGGGTACATGCCTTTCTCATATACACCATGAATCTGCCCCGACGAAAAAATTGTGGACGTAGCAGAAGCAAGAGTGGAAATAGCATTCTATTACTTCCAAGGTTCGTGCTTCTTGAGCGCCACCCGTTGCGCTCGTATGTCATCAAGCACTTCACACCTATTTTGTTCCAAGGAGATTCTGCAGATAGCGCTCAATGAGCTCCACCCATTGCGCTCACTGATTCTACTAGCGCTTTGCATGTCTGCATTTCTTCGTTGCGCCATGTGTAGCGCTTGTTGCTTGTTTACCAGCACAACTTCAAGCGCATTGCCTTTTTCTTGTGTATGTGGCGTATTCTTATTGGCTCTTGCTAGGGTTTTGTCCTTGGCACTATATAAGCTATATTTTCTCTCATTTTATAGCCACCACTTGCATCATCAGATTCCACAGAGAGAGACAGAAAAATGTTTTCTTCATATCAACTGTGTTCTTGATGCATAAATGATGATCTAAACTTTGTTTGATCATTTTTACTAGTCAATCTAGAGCTATGTTTTTGTTCACCATGCATATACCCTAGGCTGATTCTATTTCTACAAAAACCATCATAAAAAATCATGTTTTTCATATTATGTTATTGTTGCCTTTGCTCCTACACGGTGCCAATTTGTTTTAGAGATCAAGACGTGGTTGCTTGAGGAGTTCACAGAATCAAAGAGGAAGTACAGGGTACTACATCAAGGGTTGGATTTAGGTGTCACTTGAAGCTTGTGGGTAATTCCTAAATTGATAACTTTTGGAATTCTTTTGGTTTGTGATATAAAATTGTAGGATAAGGCCATGGTTTTATCTTAGGGTATTTGACCCTAAGTAGTTTCCACGTATCTCTCGTGTTTTGTCTCTATTATTTATTTTTGTTTTATATTGAGCATATTGAATTGTGGAAAATGAAATGGAGTAAGGGCAATTGATATCTCTTGACAAGTTTAATTTTTAATTTAGAGTCCTATTCAACCCCCCTCTAGGACTGTTTTGTTGCTGTTTATTAGTTTTATAATAATCATCACATTGTAAACATAGACAATATAATAAACCAAACAAGAAGCTTCGAACGTACAATTCTAGACATTAACTGGTTTTATATGTTGCAGTTCATTAACAGAATAATATCTCTACAGACATGAGACTACCCCCATCTCCTTAAAACGAAGTCCCTACCATCTGTATCACCATCCCAGTTCGGATCCCAAACATCATCATTGTCAGATTCGTCACCATCCCAATCCCCATCACCATCGTCAGAACCATGGCCGTAGCCATCTCTGCCTCCTTTTTCAGTCTGTGTTTCTGCAAAAATAGTTAACGCTCCAACAACAACGGTTGCTACCACGGCCACAACACCCAGGAACTGCAACATGTTTTGAAGACTAACTCTCTGTTTCCCAACAAATAGAGAATTGAACAGACACGAATTCTCGTTGCCGATTTATAGTATATAATGCTCATAGCCAGCCAGCAGCACTCTTTAAAGTTTTCATTGAGTACTCAAGAGTTTTGCATGGCTCCTAAAAAAATGTGAGATACATTGTATTTGGCGAGCAATTTTTCAGTGCCGGGAGGGTACCACCTGGTACCCCTCGGCGCATCTAGGTTGTCCATTTTTATTTTGGGCGGTCTGGATTTGGAGAGAGAAAAAGGGGGGAGAGAGAGGAGAGAAAGTGAGGAAAGATGGTGTTTTAATCTCTGCCGTCCAATACACTTTTGGATAGCCCGGATGTGATGTTCGGATATCACATTGGATCAGCCACGTGGTACCTATTACGTACCCAAATTTTTTCCATATTTGGCTCTATGTAGTTATTCAATTGCATTTGTGTTAGTGTGTTAGCAATAACGATGAACCTTCACAAGCCTGATCAGAAGCTCTAAGAGAGATGGTCTTTTCAGATAATCAATTATTTTAGATCAACTTGAATGGCAGTAATCTTGAGCAAAAATAAGAATATGATTGATGTCAATATTAATTTCTATTTGATTTCTATGTGACCAGAATATATAAGAGTGATTGTTGACCACATATTCTACGAAATTTCACATTCATAACCTAAAGTGGGGAAGAAGTTGCTCGTAACACAGCTGGTTATATTACTTGGCTTTCAAGGGCAGGTCTGGCGTTCTATGGAAAGACTTCGAACTCCCATTTGTTATTAACACACTCAGGGGCGACTCGACTATATATCCAGCAAGGTCAATCGACCTCGCTGGGTTAAAAAAATACACTGAATTTTTTTTTTAGATATAAATTATATTTTCTTTAGTATTGTCAGCGCTGAGTTACTCGTGCGAGGTTAAAATAAATATATTTAACTAAATTTGACTCAACTTGTTATAGCACTAACAAAACAAAACAAACCCAAAACCAAATAAATGAATATAATATCAAGTAGTTGATTTTTAAAGCCAATGGGAATATGGGATAGTGGGCTCTAAAACCCAACATATAATATATAATGGCAAAGTGGGGTTTGATCAAAAAAAAAAGAAAGAAGGGAAAGTTGAATGAATGAAAGCTCTCTCTCTCTCTCTCTCTCTCTCTCTCTCTCTCTCTCTCTTTCTGTTTAGGAGTGTCGATAATGAAGCTATAGTGCAACGCTTTCAAAATATGAAGACTCGTCGTGGGATATTGTATTATGTTGGAGTCTTTTTTTGTCAAACGATATAATGGATATGTCTCTTTTGCCTAGCCGGAGTTTTTTTTTTTTTTTTTTTTTGACATACAACTTTTCATCATGGACACGCTATGTCAGTGCTGGATGAAAATCCTGGAGTCGCCATTAAACACACTAACTTTTCTGCTAAAACCCTGTTGATGTATATCGTATGACACCCAAAAGTGGAAATTGGATTCCTCCCCATCCCTCATAATAAGCTTAGATTTCTTGTTCAATCCATCAAAGAAATATGACTTCAATAAATTTTCGAAATAAATATTTTCAGGATAAAATTATTGTATTAATCCAAACATCGAAATGAAATTACTCTATGATCGAATTACTAATAATTGAATTCCTAATTTAACCTCCGAGAAATTTTTTTTTTCCCAGTTCCACTAGGATAAGCACCTTTAGAAGTAACACTTCTGAGAAAGGTCAACGTGATATTATTGAACGTTCAGGGCATACAGCAGAGATTTTTTATTTTTTATTTTGAAATTGATACTATAACATAGAAATTGTTACATTTATGTAATTAATAATTATCAGTTCAGAAAAAAAATGTATTTAATAAATTTTCAAGTAAAAATTTGCCTGTTATACAGTATAGATTTCAATGAATTCCATACAATATTATAAGAAATTTGAAAGATCAAAACTTAAAGAATTTGAAAGATCAAAGTATATATCTGGTAACAAATACACCAAAAACTCTGGTAACAAGCACCAAAAGCATGCGTACATGCTGCATAAGTACTGCTCATACTATTATCCAAAATTACTCTCATTTCGTATTGACAAAAAACATGCGTAACGTACACCAAAAACATGAGTAAAAAAAATCCTTAACATTCTACTAATTTCGCTTACTGCCCAGTAGATTACCAAACAAAAAATAAAAAAATGCTATTTCCATGCCAGTTTCATCTAGCTTAGCTACATGGTCTTATTTATCTAGTACATTCCTTCATCACGTACGCCACGAAGACGGGACACTTAGTAGTGCAGCTCGGATGCCCCACTACAATACAATCCCGTAATACAGAGTCCCTGAATTTCCATGAACAATTTGAACATGACCCCGCCAAAAAAAAAATTGTGGACGTCGTAGCAGAAACAAGAGTGGAAATAGCATTCTTTTACTTCCAAGATTTGACAAAGAATTTTGGAAAACAAATTAAGATAAACTGTTTAATTTCTTCCAATAAAAAGATATACTACTATATATATGATAATCATGGACATTTTGGGTTGTACCCAGGCCCTCCATAGTAGAAGGAAGTCCCCCATTGATCATTGGAGAAACTCTTGATGTCGTAGCAGTTGTTGTTCTCAGCTAGGGTTGATATGTCCAGGGCCGAGGTGAGGCTATTGTCCGAGTCCACAACCTCGAGATTCCGAAAGTAACTGGCTTTTCCGAAACTTTCTTCGGCGAACTGGCCGGAGCCCATTTGGGTGGTGGTGTGGCGGCCGTTGGCCACTGAGTTAACCACCTCTCCTCCCCACTCCACCATGGTGGCTCGGTCGGCTAGGTGTGTGAAGAGCTCCGCCGGCCAGTACCCTACTAGCATGTTCTCTCCAAAGCCCATCCACCAATTTCCAAGTTTTGGATCCTGAATAATTCAAATAGAAAACATTGAGACCTCGTTAGCGTACGTTTTTTTTGTGAAGCGGTATACATTAGCGGGGGTTAGGTGATAGTTAGTAAGTTAGACCACAAGAAGTTCAAAGGCTATTCCATAGCTTTGAACCACAAACGCCCACGACAGGGCTCAAACTCTGGCCTCTCCAGGGAAGGACCAGGAAATGACATTGGGCTACAAGCCCGTTGACTTAGTGTACGTTAAACATATAATTTTTTGTTTACCCCAAATAAGAAAATCCCCGGTTTCCCAAATGATAAAATCAACTTATTTGCTAAAATCGATTTTTTAGCATATGAGTTGGAAACAAAATTGTCTAATTTGTAGAAAACTATTAGTTTTATTGCTAAAATAGTTGTTTTAACATCTCTATTTTAACAGAAATGCATACAATGTAGCATGCTCTGCTAGGATTATTCGCTAATTGCGAAAAATTGTTGGTTCGCCTAAATAATAAAATGATATGAGAAAATTGGTAAATGTTACGCCCTTCTACGGTGAATAATGTCGTGGGTCCAACAAGAATGTGCAGTGTTGGAGAGGTTCAGATCGAGCACCACGTGACGGTGCTCCCGGGCCTATTGAATAATCAGAAGATGGGAAGTTAAATTTACCTTCCAAATGAGGATTGTGATGTCGTATTGGTTGCCTGCAGCTAAGGAGACAGGAGAAATGGCAGCACCAATTGCAATCTTACTGTTGGTCTGAATGAACCCTGAACAGAGAAGGTTGTAGCACCCTGTTGCTTGATATGAATCACTCTGTTGTATGGATCCCACCACAAATAACAATGGAGGATTTTGTAAGTGATCTGAGTTAATTAGAACTGTAAATAAGTAATTAAAAATTGATCCATAATAAACCTACTAAAACAGAAAAGCCACACCGAGGGTGTGTATTGTAGCCTTTTCCCTAACGATTTGAGCCATTTTTTTCACGGCAAAGCTATGTTTTAACTTGTTATTACGGTATTGTTTCGACAAAGTTGCTCCAATGGTGCTAGAGTCATTTTTTGCCTTAATCCACCCTAACCGTTAGATCATGTTGATGGCTTGAAAAGAACGACGTCATTTATCGATTTTTTGGAAACCTAAGGAAATAAATACGGACTTCGTTCAATTAATTAAGGCTCGGTTTCTCTTATCGGCTTTTTCGGCGCCCAAAAAACTCAAAAAGTCCTAGTGATACATCCCTAACTAATAACTCTTCCTTTCATTGTTTCACAGGCCCCCTTTAATATTTGCCTAAACAATGGCCCTGCAAGTTCCAGTCATTTTCGTGGTTAATGTGCTATTAAATCTGCACCAGTACTGCCACCCCTCAGGTACTTGGTCCATTAATTGATTGTTTCTTTTGGCTTTTGAGTAAATTTTTTTGGTTCTAACATGATTGTGCTCCATCAATTAATACGATAATTAAATGGTCCCCAAGTGGGTCTGAGGTTGGTGCTGTGCACGGGGTGCACAGTACATTTACTGTGCAGACCCCTTGGGGCCCATCTTGTGTCCCGTTATTTGATCCGAATCGTTCATTTTGTTCGTCTCGTCAATTAGGTAGTATAACAAAAATTCAGGTTGATCGGACACCGATAACTATGTTTTCAAACTGCATTTTTACATGGACGTACCTACTTGACGAGACGAACAAAATGAACGATTTGGATCAAACAAAGAGACACGGGGTGCACCCCAAAAGGGTTTGCGGAAAGGTGATTTTTTTTTTTTACAAAACTGTAAGCTAAATAGTCACCGATCAAATAGTTAATGGTGTCCAATCAATCTAAATTTTTACATGGACTACCTACTTGACAAGACGAACAAAATGAACGATTTGGATCAAACAAAGAGACACAGGGTGCACCCCAACAGGGCTGCACAGTAAGCGTGCTAGCACCAACCCCAGACCCTCTCCAAGCGCACATTTTATGTTGTTCCTCTTCTCTCTTAAAAGTTAACCCTAGCTAAAGTTGACCTTTGCCACGGAGAAAAGGTGAGATTGATTTCTATGCCATGCTGTTTTTCTTTTATTCCAAAGAATAAAAGAAAAAATTATTGATCACAAAAACAAAAATAAAAATAAAAGAACAAACTGCGAATTATTATTATTATTATTATTATTATTTATATATATAGAGAAATAAACAAGGAAGAGAGATCTGACCGTCCAATAAGTAAATAGTCTGGGCCTGCTGTCACCATAAAGCTCCGGACTAACCTGACTAGTACAACAATCAAAACTTTAGAAAATTCAATACCTAATATTTATACTTGGAGGTGTTATATTTCTCGTATGCGAAAAGATGAGATTAAGTATATCGCGTAAGAGTAATGTTACACGATTTACAACAGATTACTTGATCAGCCTTATAATGTTTTTGTTTCTATCTCATATCGACAATCACATAATTGCAAGTAATGTTTCTTCAATGGAAAAGGAAAGCATATACTCGTAGCTAGATGGACTATTTTTTTTTTGTTTTTTTTTCCCGTAAATGTGTCAAAATGTCTGATCAAGTGAACTTTTGGCGTGATGATATATATTGGGCCCTACGAGATGAATGCTTTCGTTCATTGAAGCGACACGAAAGCTAGTCCAAAACTGGCAAAACTTCACAGTCTAGTCCCAAAGTGGACTGGGCAGATCTACCTTCCTTTAGCAATGAGCATAGACCGGATGAGTTCAATTTTGTGGTAAGAAACCAATTACTACTACTTATCAAAATAAATAAATAAATAGATTCTCAAACTCAAAATCCAAACGAATTGACTATTGAAATGTTCTTACTTCCTCTATTCTAAAATAATAAAATAATAGTTAAATACAAAGACGTGCAATTTTTGAATAAAAAAATAAAATAATTCCATCCACAATTTTTTAAAGTTTTTGACACCAAATTAAAGAGCTAATTTAATTTGTTATTAAAAATTAAAAAAATATGTTTGGAAGCATTCTATTTTTTATCCAAAATTACATGTATTTTTTTAATGGACTGTTATTTTAGAACGGAGGGATCAGCATTTCCAATGGGTACAAGAGGGTGCATTTGGGGCTCAGGGACCTGTACAATGTGCACCTCCCAATTATTCCATTATTTTTAACAATATTTTTACCCATCAGATGAGGGGTGCATGCAGGTCTATGTACACCTCCCAATTATCCCGCTATTTTTACAATATTTTAAATTTTATATGTTAAAATTATGAAGAAAGATCTCCTCCAAATTGTGTTATTCTTTTGTTGCTAATTTATAAATACATGTGATAAAGTCTCCCGTATTAAAAATCCTACGTCCGTCACTAGATGAGAGATGGGGTATAAAACATAGAAATGCAGTAAAAAAAAAAGGATGGAAAAGATAAGGAGTTTTGGGAGGGTGTATATGGGGATAGGGGAAGGAAGAAGTACCTGCCAGCCAGCTTCGATGCTGTTGAGATCTGAGCCGTCGAATGATCCCGAGAGCACCCAAATCTGCGAGAGGCTGAACTCGTTGACTTCTTCGATCGACGGGTCCCACACGTTTATTGTCGCCTTTGCCCCGTAGACCTCTTGCGAGGATCCCGTGTACGCTATTGCATGCTATAAAAACCCACCCCATCAAAACACGGTCCAAAAAAACATTACTCCAGGTCAGCTTCCTCAATTTCGTAGAAAAACGAATTACAATAGTTGACTATATAACAATGGTTGACTATATATAACCCAATGTGGCAATATGGGCCCACTTATAACAAGGTTGAATCATCCCAATGTTTTAAAAACCAATGTGGCAATGTGGGTCCACTTTATAGAGTGAAGTGCCAAATCATCTAATCAAACCGTGATTCCATAAACATGTAAATGTTATTATAAAATAACTAAAATTATCATATACAAACTAATATGTATGACAAAATGTTTAAACTATATGCATATCCCTTGGTATTGGTATTTTGACGGCAAAGCAGAGTTTAAAGAGAAAAATGTTTTTGAAAGAGGAATTGGAGGCAATGTTTTAAAAATTGGACTGGACCGATCGGTTCAATTGGGAACTGGACCTTCCTCCGGTCCAAACGAACTAAAAAAAAATTGATTATTTTAAAAAACCAGCTTCTAAAATGAAAATCGGCGAAATAAGACGGTGAATCGACTAATAAATTGAAACTCAACTAAAACAAAAAACCAAAAGAAGTCAATTAACAGTTGTTTCCACACATATTTAAGTGCTTAACAAATTCGTCCCATTGTTTATGATTTTGTGTCCTAATAATAAATAAGTTCATAATATTATACTCGATAAGAATATAAAATAAATCAGCAAATATTAAAATGCGTTCTACATTCCCTAGGTGAAATTACATGTTCGAAATTCAATTCATGGAATCCTTTGACAAGTCAGAGCACTTAAAATACAGTTCAGTATTGGGAGAAACTGAACACTATATATGGGCGAGTTTGACTATCTTATTTTGGGTCATTTATTGACTTTTTTTGTTTTCTTTGTTAGTTGTTACTAGTTTTATGTAAAATAATTTTTAAAAAGTAAAAAATTACGACCAAAATTTTTTTAAAATATAATGAACCGCCCCCGCCTTGCACAATATTGTCCACTTTGGTCGCCCAAGCTCTTTGAACTTCCCAAAAGGTCACCCATCCCTGGATTACTCCGAGGTGAGCATGGCTTAACTGTGAAGTACCAACAAGTTATGACGCCTGTACGGCTTTAAAAGGCCTTGTGCAAGTTAGGACATGATCTATTCTCTTATATCATAGACCTCCGTTGCATCCAAGTGGTCATGGGCTGTCACATTCTCGCCACCTTATGATGCAACGTCCTCGTTGCATATTGGCCCGGTGACCTTCCCCCGGGAGGCATAACACTTAGTTCTGCATAGCACTTTGTTCCCACTCCGGGATTCAAGAGGTGGCTCCTGCAGATTCTAGAGGTGGCTCCTACCCCGTAGTCCGGGGTTGTGTTCTGATACCAACTGTAACGATCTGCCCCCGCCTTGCACAATATTGTTCGTTTTGGTCGCCTAAGCTCCTTGAACTTCCCAGAAGATCACCCATCCCTGGATTACTCCGAGGTGAGCACGCTTAACTGTGAAGTACCAACAAGCTTTGACGCCCGCACGGCTTTAAAAGACCTTGTGCAAGTTAGGGCACAATCTATTCTCTTATATCATGGACCTCCGTTGCATCCAAGTGGGTCATGAGCTGCCACAAAAAAAGTTCACTAACGACAACAATAGGCTAAAACAGGCAGACTTTTTGAATTATTTTACCCTCGCATATACAGACTAGGCTATGGAGTAGTTTAAGGGTTTGGTCTTATGCTGCCCCTTGGCCTTCATTGGTCCACTTTCCAAATGTTCACAATGGTATAATTTTGGGATGTCAAAACTGTTTTTGTTAATGAAAATTATAGGGCATACATGTCTTATACTACCATGCATGATTAACAAAATGTCAGTGCGTAAGCCTCTTGTATCATGTGCATGGTACATGTTTTTTTACTGTATATACTAAGGTTTTCACATTAACAAAAATATTTTTGACATGTCATTATCCTAATTTTGGGATGGAAAATAGCCAATTTTTGTATAACTAAAGTGCTCGGGCTAGTTAACGATCAATTCTTAGGACCAATCTCACTGCTCATTGTGCATAAAGCCGCAAACAATACTTGAATAAAAAATAGAGAACCTCTTGCATTCTTTTTAACCAATGTGGGATAAAAATAAAGCCATAAGCTTTTATTTTTGTAGTATTTTTTGTGGTCTTTTCATTAATGTTAGGGCGTGTCATAAACTACATAGGCATTAAGAAGGTCAGAAAACGCGAAGACATAAATGCAGTGTAGTGCCCCAATTAACAAAGTTACACGCATCTCTATCGATTTATGCCGTCCTATTAATATGCCTTTGCCAAAAATGGATTTGCCAGAGCTACATTGTCAATTTGACCAGTTTGTTTGTTTTTTTTTTTTGTTTTTTTTATAACTCATGTGTCCGGATTAACTTAGGTACCTGAATTCCTGGGCCAATCTCAATATCCACTTGTCATTTGACTATGTTATACTAACAAATGTTGCGTAGACACAACTGTCATTAGTTATCACGGTTTGATCTAAGGCAATTTATTTAGGTTTTGTTCTTCAACAGATTTTTGTTTCATAAAATCTCACATTTTATGACACTCCAATCTCAACACATAAAATGTAAAAGTAATTTTATGAGATTTTCATAAAATCCTCCTAAAATCTATAGGAAAACCACTACATTTTATAAATTGGGAAATCAACTCCATTTTATCACCCCTCCATAAAATGTTCATTTTATGAGATTTTCATAAAATGTACCTAAAATCTATTAGTGGGTGAATATCGTAATTTTGCGCTTATTAAAGTGTATATTTTAGTAACCCTAGGGTTCTGGACAAGTAGATAAGGACGCTGCTAGCCGTACCGACGGAAATGTACAGAAAATGTACAAAGCGCACTCGGGGACCCACTTTTGGGTCCCACATGAGTGATCCGAACCGTTCATTGTTCTTAAAACATTTTTCTGAGGGAGCCCACAAAAAATCAGCTCAATCGGACGGTTAGAAGTGCTTGAACCAAAGTCCCACTGTTTCAAATCAAAAGTAACAATGAACGGTTCAGATCACTCGTGTGGGACCCAAAAGTGGGTCCCCGAGCGCGCTTTGTACATTTTCTGTACATTTCCGTCGGTACCCCCAGGTTTATCGAGTAGATAAAGCAATAAAGGGCGGACATTGCTACACGTACAGAAGGTGTACGTACAGAAAATGTACAGAACGCTTCGGGGACCCACTTTTAGGTCCCACACAAACGATCCGAGCCGTTCATTCATTTTAAAATGATTTTTGGAGGGGCCCCTTAAGAAATCAGCTAAATCGGATGTGCGTAAGTGCTTGATCCAATTGAGCTAATTTCTCGCGAGACCCCTCGGAAAATCATTTTAAGATGAATGAACGGCTTGGATCGTTCGTGTGGGACCCAAAAGTGGGTCCCCAAAGCGTCCTGTACATTTTCTGTACGTAAACCTTCTATACCCTTAGAATTATCGATAAAGGGCTTCCCCTCAAGAGGTCCTAGGTTTGAAATCCATGAAAATCAAACATTTCAAATTTTAAGGTGAGGGTAGCCCGGCCATTAATTTAAGGGTCTCGGTATCAGTCGAAGTGTGCAAAAACTGAACTAGATATCCAGTTATCAAAAAGAAAAAAAAAAAGAAGAAAAAAGGTATGTATCTTCCTCTGTTCTATTTTGATAATCCCCTACGAAAAAACGTGTAATGTTCTGATGACCAAATAAAGTACTTATGTGTATGATTTTTCGAGTTTGTTTGCACCAAATTAAATATCTCGATTAGTTCTTTAATTTGGTACAAAATTCAAACAATTATGAATAGAAGTACTTTATTTTTTTATTCGAAAATTGCCTGATTTTCGTAATAGACTACCAAAATGGAATAGAAAAAGTATTTTCTTTTATTATTATTTTCTTTCTGTTCGCATGTAGTGTTTCGCATTGATTTTGTGCAGTGACGTTTCTTCTTATAGGAAGGTAAACAATCAAATGTACTCAACTAAAGCGTGACAGATCTTGGGGTTTTGGCCTAATGAATATATAGCATTACTTTTACAAACAGTACCGGCTTAGACACAAATCCTATGAACCTTAGAATTTAGGCCCCCCAAAAAATCAAAAATTTTAGGGGTCCCAATTTGTTATGATCCGTACATATATATATATATATATATATATATATACTAGGCTCAATACCATTTTTGTGTAGCTCATCCATACAAAAAATGGCCCAATTTGTCCATTGAGAAGGATATGGTGAAGATGCTTGATTATGAAGACTTAATTAGTACGTTTGCCGCTAAAAGTGCGATACGACAAATGTTCAAATGATAGATTTTGAAATATTGTAGCGGTTGTGTATTTTTGGATAACTATAGTTTTGCATTTGTAATGGTAAATCTTTTGTAATAGTTTTTATAAAGACTCTTTATTGGCCAATTTTTGTATGCAAAATATAGGGTGAGTCTCGTTTAATTAGTTCGATTTAGGCCCCCGAAATGTATGAGCCGGCTCTGTTTACAAACGAGCGTGAGATTTAGGGTTCGACTTCGACTCCTAAAGACAAAAGATTAACCTTCTTAGTACTTTAATATCTATTGTCTGGGCAAAAAAAAAAAAATCCCCAAAAGTAACCCGAAAACTAAGCCGAAAGTGAAATCAATCAACCAAAGATTTCACTTTCGGGATACCTAGCATTGCTGCAATCGGAAAATAGCAAGGAAAAAAGAAATTGGTGAAAAATTTATTAAAAGATGGGAAAGCATACCTCATGGCCATTAGCACTAACAACATCTGGTGCATTAATTTGCCTGCTGCTACCACCATTAGCATTAGGTATCGAAACTGATGATGGTATTCTGGTAGCCGTTGGTGCTAATTGCTTCTTCCCAAAGTCATACAAAGACTTGGCCCTCAGCACATCGTCCACTGTGCTCCGCCGTATAGGAACCGTCCCCTTCGGACAGCTCTCCCCCTTTTGGTGCCACATTTGCCATGCAATCATCCCCTCACTGGTTTTGTTGTTGTTGTTCTCTCTCTTCCCACCATCCTCCTCTTTCTTCAATGTTTTTGATTTGGGCCTTTTTGGTGCTTCTCTCTGTCAATATTCCAACAATACTCAGACTATTTATTTATTTATTTATTTTTATCGGTAAAGAAATTTTCATTGTAATAGTAGAAAAACCGAAATCGGAATGCAAGCTCTCCTACTGCTGCTACTCGCATATTTTCAACATACCAAAGTTTTTTTTCCTTTTCTTTCTTGAAAGCAAGAAACAACAATAAATATAGAATTAGTCGAGATACCTGCAAGCTAGATTGGACATCCGGTTATATAAAAAATAATAAGTTAGGTTCCGGGAAAGTCTAGTCACACACTTATTTTTACAACCAAACTTACAACCGATTATTAGCTTGCGAAGTTAGCAGCTTTCCTGAGCTGCTAACTTCACAAGCACAACCGAGCACCACCCAAAAAGCAATTTGAAGGTCAGGCAGACTCACTGGGACTCATTAATTAACACCAATCAAGGAATTTAGTTGGCAGTTGAGACCATTCAATTAAACCCATGAAAACATGGAGACTTCTTGTAACAATATTAATGGGTGAGAGAGAGAGAGAGAGAGAGAGAGAGAGAGAGAGAGAGAGAGAGAGAGAATGAATGTTGACTTTAGTACCTGGATCTTGTGATTTTTGAGGAGAGGGTGATCTAAAGCTGGCTGTTTTCTTTTATGAACACAGTCAATTATATCTCCATCTGGGCTCTGCAGAGAATAATTAAGATCAACCCCACCAAATAAAAACACCAAATTAATCAAGAAAACAAAAATCCCACAAAAAAAAAAAAAAAAAAAAACGAACGGCATGGTTAATTTGCAGTCCGACTCGTGAATGTGATGTAGATACGATTGTACGTACTCACCTCTATGGTTAGGAGAGGAGGTTTGTTGATCTTTTCCAAGTGCCTTTTAATCCTTGAAAGCCTCAAGCTCCCCACTTTCCTTGTATGCTTGGTGTAATTTAAACCCGAATCCGAATAAACAGAAGCAGTGCCCACAACTTTTGCAGAGGCAAAAATGGCGGATGAGGAGAGGAAATGGAGGAGAAGAAGAAGAAGATGAAGTGATGAAACCCCTCTTCTCTGCTTCCTTTTAAGAATAATTAAAAGAGCCATAATGCAGCATTCAGTGCCGATAATGAAAGGAGCTCAGAAAACAAAACCAAATCACCATTACTGGAAACAACAAAAGAGGGTCCTTAATAGCTAGCCCTCTCTCCACAGCACATTCACTGAAAAGAAAGAAGAGAAAGGAAACCCAGAAAATGACTGGTAAGTAATAAGTTACCACCGCGCCTCCTCTCTCTCTCTCTCTCTCTTTCTCTCTCTCTCTCTCTAACACATACACATAAACGTAAGAGAGTGTGTAAATAAATGTTCAGATGTGGAGGTGGGTGGAGAGGTAATTAGTTAAGCTCAAAACTTGGCAACCTCTCGGGGCCAGGTCACAAGTAAGGATTTAAATATCAGTCGATATAGATACGTATCGGTTTTTCGCTACACCCATCTATACCGGCGCTGGCGCTACAAAAAATTCACACCCGCAACGGCCTATTGGTTTTTAGCCGATTTTTTGCCCGCTTCAGTCCACTACGGCTGCTACACGACCGATACGACTGGTTCAGGTGATTTGGGGCCAAAAATAATTTCAAAAGATACACAGATGCGACACCTTATTCCCATGCACTACGTATCATTCGATACCCCCGCTACCATTATACCGTTATCGCTACTAATACACAGTCCACTACCGTTATTTAAAACTATGGTCACAAGAGAGACATCACTTATGAATTTTCTAGACCGGGGAGAATATACTCGAGGTGTGCGTAAGATGACCCGAGACAATTCCTGGTTGAGAAAAAAAAAATTAAGGTGAGCGCAGAACCCCAAAGAGTTACAGCATCGTCATCATTACTAATGCCTGCAATTGCTATAGGGATTTATGTATGTAACAATCAGTACTGTTGAAATTTTTGTATTTATGGGGTTGCACCAGCAAAGAAAGAAAGAGCAGTGGGGAAGATGTCCATTGAAGGCGGTTTTAAAACCCAGACCTACCCATATTAAACACACATAGGTATATATATATCCATCCCCCAAAGAAACTTTTAATTACACAAACCACCCCAGGCCACTTCGACTAGATGTATAGGGGATATATGCTAAATTGGCAATTATTTATAAGATCGTAGACTTTACATTGATTATTGTATAAGTTTTTGGATTAGAATCAGAATCTGTAAAAGGGTTTGAATTATTTTTGTGGAACAGATTCTATTGAAGAATTTTGTGGCTAGAAATATAAAGAGAATTTAAAAAAAAAACTCATTTGATGTTGATTTTTGGATTCAGTATTTTCCGGTTCATTTTGCGAAATGAATTTTAGAATTTGCCTACAAACACCCATAACAAAAAAAATACAAATGTAATGATGTATAATCCAACAATGAGGCTCCCAAACACTTTCAAAATCTATATGGGTGCAATTCTTGTTATATCAAAATTTCACTTTTCCTTTGATAATTTTGGCATTTAGACCAGCTTATGCATCTCAATTAATTCAGTTGACTAATCACACCGCCCTCTAAAGCAAGGGAAAAGTCCTAAATATAAGACATCATAAGAGTTTATAAGGTTTTGAACCTGAGATCCAGGAGGGAGCAAATCCCTAAATACTAAGCCTTTAATCACCAGACCAAGCCCTTGGATTATCGATATTTCAGTTTAGTCACCATTCCTAGTTTCATTTTTTGGAATTTAAACGCTACATCAACTGATATTTTTGTGATCTTAACAAAAAAAAAAAAAATATATTTGCCGAGAAAAAAATGTTTTGTTATTTTTTTTTTTTTTTGGTTTTATAAGAAAAAATTAGTTTATTAATTTGATTAGATATTACAACAAGTTAACATGAAGAATGAAAACGAGCATCATTGCTCCGAAAAACAGAACATATGCAAAACTCATTTGACCTTCTTAACCCAAAAAAAAAAAAAAAAAAATCATATGACCAATTATTTCTTTGTGTAGTTCAATGATAACTAATTTGTTAGTATTATCAACAAACTAATCTAGGTTTCCCATGACAATTTTAAAACATAAGTCAAATCTTGTTTCCAGACATAGGGACCACAATTCACATCTATGATTATACAGGCGGTTTCACTCGCACAATATTTGACACAAAGAATGTAAATCATCCATTTTGAAGTCCAACACAAATGACTGGAGCCGTTCAATTTGTTTAAAACACGTTTTTAAAACTTTCCATAAAAAATCGACTCATTCGGATATCGGTAAGTGCTTGATCGAGTCGTGTTCAGATACCTATCAAGCTTTTACCGATATTCGAATGAGTTCACGAGAACTCTTAAAAATATATTTTAAATAAGTTGAATGGCACTAATAATTAGCGTGGGGCTCCTATTATTTTTGTGTCAAAAATTGTGTTAAATGTAGTGTGAGAGGAACCGCCCCTATACATGACATGACACGTATCCAGTACAAATATATTTACGGAACTCTTAAAAACATGTTTTAAATAAGTTGAACGTACGGCTCTAGTAATTAGTGTGGGGCTTCTATTATTTTTGTGTCAAATGTTGTGTGAGAGGAACCGCCCCTATATAAGTTTCTCTCTCTCTCTCTCTCTCTCTCTCTCTCTCTCTCTCTAATATTCAACTGTGCCACCACACAATCTTGGCAATTAATATTCCCCCATTCAAACCGCTCAGTACGGTACCCTAGTTGGCAACTTTGTTTGGAGCTTTCTTTGCTTCTCAGTCTCTCAATCCTCTCTCCTGTTACCAATTCCTTTTCTTAAATCCCAAGTTGCACGCAATAACAAACCGGTCATTCTAGCAAGACAGAAGCCGCACGTGCCACTACCACGTGCCATTTGTCACATTTATCTACCAACATGTAGCTAGGAGTATTTAGGTGTTAGGACAAAACGTACGCATAAATAAATAATTTTACATTCGTATGCTTTAAGGTTCATTCAAATGGATTTTTAGGAAAAAAAATGTGAAAGTTTTTTTCTACCGAAAAAACCTATGTAGCACCGACCGCTTGGAGGTCACGCACCGGTCTTGAATACATTTACATACCTATTCGACTCTCAATTCCATAATGTACGTCATGTTCATTCTCAACGGGTTTTTTTTTTTATATAGATACCCGAGATACTTTAAAAATTTCTTGACGGTCGGTATTGTCGCAAAGCAAAGTCTGGAGTGTTAAACGAAATACTAAACTTGGAAATATAACTTCAAGAAGTCTTTTTCTTTAGAATGACGGAACTAAGAATATGATTTTTGTTATGTATGGTGTTGCATATTGTTTATAGTTGGAGCCTTATTTTTATATTTTATTCTAGATCGAAAATCAAGTGGTGGACATCTTCTCCAAAGTGCTTCCGTTCAAAGGATAAGTTGAACGGAAGGTTTCTATAAAAATTCAATTGGTTATAAAATTTTATCTTTAAACCCGTCAAAAAAAAAAAAAATTTAATAAATAAATAAATAATAAAAAAATTCAATTTTAGAGAAAAATTTATGTGTCAAACAACGTCACTAATGGGTAGTGCTAAGGGTGTTTTAGAATAAAAAGAATATAAAATTATGGTTTTTTTTAATAAAGCCAAAAATTAAACCAATAAACCTGTTTTTTTGTAAAAAAAAATATTGTGACCATAATAATCTATCTTGGTTTTAAACCACAAAAAAAAACTTGTTTTTTTGAATAAAGACAATGAAAAAAACAAAAAAACCACTTCTAAAATGTCATGTTAACTTTTGGGCTAAAATTATTATGTTCGTTACTGGGCTAGATATTTATATTTTGTATCGGGCCTTTTTACATTTGTGTTGTCTAGAATCTAGATGGGCCCAAATGTAAAATTAGGCCCAAAGTTGTTAGTACAGTTATAGGAGTATCTTTTTTGGTTAGATCGGCTAGTACAATTATATCTTGTAAAGATTACTCTATAACTTCTTGTATTGCTTGGTCAATAATTCACTTTGTTAGAATAGCTCAGAAGATTACAAAAGACTAGTGGATGCTCGTGCCTAAAAGCACGTCGGAGCGTAATATATCCTTATCTTGTTTGGCCACTAACGCTTGTGCTAACATTTATATATGTGTAAAATGTGCGTGGGTGTAAAATGATTGTATATGAACGAAACCTTGGAGGAGTTGAATGGTTTAGCCTCATGTTTTATCCACTTACCACATTCTCACAAGGATTTAACGCGTGTTCAAGCTATATATTTTTGGTTTTCAGACTGATGTTAAAATACCACTCATTTCTACCAAAAATATCATTTAGACAACGTAGTTTAGAGGAAATGACTTGTCTTTAAGAGTAGAATTTTTGGTCTTTAGAAGGAAAATTATTTGTCTGTGTATTGTTGTCAACATAATTGTTAAGAGTTTGCCTCTTGCCAAAGTATCATCCCCACACGTAGTTGTCTCACTTCACCTTCAAACATAATGTTGTCTCACATTTCTATCTACATTCACAGATTATAATTCAAGTGGCGAGATTCAACGTTGAAAAAAGGAATTGTTTTTATTTCTATATCAGCTAGCGTTTTGCTAGTTCAATGTACGGGACTAAAAAAATAAATGTGAATTTTTTAGTGTGATCTGGTGCATTGAACGGGCACAACGCTAGTTTCCTCAATAACAATGGGGGTGTGTGAGAGAGGAAGAGAGGAGAGATCGATGAATATGTTAGGGGTGCTTTGGAAAAAAAGTAAATTTGGTTTTTTTGGTTTTTTCGTTGTCTTTATTCAAAAAAAAATTACATTTCTTAGTTTTGCGTCAAGTTTTTATGACAAATCCAAAGAGTATAAAATTATGGTCAAAACTAATTTTTTTTATTTTAATAAAGCCAAAATTAAACCAATAAACTGGTTTAATTTGGTGTATGTAGCATTGCCCGTTTACTATGTCTAGTACAACCCCAACTCAAATATTGCCAAAGTCGTATGTTAATAAGGATCGCAGCTCAAGAACCATCAACTTCTGAAATTACCAAAAAAAAAAAGGATCTTATTGTGCTCGTATTCACAAGTCAATGGATCTTTTTGCAAGTGCGATATTTCCAAGAAAAGGAATAAAATCTGGAGTCCTTTAACGGGTACACCCATTCGATCACATACCGACCACACCCACTCGTGTGGGACCTCGAGTCCTTCTACAAATACACCTATTCGGTCATATACCAACTACACCCACTCGTGTGGGACCTACTTCGAGGTCCCACATTAATAATCGAGTAAAGCTTAATTTGTTTAAAATATTTTTAAGGGTTTCTTAAAAAATCAAAGGATATCGGAAAAAACTTGATAAGTTTGTTAAATTTTTGGTCCGTTTTATCGATTCGGGGGTTGAAACTTTAATGAATCATTCGAGCTTTTACGGGTATTCGATTGACCCACAAAGTTTCAATTTTTTCATTTAAAAAATATTCTAAACAAATTTACAGTTCCGATCAATCTTCAATGTGAAGATTACAGTTTCAAAGTATCCATTGCACATGAGTGACGTGTGGCTAGTATGTGGTTGAGAGTATGTGCCCTGGACTTTCTGTAAAATCTGTGTCCTTCACGCTATACGTGCAAATGCAAATAAACTAACTACAAAAGAGAGCAAAGGAGAGCTAAAATCTTGCACCTTTTAAAGAACAAGCTAGCATAATTTTGGGGCTATCAAAAAAGTATCCACTTGTTCTTGTTACATTTTCGGTCAAATTGCAAGGCGACAAGGGCGGAAGGTTATTGGGGCTGGGGTAGACTGTAGCCCAGGTGGGTTAGATTCTTGGTTCCCTCAGTAAGGCAGTATTTAAAAGAAAATGACTAGAAAACTGTGTCCTTCTCACTAACTATAACAAGTCCATTGGTTGGATGGTGAGAGAAGAAAGAGGATTCCTCTCCCTTACTGATAAGAAAAGAAAAGAAAAGAAAGGGGAAGAGTTTCTCTTGTCTCAATCAAACAAGCGTGAGAAATCACTTTCTCTCCCTCCCATTCCGGTCATCTTTCTCGTCTCGGGCGACCTCAAAACTGAATTTTTATCACAGATCCGGCTTCTCCTCGACGAGACGAAGACAACGGTGGAAATTTGACGGGCGATCCGACGCCGGGGTGGCCCGCACGTGCCGCCGGCATTCAGTTTCTCACCAAATCTCGCCACTTTTGGTGAGAAACGGAAAGGGGGGGAAAAGAGGGGGGTAAGGGGTTCCAGATTCTCACCATTTCTCCTCCTCTCGCACCCCTTTGTTCATCCAAACAAGGGAGGGAAACGACTCCCCTTTCTTCTCCTTTCTTTTCTCTCCTTCCCCCTCGATCCAAAGGAGCTGAATGCACCTGGATAGCGAAAATATTGCACCTTTAAACAACAAGCACAGAAACACACAAAGGGTGGAGGAAAATGGACAGTTATGGAGATCAGGAATCTGGTCAATCTTATCCTCAGCAGTTTCCTGTGTCTTGGGTCGGCATATACATTGCAGCAGGATCTCTAATCTGTGCCTATGCCATGACTGCAGATGTCGATAGAGGAATCAGCCGGAAAGTGCTTTGGTTCCCATGCAAGTATTTCACAATGAATGCTGCTTCCCTTACTCAACTCGCTGTGGCAACCAGGCTCTCTGTGGATGTTACCACGGCTATGAATAATGACGAAACGGACAGGATGGCAAAGCTTAGCAGCACCATTTTTGTGACTACTGCGATGGGTAACTTTCTAACTTCTTTTGCATCCATGGATAGTAATGCGATTCTTATTAACATTGCGGCCCTGGGTATTCTTGTGATCACCGTTTTCGTAGATGGATGTATCCAAATTTTTTACGGAGATATTTATCCGTCTTTATTGGCTGAAGAGGTATTAGTCCTCCTTTCCATGCTCTTTTTGTTTGTGACATTGAGTTTCTCAGCTTTGACGGTTCCCACCACTAAAAGATATTTGGAGTTGAAATATGATAAATTGCACAAAAGAATTTCTAATGAGCGATTGTTGGAGGTAACTTTGAGGCTTACAAATCAGGAACTGAAAGACGTGGTGAAAATATATTGCGTAATGGAAGAAACCAGTAACCCCCAGTTTGTGATGGCCCGTTCTGTGACATCTGCTACTTCGGGGGTAATCTGTCTTCTCACTGTGGGTATCTTAAGTAAAACAATGGTTCGAGATATCTCTTCGGGGTCGTACCTCTCACTCACCAGTGCTTCGGATTACAAGTGGTCCACCCTTTGGATTCTACTTTTTCAACTTTTAGGGGTGATAGTGGGTTCTGTTGCCCCTTTATTTAGGTGGTTCACTGCCATCAACCTTGACAGCAGAAACGTATTTAGCAACTGGCACCTAAATACGTTGAAAGTAGTAGAAAAATATAGGATCCAAAGGTTTGTAGAGTGCAAAGAGAGACCCTCACCTTAAAAATTCTGGGCATGAAATTCAGACATAAACTTATTCAGACAGCGAAAAATCTCTTCATGAACTTGTGTATAGGGGTCCAGTATGGAATTGTGGTAGTTAGCAAAGTGGTTCAGTTCATCTCCGTTATCATTTTGATACTCCCATTGTATGCATGTTACAAGTGTTACAAGAGGTTGAGTGAGAATTGCCGATCAGAAAGAAGAGAGGTGAATGAGAACCCTGCATCTGATTCAGGTGGGTCACCTAATCGCCGACATTCAGAACATGAAACTTTAGATCCGGAATTGGATCTTATAAGGGATTTAAGGAAACTTGCTCGTTCGGGGAAAACTAACCAAGAGATTATTCAAACCCTAGTTGATAAAGCTGCAAGGACCATCACTGAGTTTGAAAGAAGCATTACGGAAAGTTCCAAAGTTTTAGCGGCTAAGTCAATGCAAAGAATTAGCCAAACTATATTGAAGGACTATGAAAGCAATACGGATGCCCACAAGGATGAGAAATTGTTCGAGCAACTGTCTATCATGATTGCTGACATTGTGGGTGCTTGCCTTACCAATTTACCACTTGTTATTGCTCGAAAATGTTATGACTGTCCCATAGAGGAAAGGGAGCAAAGTGTAAGGTATGCGGCTTCTCTTCTCGGTGAAACTGAAGATATTATGGAAATTCTTCGGGAACATCAACTTCCGAGCTTAAGTGGTGATCGAGCTGCTTATATCCATGAGTGGTGTGCTTTCATGAACCAAACGAACCCTCCACTTACTGTTGTTTCATCCAATAATGAGAGAGTTGCTTTTGGTTCTGGTGAGTTGCATTTAGTTGCAGATGAGACGCATGGTCAGTGTTCCAAAAGTGAGCCACATTGGTCAACTAGTACCCGCCTAGGCGCTAGGCGGTGTTCCAGTGCCTAAATTAGGAAGCCGTCCCCGCCTAGGGCGCTAGGCGGCCTACTAGTCGGTGCTTAAGCCCTAGTTTTGTCTCTTGGGTTGTATGAGCCTGTTTCGAGTCTGGTTGTGTCTCATGTTTTGGATTCAGTTTTTGTCTGTGGTGGTGGTGATGTCCGGTCCTTTTGGTGTGTCAAGGGTGATGTCTTTTGGTGGGTTGTTCTCGACAGTCTTGCTTTGTCTCCTTACTGGGTTTTGTTTCTGGTGTCCCATTGTGTCCTTGTTTGGATCTTGTGTCCTGGCTATATTTTTTCATCTCTTTTTCAGTGTCTTGTGTTTGTGCCTTGAGTCTAGTTCTTCAAGGACGGCTCGGGCCCCTCCAGCGAATAATGGTTCTGATGGCCGGAGGCGGAGGCTCCAGATCTGGATCTTTAGCTGGAGAAGCAGCTGGTTGAGTTTTCTTGGAGTAACTCGGTGGCTTGCGAGGCAACTCAGTGGGGTGACTCGGTGCGGTGACTCAGTTGGGCTACTCGGTTCTTCTAGGCTCAGTCATGTTGATTTTTTCCTGTGTTTTTTTCCCACTTGTTTTGTTCTCGTCGTTTAGTTTCCAGGAAGGAATGATTTCGCATAGGCTTCATTGTTTTGGAGTGAACTGTTGATTACTATTTTGTTTTGGGTAGGACCCTATGCATCGATCCTCGTATGGATCTGCGTCTGCTCTGCAGTATGTGTCTTAGAGCCCCAGGTTGTGGTGTGCTCGTATCTGAGACTTAGTAGTATGGGCTTATTCCCGTTTTGTTGTGAAATCTTGTAAGTGCCGTTTGGCTTGGCTTTCGGGCTTTATTAATGTAATGACTTCCAGTTCAAAAAAAAAAAAGGACACTTTCTTGGACTACAATTTCTATGCCTTTGTGTCTTGAGTCTAGTTCTGCAAGGCCTTCTGGGATTCTACTATTTCTTGGATTGCTGCATCTACTAATGTTAATACACTTTGGGAGTGCTACATCTTCTAATGTAGTGCACTATCTGCTGCTACAAATGCTTGGCTTTCTGGAATGCTTCATAAGCTTCACATGCTTTGGATTATGTTGGTTTGCTGCTGCTGTTACAAAGCAAATGCTTCACTTTTATCTGGGTGCTAAATTATGGCTTGAGGATTAGATTTCCTTATTTGTATTTTACTGTTAATCTTATTGTTTCCATGGACTCTGTGTTTTTATCTTTCGCAAAGGTTGGTTGACTTCTTTTAACCTTGTTTTTTGCAAGTCTTGAGTTTTGTAAATATGATTGTGGATAGTGGTAATTCTAAACTCGTTTATGTTTTGTGATAATTTTTCTTTATCCTTTTGATAGCACACACACACACACACACACACACACAAAAAGACCTTTTAATAGCTTCACTTGGAGGAGTTTTTCAATTCTACCCCACAGTGGTTGTAAAAGAAAGAAGATTCTTTTTCACATAAACGTGCATGTAGTTCAAAGAATGCATCTTGTTTACTAGGGGCCTTAAACTTCACTTATATGCAATGATTGGATTCGTCTTCAATCTTTGTTATGGGATATTGAATAATTTCTCCTCAAATTATAGCTTAGCTTAAATCAATGGCCTGATTCCTGGAGTCCTCGTTCTTCCTAACCTGCGAACACAAACAAAAAATAGACACATATGTCCACGTTAGCTAGCTTCCTCAATTTTGCAGGAAAATACGAATTGCAATTAATGGTTGACTAAAAATTACAAGAATAAATAATTTCTGAATATCCGATTGAAAAATGGCATAAACCCTATGTGGGTCCACTTTCTCAAATTATAATTGCTAAATCAAGCTACACATCGTGGTCCACCGAAGAACTACTCTAAATTTTGTGGGGTACGTAAATGCACTCTCACTGAATAACTTCTCTATTCTTTGTACTTCGCCATCTCTTTGCTAAAAAAAATTGTTCCGTAACACCACTCACTATCTACAGGGGACCTCATCGCACCTTTTTCCGAACCAAAACTAATGTCCCGCCATGTCTGGGCAATGTTAGAAATTATGCTTTGCCCAATAAGGAGCTATAAGAACGCAAACTTGGTACTTGTCCAACCAAGTCCGAGTTTACCTGGGTGGGTAGGAGGAGAAAGCGACCCAAAAGCTTAGAAGTTTCAAACCTTTTGGACAAGGTTTGCCCGGTCGTTAACTTTAAGATCAGGTTATAAAAAAAGTGTTTGTGTAAAGTTATTTCCCGTTATAAAAAAACCAATCACATGCTCTCACCACATCGTCCATTTCCGCCGTATTGGTAACCAATCACATGGACTCAACTAAACAGTGACAGAAAAATTGTAAAAAAAAAATAGGTGATTAGAATTTTGGAGAAGATAGGAAAGTATATATATCTCGTTCCTTTTTTTTTTCTCCCCTTTTGAAGCGGACAATAGAAAGAAAAAAGGAAATTAGTTTTTGAAAGAAAAAAAATTATAAATATGCTTTAATCAAATAGAGATTCTCTTCTTGATCAAATGGTATTCTTTCCTGATAATTCTTTCTTTTTAAGTGTTTTAAGTATTTATTTGTCAAAAACTAATTCCATTGTTGAAATTTAGAGCTATCATGCATTTAACCAATGTCAAATACAACCCAAGAGACATATATGCCACTAGAACCAAAGTTTGTAATTTAATTTTTCGCATGGACTAAAATAGTTATATACACAAATTATTCCATTACTTTTACTTTTATTTTTAAAATATATAGAGCCCTACTTGACGAGCCTCCAAATACCTTGACCCGGCCTTGGCTCCACACAAAACCAAGTACTCTGAAGGTGTTCATTCAAGGCGGTTTAAAGAACCAGACCTACCCAATATTCAACACACGCAAACATATACATACCTCAAAAATAAGTTTATTACACAAACCACCCACACTTCGAATGCAAGTCCTATGGCTAAGTTTGCGCTATAGTATTTTCGGTATTTTATGTATTTTCAGTAGTATTTTTGGTATTTTCCACAAATCATTCTCCTCGTATACATCAACTGATTTAATATTTTGCAGAAACAACATACACCTTTGGCTGCAGTGGGAAGACGGTACTTTTAGATGCTAACCACTCTACCCTGCTAACCTTGACCCCTTTATATATATTGGGGATAACCTTAGACTTTATCCTACCTTGCTTACTTAAGCCACCAAATCTGGTTAATATAATCTAGAAGTTGCTCCATTTATCGCCAATTGATTTTAGGTTGAAATCCTCCAAGAAATCTAACGCTACTCAATAGTTTATCGTGCTCTAGCCTCTAGCTGACACTACTCAAGAGTTGCTATGACTTCGGTAACTTCTTGCAGATATAGATGTTGTTTATTCCACTTCCACTATGCTCTGATGTGTCAGTTTATCCAGATCTCTCACAATAATGTGTTTCTTGATCGATCGCACCCAACACATTGAGATTGATTGTCATTCATCATATGACATGTACATGTTACCCAAGACATCATTTGCCTTGTCCCAATTTCTCTGCTGATCAGCTAACACTTTCACCACCAAGGCAAATCCTTAATTTAGGCTTCGTGACTATTAGTTTCCAAACTCAAGTTGGTCTTTGCATTGACACCTTGAGTTTGAGAGGATTTTTTTTTGGGTAAAGAGGTAGAAGAATATTATTAATTAACCAAAACCACCGGCCCAAAACCGACAAACAAAAAGAGTGTAAAATAATGTAAAAAATTCTGGATGGATTGTAATTAGCAGTTGACTACAAGTATGATTGACTTTCCATGGTTGACATCCACCCCCTTGTATAAATGGTAGAGTTGTGTACAAGATAATTCAATACAATATTTTCCTTCTCCAAATTTTGCAGTCTTAATCTATGACAAATACATCATTAGGCTTCGGCTTTGTTCTTAAACAGATTTTTGTTTCATAAAATCTCACATTTTATGACACTCCAATCTCAACACATAAAATGTAAAAGTGATTTTATGAACAAATAGACCAATTTATCGAATTCCTTACGCAATACAAAAATCTCAATTTGGAAGGGAAGGGACCGAAACGGCAAAGCAATGAAAAAACAAATTCTTCAAAGTCTTATACAATAATATAATAAAATGTCTCATCGTGAACTTCAGATAAAATTGGAACGATACATAACTTACACAAGAAAATGATGATTCACTTACGCAACATTCAGCTTCAAACACAACAGACAAAACACAAGCACAAGTAAATACACACAAAAAAATGACTTTTTAAGAGCTTGGCTAGCTTGGCTTGGCTTAAATCAGTTGCTTCCTGAAGTCTTCGTTCTTCGCCACCTGCGAACGCAAACACAAAAATAAACACATATGTCCGCGTCAGCTTGCTTCCCAGCTCATTTTTGCAGAAAAATACGAATTACAATTAATGGCTGACTAAAATTTTCTGACAAAAAAAAAAAAAAATGCCATTCCAATTGAATATCCGATTTGAAAATGGCATAGCACTGCGTGGGTCCACTATGTAAATTAATTGCTAATAAATCATGCTACCACGTCAGTTCCAAAATAAAAAATAAAAAATCATGCTACCGCGTGGTGGTCAACTGAATAACTTCTCTAGTTTTATTGCGTACGTAAATGCACTACCACTTAATTAATAATTTCTCTTTTCTGTTAGGAATCTCACCGTACCTTTATCAGGACCGAAGTTATATCCCACCATGCATGAGTGATATTAGAATTAGACCGAAGCTAGAATTAGACCGAAGCTATATCTCACCACACCTTTGTCAGAACCGAAGCTATATCCCTTAATTATGAAAATTTCCAAGGAAAATGGGTGACAGTGAGACTGTATACCATAGCCTAAGTTCTTGTATATTTGTTTTTTACTGATTATCTCAACTACCCAGAAATGTAGGAGTTGGTTGCTGAATAATAGATCCAGTGTTCCTTTGTCATGTAGCAATTGGCCTCTCCACCATTGATCTATTAGCACTTCGAGTTGATCAACTTTGACTTTCCCGTTGACAAACAATACGGGCCCTTTAGATTGAACCGAGGGGGGTGCTGTGCATCCCCGTGGCGCCGCCGCGCCGACATTTTTTCAACAATCGGATATGTTCACCGCGTAGACCTCGTCGAGTACTACATGTATGCAAAAAATTAACTTGATCGGATATCTTTAAGTAGATTATCGGAACACAAATACTTTGAAAACAAATGGAACACAAATGGACACAAACACTGGATAAAAATCACTTTTTCATGTTATTTGTGTTCCGATGAGGTATTAAAAGATATCCGATCAAGTTGTTTTTTTGCACACTTGTAGTATTCGACGAGGTCTACACGGTGAACGTCTCCGATCGTCAAAAAAATGCCGGCGCGGCGGCGACACGGGGCTGCACAGCACCCCCCAGGTTTCCTTTAGATTCCATGGAAAAAATTTGGGTACAGAATGGGTACCACGTAGGCTCTCTGCCACGTGGTACCCGAACATTGCATCCGAGCAGTCCAAAAGTGTATTGGACGGACCGAGATTAAAACACCCTCTCTCGGTCTCTCCTCTTTCTCTCTCATTTTTCTCTCTAAATCCGGGCCGCCCAAAACCAAAATCGACGGCCTAGATGCGCCGAAGGGTACCACGTGGTACCCTCCCGGCACTGAAAAATTGATTGTTTAAGAGATAGGAAGCATACCTCATGGTGCATTAATTTTGCCTGCGTCACCATTTTTTATCTCTGGTCTTCTTGTTGTCGCAAACTTCTTCTTCCCAAGGTCATACAACGACCTGGCTCTCATCCCACCATTCCCTTCCTTCAATATTTTTGATTTAGGCCTTTCTGATGGATCTCTCTGTCAAATTCCAACATATCGAGACTCCTTAAATTTCATTCAATCACTTGAATACAATAACACTCCAACAACATCCATAACTACGTACGGAAAACAAAGTCTTGAGAGAGCCTTTGGAGAGTCAAAATCTCAACCTATTACACAGTCTCTCGAAATTGGAAATGGGGTTGCTGTGCGCCCCTTTGGCCATCTAATTGTGTTTTGGACGATCCGGATGTGTTTAGATTTTTTATCAATACAAATTAATCAAAATCAAATTAAAATTGCCGAACGCATCCAAGACGTCCAAAACACGATCGGACAGCCGAGGGACGCACTGCACGGCACCAGGGTGCACAGCACTATCTCCATCTGGATCAAGTTTTGACTGTAGTACCTGGATCTTGTGATTTTTTAGGAGAGGCTGATCTAAAGCTGGTTGTTTTCTTTTATGAACACAGTCATTTACATCTCCATCTGGGATCTACAGAGAAGATCAAACCCCACCAGTAAAAACACCAAATCAAACGAAGAAAACACAAATCCTATAAAAAAACAAAAAAAAAACTATAACCTACTTAATTCATTTGTGAATTTTGTTGTATCTACTTACCTCTGTGGTCAAGAGAGGAGGCTTGTTGATCTTGTCCAAATGCCTTTGAATCCTTGAAAGTCTCAAGCTCCCCACTTTCCTTGTATGATTGGTGTAATCTAAACCGGAAGCAGTGAAGGAGAGAAAATGGAGAAGAAGTACTAGAAGAAGAAGAAGATGAAGAGATGAAACCCTTCTCTTGCTTTTAATAACAATACCCATATTGCATAGGATTTAGATCTAACAATCAGTGTTGCACCAGCTATGAAAGAAAGAAAGGCCAGTGTGGAAGATGTTCATTCAAGGCGGTTTAAATACCCAACCCTCAAGGAAGGATCAGTGTAGACCAAGACATCTGAATTTGAAACTTGGCACAGGTCGCAAAAAGACAAATCTATTGTGAATCTAATCGTGTCATACCGTATTAAATTAAATTTATAAAAACTAAGAGAATAGTGACTAAGTCCGAGTATCATATCCACCAGGGCCGGCCCAGGGGCACTCCAAAAAGGCCAAATTTTTTGGGCACTCTCACATTTTTTTATACTAAAAAGTTTGAGTAGGACTCTTTTGGACCCAATAAAAAAATAAAAAGACCCAACTTTACTTATAAAAGAGCCTAAACAATTCTATTGAGTTTTGACTATTGGGCCCAAACTAAACCCTCATCAAAAAGAAAATAAAAGATTTTTTTGAAACTTTTGCCGTGTTCTTCTTTGATCTTTACTCCTCTCTCTCCTCTCTGTATCTAACTCTCTTCAACAACACTTCTTCTTCTTCTTTTTTTTCTTTAGTTTTTCTAATTAAATAGGTTCAGATGTACTAGAAGAAATACCCCACCCTCAAGGAAGGATCAGTCGTAGACCAAGACATCTGGGTTTGAAACTTGGCGACCTCTTGATATCAGGTCGCAAGAGACAAATCTATTGTGAATCTGATCGTGTCATACTGTATTAAATTAAATTTATAAAAACTAAGAGTTAACTATTACTCCAGAGAATAGTGACTAAATCCGAGTATCATATCAACCAGGGCCGGCCCAAGAGCACTCCAAAATGGCCAAATTTTGAGGGCACTCTTACATTTTTTGATAAAAGGTTTGAGTAGGACTCTTTTGGACCTAATAAAAAAATTAAAAGGCCCAATCTTACTTATAAAAGGGCCTAAATAATTCTATTGACTATTGGGCCCAAACTAAACCCTCATCCAAAAAGAAAATAAAAGATTTATTTTGAAACTTTTGCCGTTGTTCTTCTCTGATCTTTACTCCTCTCTGTATCTAACTCTCTTCAACAACACTTCTTCTTCTTCTTCTTTTCTTCTTTCTTTAGTTTTTCTAATTAAATAGGTTCAGATGTATACTCCTTTTTGGGAATTTCTAGTGTTCCAGGAAAAAAAATCTGCTTGATCTAGGTTTTTGGGTAACTTTTTTATATTTTTTGTCATTTCTTTGATTTACAATTTTCTTGAAAAGCTTCGTCTGTAGCTTGTAAAGATCTATCCATTTTATATCGTTTTTGTCTCAAAATTTTTGGTTCGTAATTTTTTTTTTCCATGAAGCTATTTTTTGTCTCAACATTGCCACCAAAAAACAACAAAGTATTTAGCATCTTACAATTTCACTTGATGACATTTAACCTTAAGTCCTCTCTCTCTCTCTCTCTCTCTCTCTCTCTCTCTCTCTCTCTCTCTCTCTTCTCTCTGAAAATCCTAGCCACCACTAATATTACTCTTCCTCCTTCCCCTCCCCCCTAGGGTTTCAATACCCATGGTAGTGGGAGGGGAGGACTATGGTACTATTTATTTTCTTCGTTCGTTTTTTCTTTTTCTTTTGTCTCTTCAGATCAACGACTTGTCGTCTGATCTGAGAGGGTTATGTCTCTCGTTTTGTGAGAGTTGTTAGTTTCGTCTTCGGACGAATTGTCGTCTACAGATCGGGTACTTTCAGGCGTGGTTGCTTTACAATGGTATCTGTGCTAACAGTGTTCTTACCCGACATGATATCGCTGGCAAGGCAACTCGTGGTGGCTTTGAAGATCTGTAGTTTTGGGAGTTCATTGGTGCGAGCATGTTTGGTTGGAGTCCATTCGATCGTCTGGGTATTCTTTGTCTTTTATCTTTAACTAGCACTAAGTGTCTTCAGAGATGCTGATTCTAAGTATGAATCTTGTAAGTGCCGCTATTTGCGTCAGGCCATGTCTGGGTTAGGGTGAAACACATCGATTACCTTGTGCGTTTCTTGTTCTCTATTAAGATGATTAGTTTGGCTTTGTCCAAGATCTTTGTAATGAATTCCGTTTTTGTAAGTGCCGTTGGGCGTTCATTAATATAATCTTCTCATTTCCGTGTCAAAAAAAAAACAATTGCACTTGACAATTTTTCATATTCTAAAGTTGTTGCATAATAGCATCATTATCAATGGTGTCAAATACATCACTCTCAATATGAGTAACAAGCAATCGTTCATTGGCATTGGGTGTTCAAACTTTTCGGGTAGGGTGTTCAAATATTTTGGTTAGGGTGTTCAAAATGACAAAAAAATTATAAAAAAAAATAAAATTCCAAGGTGTTCAGGTGACCACCTTAGGCTCCAAGGTGAGAGAGGGTGAGAATCATAGAACTATGAGAATGAGGTTGGGTTGAGTAATTGGTGTATCCTCTTCCCTAATTTCATAGTATAATCCGCTACTCGTGGACATACTCGATTTGGGAACCACGTAAAAATTTTGTATTCTCTCTTTGTCAATGATGTGTAGTGTGTTCATGGTGTGGTTCTGGGCATAACATATTATTCGAAACATAAGGGATTATCAAAAGGGTTTGGGGCTTGCAAACCCTTTCGATAATCATCAAGAAAATAATTGAGTTGTTAACAGGCATGAACTGTCTCACTAGTACAACCAAGGTCGGCCCAGACCCAAGGCCTACAAGGCCTGGGCCTAGGGCACTCCCAAAATCTCCAAAATTAGGGGCACTCTCATAAATTTTAGTGTTAGGCTTGAGTAGAAGTCTTTTTCGAGGTTAGCCCAAACAAAAAAATTTATGAGGTAGCCAAGTAAGAATTTTTTTTACATTTAGGGGTTGACATGAAAGTAAGTGGAGTGGTGGTAGCTTTATATGGAAAAGGAATGGTTGCTAAACACTAATTTTCCGTTATGAGACTAATGAAACTCACATAGATACCAATGAGAGTTCGAACTCAAGTATTTTTTTAGCAAGCCGAACCCGAGCATCATAGAACTTGGCTTGTAGAGCAAAATTATGTTCTAAAGATGAACTTGGCTTATCTAAGGAACATTTTTACATTTTTTTTAACTTGCACAATTTACATCGAAGCTGTTTTTGGCCCATTGTGCTCTTATGTAATAATTAGCAGAACTTTATACGTTTTTTACTTTCTCATGTGATTGTTGCCGGGAAAAAAAATTTAGGGCACATATTTTAGATTAGGCCTAGGGCATCCAAAACTCTTGGGCCGGCCCTGAGTACAACCCGTCTTTTTCACGAGCTGTCCAATGGCACGTTCCGTCTTACGAAAATAATTCATCTCAGTTACCCAATTACAAGCATAGAAAGTTATTGAATAACTACGTATTAGAGAGTATGCACACTACTCAATGAGTTGAAAGCATGAAAACCATTCCAATCGTATGTAATGAAAAGAGTTCTTGGTTAAGTAATCAATACAAATATTAAATATTCTACATAAACAAAGCTAATTGGACAGGAGCTACATCTTTCCCATGAGTGCTTAGCCGGCTATGGAGATGGATATGAACGATTAAGTTGAAGATGATGATGAAATCTCGATGACTTCCTTGCCTTTTTCTCTGTCTAGAGTTGCCTCTCAATAATTCAGAACCCCAAAAACGTACGTAATTGTTTCCTTTTATATCTATGACCTAGAAATTATGTAAAAACATGTGTTTTTTTTATCCTTTACTGTCCCGACTATCCGGACGGATTTGAGAACCGTCCAGACAAAATTTACAGAACTTCAGGTCTTGTTCCTGTGATGCTCTGCAGGTCCATCTTCGCGTGTCATGCTCTCGTAATATCTCCAAATTGCACTTTTTGACATCCTACACTTTCTAAGGCTTTCAATCACATTAAACATGTCAGTTCTACCAAGTAACACACAAACGGACACGCAAAGCATAAATTTTGAGGATTAAATGTGTGCTTTTCAGCACCTATCAGAATCCCCTAGTCCCAACGTAAATAGCCTGGTTTGGAACCCTTACTCTAGGGGAAAAAAAGTATAAAAATAAAAAAAAATAAAAATAAAAGCAGACCTACCCATATTCAATACAAACACACATACATTCCCCAAAATACGTTTATTACACAGACCACCCATATTTCGAATACAATTATCTCTGTGTAGGGGATGTTTGAGAGCCAATTAACTTTGAGATTTTTTACTTTAGATGGTAGAATATCAATTTTTATATGGTAATTAAAATCTGTAAAAAGTGTGAAGAACATGTTGTGGAATAGATTTTACAAAAGAATTTTTGGGGTTTGGCTAAAGTAGTTCATGCTACTTCTAACTTTTTGCTTATTGGAGAGAAAAAGCCACAAGCAAAAAGTTTGCTAGTTTGACCTAAAAATGGCTTTTCTTTTTTCTTATGAATTTCAGTTACTTTTTTGGCCTAAAAAGTTCCCAAAAGTTTACTAGTTTGGCCTAAAATGACTTTTCTTTTGGAGACTTTTTAGGGGCTTTGAGAGGCCGGTCCTATTACGGAGCATTGCACCCGAACAGGTCCCGCTAAAAGCTAAACGCGAAAACCCAATTCTCATTAGGTCCTGTAGCTATTTTGTTACCCAAAATACCCTTCGTGTGTCGTTCTCTGCTTGCGCCCTTGGATTGTTATCCAAAACTATTACCCCAAGCGTAGGGTTCAAGTCGACGGTAGCATGATACCGGAAGTCCGGGTCGATTCCACAGAGACCAAATGCGCGGCGCGTGAGTGTTGGTTCGCGAATGTAGGTTTAGCCTTAAAGCGGCAAACTTGGCTTAGTAGTTTGGGGGTGGAATTCACTTAAGTTCGTGAATGACGCGAGATTAAAAGACTAATTAAAATAAGGCAAGGTCAAAGGGTTCACAACACCCATGACTTAGGCCGATTCGTTCTCCTCTAAAATGACCGGCTCGGGGGCATCGTTAAACAACCCCGAACGGAAAATTTGGTGATTAAACTCGTTCAACTAGAAATGGTGTTTATCAAAGATTAGGATTTTTAGTTCATTTGGCAAACGGCCGAATTGACATCGCCCTAAGCATCACACGTGCCAAGTAGATAAACCCTTGGCTACGTGTGATCAAAGAGATTAACAAACCCGAGCTTTGTTACATAAAATTAATCCTATCTCTTTGATTAACATGCAATGTTTGCATCATGGCGAGGAGAGTGAATCAACCTAAGTCACGGGGTGCTAATCACCCCAAAACCGAGCCTAAAACGACTACTCGATCATTGCTACAGAAAACATGACTAATTTTATAAAGGAAATAAAAAACATGACATATGACTTTATAAACTGATTTTTATGGAAGATTATAGGTTAGCCTACAACGTTAAACTATGAGAAATTAACAGACAACGAATAGAACCGAGTTTTAAAGGATTAAGCTAGGAATGCAAGGAAACGAAGAACTTGACGAAAATGTAAATAAACTAGGTTTATATGAAGATCTCAATACATACTACAACATTAAGGAAGATGAAATACCTTGGAACTAAGAGGAAATGCTTGCAAAACAAGAGAGAAGGTAGAGCTATTACTAAGTTACAACCTAAGGGAGGTAGAGAGAAGGTGAAAATAAGACATAACCTAATAATCTGATGTTTGGGGGCTTTTATAGCCCCCCAAAATGTGTACAAAAGGTCCAAAATGGCCCTGAAAATAAACTGAGATCGGGCTAAAATTCTGCAGAAAACAGGCTGGATACCGGTATGGGAAAAAACCCATACTGGTATGTAGAACTTCTGCTCGTCTATTTTGTTCTCTGGATACCGGTATGGGGAAAAACCCATACTGGTATGTAGACCTTCTGTGAGACTTTTTGCTTGCTGGATACCGGTATGGGGAAAAACCCATACTGGTATGTAGACCTTCTGTGTGCCTTTGTTGGTTGCTGGATACCAGTATGGGAAAAAACCCATACTGGTATGTAGACTTGCTGAATTCTCTTTTTTTCTCTTTCCTCTTCACTTGATCATCTATTTATTTGATCCTTTTGGGCTTCCCAAGCCTTGTTCAATGCTTCATTCTTGACTCCCCGGACTCGGTGGCGGAGTGCCACGTGGCCTCGGGTGCTCGGGCATCCCTTGGTTCAACCATGGCGTTAAAACAAGCCTTGTTCTTTCGATTTGCCTGTAACTAATCAAAAACTAACCACGCGCAATATCAATCGTATAAACGCTAAAATAAGCGTGCGTGTGTGCCAAAAACAAGAGAGATAAGTCCCCTTTATTTACACTATTGGGGACTTATCACACCCCCCAACTTGGACTTTACTCGTCCCGAGTAAACCCATCTAATTTACCTTGCTAGCAATGCTTAAGTAAACTTCCCAAAAATCTAAAGATACATTCCCTATGCTCAATAGACAAAAATTAGGCAAGATTCGAACACACTCCGGTAGAACCAATCACGTGCAACCCACACAAATGCATGCCATGAACTAAATCGAACAACTATGCCAAAACAGTCAAGCACACACACCATATCGAGTGTTAATTCCAAAAACTCACAACGATACGCTCAATTCGAATTTTTAACACACAATAAAGACCATCACATCCCATGATCGGCGCTAGCGAGTAATATGCAATAGCGAGATATAAAAGAGCTATGCATGCTATCAAAAGTGCGCCGAAAGAAGAAATAAACGAATTATTATCAACCAAGCTAGCTAATAAGGAATCATGCTCAAACAAAATATCAATATCAACCATGCATCACGTGGAGTCAAATTAGCGTTCCTAGAATCAACTAAGGTCTTTCATAGCTTGTAATGACCGTGGTTTGCAAAAGAAAGGGACACAAAAGGTGGCGGCCATATACTTGCTTGGTTATCTACCCTTGGCCGCCACCGACCCACAAAATAGAAGTCAAGGCCACAAGCCGGCCACAACAAAAAGTTTTAAGACGCTATATACTAACTAAACTAATACCACCGACCCTTCCATCCAACTACGCATCATCATCATCATCATCATCATAATCCTCCTCTTCGGTATCCTCTTCCTCGAAGTCATGTAATCCCTCACCCTCTTCATCTGTATCCTTCTCTTTATCCTCCTCGGTCTCCACATAGTAATCCCCAGATCTCTTCCCCTCACATTTTTCTAACCATTTCAAAAGCCTCATCATCTTTCCATCTCTCCTCCTTGCACGCCTTTGCTCCGTCTCCACACTTTCCAACTTTTCAGTGATCATTCCTTGGCGGGCATGGAGAATCTTGTTCCATTGCTCACTTCGCTCTTGAAAAGTTGTGGCGGTGGGTAGAGAAGCGGCAGTTATTTCCGGGCGAGGAGGTTTCGAAACAGACTCACTCTTTTTCAACGACCCCAAAGTGATTGGCCCCGGCCTTCCTTTTTCTAATTTATCCCCTGTGGTCGCCTTGCACCCCGCCGTCTCACAAAGAGCCGTGACCATAATCGGGAATGGGATGTTTGCACTAAGCCCCCCAAAATCTTTGAAATCCTTCATCTCACCCCAAATCCACCGAGCCCAATCCACAATATCCGTTTCCGAACCAAAAACAACCAACAACTCACCGTCTTTATCCGTGGGGGTCTTTTCTAGACTGAAAGGGGAGATGTTATGGTGCACAAATTTGTTCAGGGTTCGGTACGTGCTCTTCAAGCTTCCAACGATATATCTTCCTTTCCCTTTCGCCTCATCATAGGAAGTAGGCTCATCAGTTAGAATTTCCAATTGTTTCTCGTGGACCATGGCCCAATCCTTTTTTGGATAGGTGGTGGTGGCAGGGCGTCGGTAGTTCAAGTACTTAGCAATCGAGTCAGGGGTCACAATAACAGTTTTACCCCCAACTCGGGAGGTGATTTGGCGCTCTTTTAACTTCACTACCATATTGGCGTAGAATGTCTTCACCATTGCCTTCCGATATTCTCCAAGGGGAGAGAGGTAGAAAGTCAACCTTTGGCGTTCAATGGCGTCCACAACGGGGTGCTGGTACAATCCCTTTTGCACAAGCTGACGCTCACATAAAAATTCCCTTTCCTCCATTTTGCTCACCCATTTTTCCCTTTCAGCCCTCTCAACATCCCCCTCCTCTTTTTTTCTTTTTTCTTTGCTCCTCCTCATTCTTTTTTCTTTGCTCCTCCTCATTATGTTCAACTGCCGGCCGTTTTCCGGTGTCCTTAGCCACAGGACTTTGGCTCGGGCCATACCCATCCTTTGGTAGCCCATAAAACCCAGTTTTCTTTGTTGCTGGATGTTTTCTCTTAACCATAACTTCCCTCGACAAACCAAGCGACAGACGAGAATGTTCACAAATTCACCAAGGTGATAGTAGGACAGCACCCGCAAAAACAATTCAAACCTCCGATATCCAGCCAACCAACCCCCTACTTCAATTTGATTCAGTCAAACAGCAACAAATGCAGTGCAAAGATTCAACAAATAGCAGTACCAAACAGAGGTGAACCCAGAAATTCAATCAAACCCAACAGAAAACAACAACTAAACCCAGATTATCAATGAACCATGCAATAAACTCCCCAGAATTCGACTGATTTCTCACGGTGATGCACATAAATTCAACATTAACAACACTCGCTGCCTTTTCATGGTATACAGGGGTGAGAATTTTTGGGTGAGATTTCAGAGGTAACTGGGGAAACCGTGAGTGGGGGGAAAAATAACAGGAGGGTACCTTGTATCCATGGAAGAACCTCTGTGATCGAAGCACAAACTCAGAAATTGACCAAACCCCTTGCAATCTGATGAGAAACCCAGAAACTTTGAACCCTTGATGATTTCACAGTGAACCCCAACAATTTTCGACAGCCATGAGAGAAATGGTGGAAATCGGTAGTGGAGGTTTTGGGTTACTGGAAATCGGGTAAGAGAGGTAGTGGGTGTGGGTACCGATCGGTTTGTATAGGAGGAGAGAGGGATTTTGGTAGGGTTTGGTTCATGGAGGTGATTCACGGTGGAGAGAAAACCGTGAGAGAGGAGGAGTGGGGTATGGGGTGAGTTTTGGCCGTGGGTTTTGGTGGTGGTTTAGTTATGGAGGTGAGAGATGAGAGAGAGAGAGAGGTACAGGGGTTAGGGCTAGAGAATTTGGGCGTGGGTTTTGGTGATCAAATTAGTTGGTTTTTATAGTGGGTCAAGGAAGAGGGTCCATGTGCACGAAATTTCCAGATTTCCCAATTTGATACCGGTATTTGAAAAAATTGATACTGGTATGTAGACCTACTGTTCGTAATTTTCAGCATTTTCACCTCTGGATACCGGTATGAGAAAAACTTGATACCAGTATGTAGACCTCCTGTTCGTCCACAATTCAATGTTTTTCTGTGGATACCGGTAGGGACTATATTTGATACCGGTATGCTGGACCAAATTCTGATTCCATTTTCAAGCTTCTTCCCAATTGCTTCCCACATTAACCACCTTGCTCACACACCTCCCAATCACCTATACAACATTAAAATTACTTCCCCCAACCCTCCGAACATCCAGTTTCCTAAGTTTAATCAATGAAATGGAGACACGGACTATGGTTCAAAGTTAAGGACGAGAGAGACACTTTTGTGGTAAAATCATGCAAGAATGCCTTGAATCATTTCCTAAGTACGCCGACCAACTCCAATATGATGCATACGTGATATTTACACTACTCAAGCATGAACAAAAGAGTATTATTTACGCGAATGCGAGAAATGAGAGCAAAAAGCATGGGATGCTTTGAAATGAATTTCTACTCTAGACGGTGCACAATACTCGACCAACAAGGGCTCAAATTGTTCAATGAAGTTCATGTATATGCTATCGACATGGGTTCAAACACACAACCAAATTCACCGGGGTACCGACTCTTGCCATTATGAACAAATTGAGCATAAATAATGTATCTAGTATGACAAATCCTAATAAAATGGGAAGTTTAACTTCAAAATTTTGAAATTATGACGGACATTGAAACACCTAAATAAATCAAACTGGAATATGTACGCTACGCTACACTATTCCCTCCCCCCAACTTAAAATGTGCAGTGTCCTCAATGCAAGAGAACGAAAGTAAAGAGAGATAGGGAACAAAAAATTGTACCGACGGGGAGGCATGTCGACCTCCTAGACCTCGACCAAGTTTGAGGAATTTTTCTACCACTTGCTCCTTTCTTCATCGGCAATGCTTCCAAGGCTTCCTCCTTCGGCCCCTCTCCGGGACCACAGCTAGTCGCACAGGACCATCATCAACGACTTTATAGGCCTTACAACCGCGACATTTCGTCGCACCCATGCTTAGAGCTCCTGAATGCCGCACTCGCCGCCAAATTAGGCCCAAACTACCAAGGCTGGTACGGTAGCATGGTCACCCTGCAAAAAAGACTTAATTGCCGACTACCTACTAAGAGAAGCAATATGAGAACCGCCCGGCTCGTGTTATCCGGGCTCCACAGAGAACAATATATACAATATGTACAATGAAAAAGGAAAAGCCACCATGATCTTCACGCGATCGCACGGGTACTACTTTTCTTCCCAAGCTCGAGACTGTGGCTAGGCCATACGTAGCTCAAACTCGGGTGGCTATACCGGACCGTCTAAACACCGTTCGAGCACGGCAAACACTAGAGCTCTCTCAAACTCCACGGATTTTACTTCTCCTAGAAATTTGTTACATCAGAACTCGAAGCAAGTCGCACACAATACCCCATCAAACAATCAAGTCCAACGTCCCCAACGAAGTCCGCACAAGGCGGACACAAGATAGAGCCTGTCGCCGTGCCATAAGCATGGGAATATTCAAGCGCCCCCACCCATTCACGGAAACTCACTCTCTGCCAGGGGCTAATCTAAAGAGCGCGGGCGTTTAGTTGCGAATTACGCCTAAGAAAGGCCTTTTATAAACACAAGCCCTATGTCACTGACACATTCGTGTTATCTTATCCTCACGTGTGGGGTCTCCAAGATTTTATTAAAAAGAATAAAGAATGGCCCTTCTAACCGGAGCTGGGCACACGCGCATTATTGTCTAGCCGGCGTGCAAGCTAGTCCCAAGTCAATGATGGGAAACCCAATGCAAGAGGGAGCAAAGGGCCGGGCCCTCCAAACAATGAAGTTCAGAGGTACGCGTTAGCTCCCCGTGAAAAGTGAAATCACAAAGACTCCACGGGCAAATCACACACAAGAAATTTAAACCGGAGGGTCGTCCTCATAGACCGGATCGACCAACCTTTCTACCTCCTCCTCTCCATTAAAATTTTCCAAAAATGGCTTTAAACGTTGACCGTTCACCTTGAAAATATTACCATCTTTTGGATTGTAAACATCTATCGCCCCATGAGGATACACTTGATGCACAAAATAAGGCCCAACCCACCGCGAACGCAATTTTCCGGGAAAAAGATGGAGTCTAGAGTTATACAAAAGCACCTTTTGGTTCACATGAAAATCCTTCCTTAGAATGTTTTTATCGTGAAATTCCTTGACTTTAGCCTTGTAAATGGCCGTGCTCTCATATGCATCTCTCCGAATCTCCTCAAGCTCATTGATTTGGAGCTTCCTATGCGTACCGGCCTCGGGCATGCGATAATTCAAAGATTTAATGGCCCAATAGGCCTTGTGCTCAAGCTCAACCGACAAATGACACGCCTTCCCATAAACCAAGCGGTAAGGGGACATCCCCAACACCGTCTTATAAGCGGTTCGATAGGCCCACAAGGAATCGGTCAATCGCTTAGACCAATCCTTTCTATTAGGATTCACCGTTTTCTCAAGAATGTGCTTAATTTCCCTATTAGCAAGTTCGGCTTGACCATTGGTTTGCGGATGATAGGCCGTAGAGACCTTATGAGTGATACCGTACTTACGCATTAAAGTTTCAAAGGGCCTATTGCAAAAATGAGTCCCTTGATCACTAATGATCGCGCGCGGAGTACCAAACCTAGCCAAGATATGCTCTTTCAAGAACTCTATGACCACCTTGTGGTCATTAGTACGAGTGGGGATAGCCTCAACCCACTTGGACACGTAGTCCACCGCAAGAAGGATATAGAGATACCCGAAAGACATAGGAAACGGCCCCATAAAATCGATGCCCCAACAATCGAAGACTTCAACCACAATGACATTGGTTAAGGGCATCATGTTCCGCCTAGTCACTCCTCCCAATTGTTGACACCTCTCACACGTTTTACAATACTCGAAAGCATCTTTGAAGAGAGTAGGCCAATATAACCCGCATTGGAGAATTTTCGCGGAAGTTTTCTTGGCGGAGAAGTGTCCTCCACATGCCTCGGTGTGGCAAAAGGAAAGGACGTGCCGGTGATCGACATCCGGCACACATCACCGGATGATTTGATCCGGACAATACTTAAAGAGATAAGGATCATCAAAGAAAAATCTTTTCACCTCAAACAAGAACCGTCGCCTCTCTTGCGGAGTCCAAACAGTAGGAAGTAGGCCCGTGGCTAAGTAATTCACAATATCCGCGAACCACGGGCAAGACGAGACACCAAACAACTGCTCATCCGGGAATGTGTCGACTATAGGGATGTTCGAGGAGCGATCCTCAAACTCAAGACGAGACAAATGATCCGCGACCACATTTTCAACTCCCTTTTTATCCTTGATTATTAAGTTGAATTCTTGGAGCAAAAGGACCCACCTAATTAACCGCGCCTTAGCATCTTGCTTAGTCATTAGATATTTTAATGCGGCGTGGTCCGTGAAGACCACAATAGGAGACCCTATCAAGTATGACCGGAACTTGTCAAGAGCAAAGACAACCGCGAGCAACTCTTTCTCCGTGGTGGAGTAGTTCAATTGAGCATCATTAAGAGTTTTGCTCGCGTACGAAATGACACATGGCTCTTTCCCTCTTCTTTGGCCCAAGACGGCGCCAATCACGTAATCACTCGCGTCACACATTAACTCAATCGGAAGGTCCCAATCGGGAGCTCGCACTATCGGTGGAGTGGTGAGACTAGACTTCAACTTAGAGAACACCTCCTCACACGCGGGTGTCCAAATGAATGGCGCGTCTTTCGAGAGGAGGTGACACAACGGACGCGAAATGGCACTGAAATCCTTGATGAAACGGCGGTAGAAACCCGCGTGCCCAAGAAAAGACCGAATGTCTTTCACACACTTAGGGGTAGGGAGGTTTGCAATTAAGTCAATTTTGGCCTTGTCAACCTCTATCCCCTTCGACGACACAATGTGCCCCAAGACAATCCCGTTGGTCACCATAAAGTGACATTTCTCCCAATTGAGAATAAGGTGTTTCTCCTCACACCGCTCCAACACACGCTCTAGGTTCTCTAGACATGACTCAAACGAGTCCCCGAATACTGAGAAGTCATCCATGAAGACTTCGACAATTTTCTCCACCATGTCACTAAAAATGCCCATCATGCACCTTGAAAAGGTTCCGGGCGCGTTACACAAGCCAAAGGGCATGCGCTTATAAGCGAAAGTGCCAAAGGGACACGTGAAGGTGGTCTTCTCTTGGTCACCAAGAGCGACCTCTATTTGATTATACCCGGAGTACCCGTCGAGGAAGCAATAAAAAGCATGACCGGCTACCCTCTCCAAGATTTGATCTATGAATGGGAGAGGGAAGTGGTCCTTACGCGTGCTCGCATTCAACTTGCGGTAGTCAATACACACTCTCCATCCGGTGGTCACCCTTTGAGGTACCAATTCATCATTGGAATTTTTGACCACCGTGATGCCGGACTTCTTAGGCACAACTTGGATAGGGCTCACCCACTTACTATCGGCGATAGGGTAAATGATCCCAACATCCAACAATTTTAAGACCTCCGCCCTATCCACGTCTTTCATGATTGGATTTAAACGACGTTGTGGTTGGCGAGACGGCTTCACATCTTCTTCGAGATAGATGTGGTGTGTGCAAACCGAGGGATCTATCCCGTGAATATCGGCAATGGACCAACCGATGGCCTTAGTGTGCCGTTTCAACACTGCTAACAAACCGGACTCTTGGTGTGCCTCAAGAGAAGAGGAAATCACCACGGGAAAGGTCTCACTGACTCCAAGGAAGGCATACTTCAAAGTGTCCGGGAGGGTTTTCAACTCAAGCTTGGGTGGTTGGACACTAGAAGGAAGAGTTTTGCTCTCGAGGGGAGGCAAGTCTTCAAACTTGGGATACCATGTGTCCGTACCACAAACATCCTCCACTTCTAACAACGAGTACAAGTACTCAACCTCCGGTGAATCTAAGAACGACGCCTCCTCGGCGGTGAGACAAACCTCAAGTGGATCCTTATAAAGAATAGTGTCTACGTGCTCTTGGACCAAAGTGTCTATCAAACTCACCTCATGAACATCATCATCGTCTCCCATTTGAGACCCAATGTTAAACACATTCACCGACATCTTCATGTTCCCGAACGTCATGTTCAATAACCCATTACGACAATTAATGACCGCATCGGAAGTCGCCAAGAAGGGGCGTCCGAGAATGATGGGCGTTTGTGCTTGTGAAGCATCGATGACGGGACAAGTATCAAGAACTACGAAGTCCACAGGGTAGACAAAGTTGTCCACTTGGACTAAGACATCCTCCACTAAACCCTTAGGAATGCGGATACTACGATCCGCCAATTGAAGCGTCACTCTCGTGGGTTTCATCTCTCCCAAGCCCAATTGCTCATACACCGAAAACGGTAGCAAATTCACACTCGCACCCAAATCAAGCAAAGCTCTCTCAACTCTCTTACCCCCGATGACAATGGAAATAGTAGGACAACCGGGGTCTTTGTACTTAGGAGCTATGTTATTTTGGATGATGGAACTTATTTGCTCCGTGAGAAAAACTTTCTTTTGGACATTCAACTTGCGTTTAACAGTGCATAAGTCCTTAAGAAATTTGGCATATTTGGGTATGGTTCTAATAGCATCCAAAAGAGGGATGTTGATTTTAACTTGTTGTAGAACCTCATACACCTCGGTGTCTGACGAAGGCTTGGCCGGCACTTTCAACCTTTGGGGATAAGGTGCCGGAAACGGACAAACGGGAGGCTCTTGCTCCACGACCTTTGGTGGCACAACCGGACCACTAGAAGAAGGTTGCTCAACAACAACCGGAATGGACGGGACCACGGGAGGAGTAGGTTTCGGAGGGATAGTCTTATCAATCTCCTTACCACTTCTCAAGACGGAAATCGACTTGGCGTGCCCAAGATTATTCGGGTCTTGGCCCGACGTGGTGCTAGCCAAATGGACACCTTGGGGATTTGCTTGTGGTTGAGATGGGAACCTTCCCTTCTCCTGTTGAAGCTGTCCCACGGACGTGGTTAACTTAGTCACTTGACTTTGGATCTCTCTCAATGCATGAGCATTTTGCTCATTGGTGACCGTTTGACTTTGGATAAAGAATTGCATGATTTCTTCCAATGAGCGCTTTTGAGGTGGTGTTTGATAGAAATTAGATCCATGGTGTTGTTGATTTGGAGGGTTCCGGGCTTGACCTTGGCTTTGATTTTGACCTTGGGGTGGTCGATAGCCTTGGTTGTAGCCCGGGGGTGGCCTTGGAGCCTGCCCTTGATTTCCCCCAACCGAAATTAGGATGGTCCTTGGTTCCGGGGTTATAGGTGTTTGAAAAAGGGTCGTACCGTTGACCAACGGCGTTGACCTCCACTTGTTCCGCTACCCCACCATGAAGGATTTCCTTCAAACCCGGAAGAGTAGGGCACTCATCGGTTGAATGCCCTTGGGTCACGCAAAACACACATTCCTTCACACTTTTGAGTTCCAAATTTTCCAACTTTTTAGTGAGTTGGGAAAGCTTAAAGTTAAGATCATCTTGTTCTTTTAGCACATACTTCCCTCTCTCACCCGAACCTTGATTCACACCCACATTCGCATTCGCATTCGCACTCGTACTCGCCGGTTGATAGGTCTTGTCCGAGGGATCAGTATAATCCCACGACTGGTTATTCTCGGCAAGTTGATCCAGATAATCATAACACTGCTGAGGACTCCAGTTTAAAAATTCACCATTACACATGGTGTCAATGAATTGCCGAGTCCCTTGCGAAATGCCCTCATAGAAAAATTGCATCTTGTCATTTACCGAAAAACCATGATGTGGGACAACAGCCAAAAGATTTTTAAATCTCTCCCATAGAGAAAAAAATGGTTCATTTGGTTTTTCGGCAAAGTTGGAGACACGCTTTTTCATCTCAACCGTTTTATGCACCGGATAGTACTTTTTAAGAAATTCATCATGCATTTCTTCCCATGATGTGATGGAAAGCGGTTTTAGAGTTGAAAGCCATGTTCGAGCTTGATCCTTAAGAGAAAACGGGAATAATTTCATGCGCGCGGACTCAAGTTCAGCCTGGACCGTGACAAGTGTGTTCCCTCACGTGATCGTAAGGGCATTGGGACTTCATCCCATAAAAAGCTGGCAACATGGAAATCGTGTTGGGCTTAATAGTGTACACAACATGATTGGCAGTGGGTCTGGGATGAACTATGGGTGATAGTGGTACATGGCGCGTGGGGTTAAGATGCTGTCGCATGGACTGCTCTTGCGGTGGTGGTTCACGCTCATCCATATCGGCGAATGGATTAACAAACTCAATAACTTTCCGGTGAGGATCTCTCACGTAATATTGCATACACCAAACAACAGACTGGAGGGGTTATACCACCGCCTCACCACAAACAGTTCCGAGGGGCTATTCCGCCGCCTCGATATATATAGCAGAAATTTAAAAACTAATATACTTCCTCGAGCTTCGTTAAACCTCAATTTAAACAATCAACTACTTGGTTAGAGGTATCCGCTCTTAGAACTATACTAGTTGAGCAAAAGTAAACTAAACAATATGTACTAATGAAACGGGATACTTACAGTGGCGTGGCGCGAGGCAAACTCACGCGGAGCGGACCATTGGGTCCCCGGCAACGGCGCCAAAAATGCTTGCGCCCTTGGATTGTTATCCAAAACTATTACCCCAAGCGTAGGGTTCAAGTCGACGGTAGCATGATACTGGAAGTCCGGGTCGATTCCACAGAGACCAAATGAGCGGCGCGTGAGTGTTGGTTCACGAATGTAGGTTTAGCCTTAAAGCGGCAAACTTGGCTTAGTAGTTTGGGGGTGGAATTCACTTAAGTTCGTGAATGACACGAGATTAAAAGACTAATTAAAATAAGACAAGGTCAAAGGGTTCACAACACCCATGACTTAGGCCGATTCGTTCTCCTCTAAAATGACCGGCTCGGGGGCATCGTTAAACAACCCCGAACGGAAAATTTGGTGATTAAACTCGTTCAACTAGAAATGGTGTTTATCAAAGATTAGAATTTTTAGTTCATTTGGCAAACGGCCGAATTGACATCGCCCTAAGCATCACACGTGCCAAGTAGATAAACCCTTGGCTACGTGTGATCAAAGAGATTAACAAACCCGAGCTTTGTTACATAAAATTAATCCTATCTCTTTGATTAACATGCAATGTTTGCATCATGGCGAGGAGAGTGAATCAACCTAAGTCACGGGGTGCTAATCACCCCAAAACCGAGCCTAAAACGACTACTCGATCATTGCTACAGAAAACATGACTAATTTTATAAAGGAAATAAAAAACATGACATATGACTTTATAAACTGATTTTTATGGAAGATTATAGGTTAGCCTACAACGTTAAACTATGAGAAATTAACAGACAACGAATAGAACCGACAGTTTTTAAAGGATTACGCTAGGAATGCAAGGAAACGAAGAACTTGACGAAAATGTAAATAAACTAGGTTTATATGAAGATCTCAATACATACTACAACATTAAGGAAGATGAAATACCTTGGAACTAAGAGGAAATGCTTGCAAAACAAGAGAGAAGGTAGAGCTATTACTAAGTTACAACCTAAGGGAGGTAGAGAGAAGGTGAAAATAAGACATAACCTAATAATCTGATGTTTGGGGGCTTTTATAGCCCCCCAAAATGTGTACAAAAGGTCCAAAATGGCCCTGGAAATAAACTGAGATCGGGCTAAAATTCTGCAGAAAACAGGCTGGATACCGGTATGGGAAAAAACCCATACTGGTATGTAGAACTTCTGCTCGTCTATTTTGTTCTCTGGATACCGGTATGGGGAAAACCCCATACTGGTATGTAGACCTTCTGTGAGACTTTTTGCTTGCTGGATACCGGTATGGGGAAAAACCCATACTGGTATGTAGACCTTCTGTGTGCCTTTGTTGGTTGCTGGATACCAGTATGGGAAAAAACCCATACTGGTATGTAGACTTGCTGAATTCTCTTTTTTTCTCTTTCCTCTTCACTTGATCATCTATTTATTTGATCCTTTTGGGCTTCCCAAGCCTTGTTCAATGCTTCATTCTTGACTCCCCGGACTCGGTGGCGGAGTGCCACGTGGCCTCGGGTGCTCGGGCATCCCTTGGTTCAACCATGGCGTTAAAACAAGCCTTGTTCTTTCGATTTGCCTGTAACTAATCAAAAACTAACCACGCACAATATCAATCGTATAAACGCTAAAATAAGCGTGCGTGTGTGCCAAAAACAAGAGAGATAAGTCCCCTTTATTTACACTATTGGGGACTTATCATTCTCCCCAACGATTGTTAATCCACTGTTAATTGCAGAAACCCTAGCAATCGATCGTTCTCGCGTCTCCTTCTTCAGCAAATTGATCGTCAAAGAAACAACGATTTCGAACACGACCAATTGAGCAGATAGCACAAGCGGGTTTGCACTTCTTCAACCCTTTCTCCGGCGAGTGCCTTGCCGGTATCAGCTCTCTCAACGTTCCTGTCGAGATCAAAATCAAGGTCCTCTCTCTCTCTCTGTTTCGTTTATCTCTCTAGTTTCGTTTATACTCAACCTAATTCCTCTGCTACTTGCACTGTTAATTGTTCCATTGTGATAGTTTTCAAATAAATTGTGTAGTATGAGTGATGGAGTTATGGCTTATTTGCGCTTTGATTATGTAGCCGTGAAAGGATCATTTTGCAGTTACGGGGGTGCATTTTTCTTGGTGCACTTGGAAATTATTTTCAAAGTCTGTGTTATCAAAGTCTTGGTCCCATGCATTAGAACCCTACCTCCCCATCCCCATTCCCCTACTATTTGTGACTCCTATCCCAATAATTGATTTCAAAGACCCCAAAAGAAAATTTGTTTGTCACACAGATTTGTTACCTAGCTAAAGGATTCATATTGGTTTCTGTAAAGGGTTGCCAATAATTCATCAAAAGACTTAAGCTCTTTAGGTATGGGGTTCTTTTAATTTTTGGGAAGATCACATAAAAAGAGAATCATTGTGCAAAATTCCCCACTGATTGATTAGGCCTATTTGTAGCAAACCAGTGAAAGTAGAGGAAAGACTACAACTACAAACGAGCTGAGCGCCGGTGGTGTGTCATTCAAACTTGGTTTGAAAACTCAACGAGTTTTTATCAATACTGACAGATATTGCTTGCTATCAACAATGGGGCGAAAAGGTAAGATGTCTTCTGCCCATGTTCTTAATTACTCCAGCATTCTTCAATAGAACAAGTAATTGACATGTGTAATTTGCGTATTTTTCTACAGAATGTATATCAAAGAAGAGGCCTGGGTCTATTCCAAAGGAACAAGATGAAGAAACATTTACACCCATTGATTTAACCTCACCTTCAGCCTCTAAGAGACAAAAAATGGACAGACCAATTGAAATAAGTTCTAGTTCAACAATTGAAGTGAAGCGACAAAGGAATACCCAAAAGTCTAGAGCCCAAACACAAGTTGAAGTTAGGCCAAGATTACAATTGGAGAGTCGATCACAGCCTGTGAGGAGAACCAGAAAAGGGGTTGACAAACAGCAGACCCAACAATCAAAATGCAATAGGAGTAACCTGCTAGCGATGATTCGATTGGTCGAGGAAAACAAGAAGCATCTGACAGAGGAACATAAAGTTGCCTTGAAGAAAACACCATTCTGGTGGCTGATGGATGCTATATTGGAGAAAAAATTGGTGTCAACTCAGTGCCGGAAGTGTGATAAAGTATATATGGGACACGTGTGTGACATGTGCGCCGAGTGTCCCCTCCAAAAAATAATTTAATTTAACGGACATGCCATGTGGCGTGTCCAATATGTGTCCCCATGTAACCCCACGTGTCCCCCATGTGTCCCCGTATCTCCGTATCCCATACGGAGACCCCGACACTTCTAGGCTACTTGGGGAAGACGCATCATCAAACCAATACAGTGACGAAAATAGGCTTGATGTTTCTAAAGACGCACTTTACCACCTTTGCCATGGCTGTCTGAGTTCTCTAATACTTAGCTGTCTGAGTTCTCTTTTTTCTTTGTCTAGCATCTCTCTCTCTCTCTCTCTCTCTCTCTCTCTCACGCGCACACACACACACACACACACACACACACGAGCTTCCAGTATTACATAGAAGCATTTCCCACATGCTCATCAAACTATTCTATTCTGTATTTTAAGTTATTAAAAATAGTCTCCATTGGCGGAGTTATTTTGGTTGCTTTAGCTGATTTCTGTTAATTGTTGTAGTGTTGACTGTGGGATCGTAGTCATAAATCTCATCAAGGAATATCTGTTGAACCAAAAACGGAGAACTGTGATAACTCTTGATCAGTGCAGGAGGATAAGAGCTGATATGATACAGGCATTTCTGAGTGACCCAAGAAAGTCATGGAATCCAGAGACAAATCTAGCACAACAAAAACTCAAGCAAGTAGATACAAGAAGGGATGTTGGAGAATCTACAACAATTTGCTATGAACGTAGGACAAGGCAAGGAAAAATTTCGAAATGAGGAGTATAGAAATCAGGAGTATAGCAATTGGAACTCGAAATGAGGAGTATAGAAATTTCGAAGCAGTTATCGGCGTTTCAATCAGGAGTATAGCAATTCGAACTCTAAATGCCGATCAAAAAAAAAAAAATCGAACTCTAAATGAGGAGTATAGCAATCATCGAACTCGAATTCAGTTAGAAATACGGTATAACAAGAAAAGGAATTCTTCAGTTAACAATGTCGCAGAATTGAAAGTGGTAATCAAGGACAATCAAGCATAATCAAGTATAATAAGAAAGACGTACCAATCTAACGCGTAATCGGATGGAAAATCGAATGATGAAAACCCTAAGAATCTCTCACAAATACTTTCAATGACTATCTCTCGCAATCATCGCTCTCGAAACGATCAAACGCGGAATCATCATCGTCTTGTTTCGATCAGGAGTATAACGCTCTCAAAGGCAGTTAGAAGTATATAACAAGGGGAGTTTTTGTAGTGGAAACGAATTCAGAAAGCGTGGGAAGGGTAGAACAGTAAAATTACATTTGCCCAGGACCCGCCCAGGACTCGAATAGCGCCCAGGACCCGGTGAGTTATCAAAGCCAAAATTAGGGACCGGCCCACCATTTTCCGGACTTTTTAAGCCAAACCCTCCATCTTTTCTGGGCTTTTTTAAACACAAAAAAGCCACAAATAGCAAAAACTTTTTAAGCCAAACCCTTAGTGGGTGTAAATATAATCAGAATTCAATAATCTCACCTAATGTTAATTTTTTTTTTATCCCTATTCTCCAATTTATTTTTGCAAATGCATTTTTAGCGGATAGGATGTATTTTATAATTCACTCCCAAACACCCATAGCAAAAAAATACGCAATGCATATTCCAACAATGAGACTCCCAAATAGTCCCATAATCTATATGGGACACCCAGTGTTATATCAAAATTTTACTTTTTCTATGATACTAACTTACATGTTCCTTGACTAATCATAGTGCAATCTGACTATCCACCAGTGAGGGCTCAATTAAAGCAGGGGAAAAACCCAAATAGACTTCCCCGTATGAGTTGATAGGATGTAAGATGTTTCTAACTGAAGACCTAGGGGAGAGCAAATGCTTAAGCACCATCTGACAACCAAGTCCTTGAAGTAATTGAAATTTCACATTAGTCATTGTAATTCCCTTTTGGAATCTAAACGCTACACCATCTTTTCTGTTTCAATGTTGTCCCTCCGTGATTTTCATAAACATTTTTCTGATTGATAGACAAAATTCAAAATTATTTTATTAGCTTGAGGAGATATTACAACGCTAATAGAAATAATGAAGAAAAACATCATTCGTTACTACTAACAAAACGTTTTTCTGTTAAAGAAATAGTAACAAAACAATTTTATTTTTTTTTGGGTATCCTTTTATTGTAATTATGTATTTGGGCTAAAATGTTAGGTTTTATTTGGGCTAAAAGATTTACATGTTTATAACTAGGCTAGATGTTTATGTTTTGTTAAAGCATCCAACTTAAAGTCAATTTGCAATGAGTGGAGAGGCCGCTCAGGCTCATACACTAGCACTCCCCCGCACGTGCGACCCCTGGGTCGCACAGAGAAATAAACAACAAATACACAACATTTGGATCATGACGAAACATGATGCACTTATGACAAACAACAGGGCCATAACTAAGAGAATCTTGTCCAAAATCCTCCGAAAGCCTAACTCTAATACCATGTTAAAGCATCCAACTCAAAACCAATTGGTAATGAGTGGAGAACCGCTCAGACTCACATGCTAGCTTTGGAGGTAATAATAAACCAATGTAAGACAAACTCTAACATGTTTCATTGTTGTGTTTGGCATTTTTATGTTTGTATATGTGTTTCAACCTGGATATTTGCTGCATTTGACATCTCATTTAGCTGTCAATACATTGGAGTTGCTCTAACGGTAGAAAAAAAGATGCTACAAGACAGATACAGAAGGTATGAAAGTGGTCAAAAAGAGAGTATGTGAACGTTTTGATCTGTAAACGAACAAAAGATGACGATTGACAGTTAATAGGCTTATGAAACACTGGATTATTGTACATAGTTGAATCTCAGGAGTAAAGGTCACAACTCTAGTAGTATTATAGGAATCGTGCCCGTAAACTTAGTGAAAAGGTCAAACCCAGACTGAAAAACTTGTAATAGTCAATCGGCAAGACAGAGTTGCGATAATGCCGACCACACTCTTGTCAACCAACGAATACAGAAACTAATTACATTAGCCAAAAAAACCTCAATATGATCTTTGTTTATCAACGGGTTTCGCTTTAAGTAACAAAAATTCCAGACAAAAATTACAAAAAAATAGGACAGCTTTATGCCTTCACCATCAGATATAGTTATTAAATTGACTATGAAAAGAGGACCCCCGTGAGAAAAATGGGTGTAATCCTCTTCTATAGCTGTACAGCACCATTTCCTCTAAATTACCACAAAACTGCAGTGAGACCTTTAGCTGCAGCTTCTTGATCCTTTTGAACTGAACAAAGATTTCCATCCTTGATGAAGAAACCAAAATTAATACCGAACATGGAACCACATTTTATCAGCCACTTGCCAATTCATCTTCACTGTCTTCACTGTCATCACTGCAAACACACAATCCCACAAATGGCTTAAGCAACCACAACAAATACCTAAACTTACAACAAATAAAAGATTTAGATTTGTAGCTTAATTGAGGAGCATCTTGAATAGATAAGATTTTCGAAGAAAGCCTTTGTACAGGGATCTAAACTTACAACAAATACCAAATCACAATTGTATACCACACTTGCATTATTCCTGTGTATATTGAACCAAATTAGGAATCTACCTCATTTACACAGATAAATGTACACACATAAGTTGTGCATGGCACATAATACGGTCCATAAACACGTGTACGGACCAGTTTTAGTTCGGGCCACAATGATGCAACAAGGTTAACTTACTCTTCAAGTTTGTTTTTCAGATACTTCCTCATTCATTTAATTGTGAGGTTTATATGCACGGGCACCTATGTAAATATTCGTGTCAATGTGTATGATATTCTTTGGGTAGTTACAGAGCATTCATAGGTAGCAAACTTGCAAGGTAAAGCAAAGCTGCATAATTCAAACAAAGGAAATGGTTGATTAGATACCTGTGTTCTGTAAACTTTGACAATCGTCTCGCATCCAAGCCCGATATAAATCTCTGAGCAGCTTGAACATTGTCAGGACCTGGAAAACCGGGAACAAAAATGTCGAAATCCACTCTATTTTTTCGAACATATATAAAGCTGCACTTTATATGGCCGATACATATATATTAAAGTTCAGATTACATATAGAAGATAAATGGATCAATATTGACACAAAAGAAATACAGCAAAAGAATATACCCCTTGCCAATTGAAAGGAGTGCAATGCACATCTTTCTGCAGCGAGTCTCACAGGAGTACTTCCATCTTTCAAACATTCAGATAGTGCAGGCCCATATAATGTAACATGGCTCATAACTTCTGTAGGATTAGCCTGGCATACAACTCAAATGTTAAACCACCTCAAAAATTCCTTGACAGGATTTCAGAAATACATTATAGTTAAAACGGTGGAAATGGTCAAGCATGTACTTTGGCAACTGCTTTTAGTGCAGATAATGCCCTTCTTCTGACTTCACTGGAGTCATCTTGCATTGCTTTTACCAAGGATGTAAGAGTTTCCAGATTTGCAGTGGTGTTTGAGGGTTCACTCTGAGTTTGATGCAGTAGAAGCCTTCCAATTGCTTTCGTTGATGCTTCACGAACAGGGAACTACATGAAAAGTTCATCAGAAACCAAGCATATTAAGAAAACAAAATGTCATTTCAAAAAGATGTTAATACCTTCTCATCTTTCAAACTCTCTTTAAGAAAGTGCACGACAATTGAGAACTTTGGAGATGCGCAAAACATTGAAGGATTGTGCCTAAGGATGGAAGAGATTGTGAGTACTGAGCCATGCCTGGCAGACCAGCTAGAAGAAGAGGCTGAATTTGAGAGTTCATCAAGCAGCTCAGAGAGTTGACCGTCTTCCATGTACTGCCATATCATGAATTAGGAGTTAGGTTGATAATGAAAGGGAGCCATATTAAAAAGATACTAAAAACAGTAGTTGCAGATACAAATTGACAAGAGGTCCTTGGATCATGAAAATGCAACCCCAATGTACCAGGAAATGGAACGAGACAGCTAATGAAGTATGCGCATGCTCTAAAATGTGGTAAAAGTCACGAAAGTTGAATTAAGGTGCTTTGGTTTGGAGATATTGTCTTACATCGTGTAATTTAGAACATATTTCTAGCAGCATTATAGCCCACTTATTTCACATTTACTGAATAAAACTCCACTCTCTTGATTGCTTCGTACATGTGTCTTATTTTCTCTCCTAAGGCAACTTTGAAAAAGGGGAAAAAGATATGGATCAAATTGGATCACTATATCTATGATTGTGGACTGTCTGAATCATCTTTTGGAAAGCGCGTCTCAATGTTTACATCACTGAAGTACTAAATTTTTGGGTGACATTGTACAACCCAATGTCATTGTTCGAATCTTATGCCTGAACCAACATCAACACATTCTAAAATAAAAGAAAAAGGAATAATTCACATTTAACAATTGTACTTGAACCAAATCTCAGTCTAAATTGCACAAACCTGTGAAATGATGCCCAACATACTTGAAGCAGAGGCTCGAATTTGGTCTTCATCATTACATATCAAATCTTGAAGGACAGTGTAGACACGAGTTCTAAAGGTACTGCTCACACTCTTCCCAGAATGCTTGAGGACACCCTTTAAGGCAGTCAAAATAGCATCCCGGACACCACCATCCGATGCCTGATAAAAAATATCACAACTGTTAAAATCTAAATCTCATAAAATCAAATAACATAAAATGACAAATGATACAAGTATCACCTGCAAACTAGTTAAAAGATCACCGACTAAAGGGTCAACCCTGGTACTCAGTGCACTAAGCTTTCCTAGTGCTAGGGCAGCGCCCGAGCGAACAGTCCTGGAATGGCATGGCATGTCATTAGCATAGGAGGTAAAGGGCCAAGAAGGCTGCATTATGTATAAGAAAAAAGCAACTAATGCATACTGGTCAACAACCACAACTTCGCAAGTGACAACCATGCAAACAAAAGTTCCACCGAATAGTCTTCAAAAGTAATTTAACAAGTTCACAAGCAATAAGAACGATCAAAATTAACATCCGGACAGTAATTATAACTTAGTGAAGGCCTTTTTGTTTACCGAAAAAATGCTAAAAAGAACACCTTCAAACCTACCTTGTGTTGTCCTGCAGACACTTAATAAATGTCGTTTGAAGCTGCGGAAGAAAAGGTTTGAGGGCCATTCCACCCTTCCATATAATGACGCTCAAAGTTGACAAAATAGCACTCTTCACCTGCCAAGGGAAACGATCACCTATTATCCGGATAAGAGGCCTGCAAATAAAGAGAATGCATTGCAAAGTTTAGTATTGGAAACAAAAAAAATTACTGACTCCTTGACAGAGAATCCTCAAATTGCTAAGCTTATTGAAATCTCAACTTCCATGGAAGTGACAACAGGTGGTTCTGATAACTGACACAAAAATATTTGAGGTACAACTAGAACTCCCATCAACTACAAATTGTGATACATACCCAGTAATGGGAATAACAAACTCCTTGAGTGCTTGTTCGCTTGTCACTTCAATTAACTCCCCAAGGCCTTGAGCTGCCTGCTCCCTCAATTCTGCTGATCCACTAGTAAGACCCTGGAGATGAAACAGCAAATCAGAATCCCAAATATTTAGACACAGATTGTTGGAAAACAATAAGTTGTCAAAAATGCCAAAATTTCAATTTCGTCAAATAGACAAGGCTGCATTTATTTTAAATAGGAGAAAACATAACCCAGCGACTATAATGCAATAACTTATCTCAAAACTAAAATATTTACCCATAGCATGCATCACCTGATCCCCATAAACAAGTAGCAGAATGAATGATTTGAAGTTGGATGCACGAGTCTGCTAGCACATGAAGTTATTGACACTTATCTCACACAGAAATGTCTAGAAAAATGAGCAAAGAACAAAAGAGATTACACATGACTTTTATGGCATGTACATGGTGAAGCAGAGCAAATCACCAGAAATATCCTAACCCAAACCTCTTTCTATCTTTTCTTGAGGTTTTCTTGTACCTTCTTTGCATGTCAAAAGCTTGTCAAGAACCATGTCCACATAGTGATTTTCTTACTTCCCATGTCATCTAAGAACAGGAAAATGGTAAAATGTCTTCTTCTATATGTGCCTCTTTTATAGGGTGTAATATTGTTTATGAGCATTTCATCACTAATAATAGAATTTGGTACATAGCTATATAAGAGAGTGTCCAACTATAAAAGTCAGACACATCCCTTGAGTCGAGAATTGAGTGTTGACAATGACACAAGTACGTAAGACATTTAAGAAAGTCCATAGACCGCAAATATGCAACAAAGCATGGGACATTGCTTCAGCATTTAAACTAAACAAAGAGACAAGAAATTACAATAGGAAACACAAAATTATCCAAATGCATCTTCAGGTAGAACACAAATGTGATAAGCAGGAATACCTGGAGAAAGATAGGAAGCAATGGTTGAAGAGCTTTAGGGAGACACAATCCAGGTATAACAACTGGCCCTCCCTGCACGTCGTTTTACCCAAAAAAAATGGAAGGGAAAACATAAGGGCACTCATATTACGTAAGAACCAAGAAACTGACTGCACGCTCACATATGCAGTGCAACTATCCATTTACCTTCCTTTTCCTACGCTCTTTATCTCGGGAAGTAGAAACAGCATCACGAACTAACTTTATATATGAAGGAAGAAGATCCTTCGGAACTGAAGTGACAACTCTCGACAAAGCTTCCCAAGCAACCTGTTGAATATTTTGATAAGACTCTAATTGCAACACAGAAACACAAAAGAATAACAAAATTAATCATAGGGAATTACCGAAACTGTAGTTGAATCTGAATCACTGAGCAAAATGATCAGGGTGGATATCATGTTTGGCGCTTCATCAACCAAATATAACTTGCTGTTTTTGAAGAAGTATCCAATCAAATATGAAGAACTTCGTCTAATAGAAGCCTGCAACCAAAAAGAAACATGAAGAGAGAGAGAAAGAGAGAGAGCGCCAAATAATCCACAGCAAAACCATACCTGATGATCACCAACTCCTTTAAGAAGTTCTGATATCAATGGTTCTATTCCTTCCTCATCAATGACTAAGACAACAGTCTCTGCAGCCTTCTTCGCCAATGTTTGAACTTCCTAAATTTCCAAACAGAAGCCAAGCAATGTCCATTGCCACAGGAAAAGGATCAAAACAACGAGACGACTATTATATCAAAAACGATATCACATAAAAGTACTAAAACAATTCCACCCTCCATCGAACAATAGGGCACTCCCATTCAAAGTAGAAAGGTAATAACATCCAACAGTGCCCCTTTGTCTCGATATTTAAAAGTACTCATTACCATTTGTAACGAAGAGTAAACTCATAATTTTTTATACCTTGTTTTCATCAACCATTGCAGAAAGTAAAGCCGGAACAACAGTACTGAGATGGAAGTCCAAACCAGGTCCTGCAACCTCAGCAAGAGCTCCCAAAGCATGTGCATTGAATGCGCTGAAGCATAACCAAACGTCTTAGCAGAAAGCATGAAATTCAAAGACAAACCAATGAGGGGGAAAAGGAGATCTGTATACGTACGACAGAGGAAGATGGACCAGCTTGGGCAAAATATGAGGCAAAACAGCTGTAGTCCTGACACTAAAATTCACGGATAAAGGTCTTTCAGGGCAAAAAACAGCTAAAAAGTGCAGCGGTGAATGCAAGACATGGAATATTCTAACCTTAAGATCTGTTTCAGGCCATCGAGAGCCGTATCAGAGGTTTCATTATCCTCCAAAGCATGCAGAAGTGTTGGGATAATCTCATCAATTGCTTGCATTCCAGCACTCTAAATCATTATAAATTGGTTCATTTGCAGGTCATTTGTACTAGGCAAAATAGACATGTAAGATACTTGAAAAAAATCAGAAAGAGCACCTTATAAAGTGTGCTGAATGCTAAGCCTGCTGACTCACGAACCTCAGGCATGCTGTTAAAAAAATATCACCATAAGATCTCAGTCACCATAACAGAAATATGTTAAACCAAGGGCAATATCAAATACAAAGAAGAGAATCAACAGACCTATCACAAAGCGCTGTACGGATGGTAGGAATCAGCTCATCCATAAAACTTAATAGCTGACTCTTGCCAGCACTAGCCATCACTTCGCTCAGACCAATGCACACGCCCTGCAAGTGTAGATGAAATTAGACTTGCAGACAAACACAAAAGATTAACAAGATTAGAAACAAAACCGCATACTTGTTGCTATTCTGGACCAACAAACAGAAAATTTTGTTTCAAGAAAACAAACCAAGAAAAAAAGGGCCAAAAAGGAATAAAAGGAATAAGCTGGACAACTTCTTGAACCTGTAGTTTTCCCTACCTTTAAGCTCAATCATAGAGAAGGAAAATCCTGCCCTAAACATTTCTCACAACCATCAACTGGCACACTTTCGCAACATAACACATTCTAACCACTCTTTTTTAAAAACTTCTCTTCCCCGGGGTGCATATGCTGGAACTTCGTGCACTGCATACGCACTTCTGTTTTCTTTTCTATCCCTTCTCCTATTTTCCTCTTTTCACTCTTGGAAAACAATACCACTTTTGCTGATAGTTATTTATTTACGTTCATGCCTTGCCACATAGATTCAAATTTTCGTAAAACTTGTGTAACGACTGACTAAGCCACTGATGTGGGACAAAGATAGAATATTAAAACTTGCCTTCCTTGAAAGAATCAATAAGAGAAAACGAGTACAAACTCCACAAAACAACTAATTCTCAGTATTAGATGAGATACACCAACGGCTTAGATTCAAAGCACTTACTAACCTTTCATGGAGATAGAAGAACATAAGAACATGAGTAAAAACTGAAAAAGTTTACAAAGTTAACAATGTTGGCAAAAAAAATGGCTTACAACGGAATAACCAAACTTAGCAACCTTTTACCCAGTAACCAAATTCAAGCCTTCAATTAACCAAAGTTGGCAGCATTTATTCTAAATAACAAAAAATAGTGGGTTCTACTCACAAAAGTTACTCCATGTGCTTTTTATTGTTTGATACTCACTCTCCATAAACCAAATGCTTTATTGGTAGGTGAAATTCACTCTCCACTTAGGCAAGTAGCCATGCATTTAACAATGTTGGTCACTTTCTGGATTTTAACAAATGCTCTCCACTTTCACTTATTTTACTAGAATGCCATTCAATGTAGACCATTAAATTGAGAAGAAAAAACTGACCGTTGAATTTGAAATTTTGCCACCTCATTGTGATTATGCCATAGTGGACCTCAACATTGTTAAGCTTAACGAACCCTTAAATGGATAACCAAAAGTTGATGTGGCAAATTTTGGTTATCCATTTTTGGTTATTCCTTGGGGATACCCTAAGTCTTTAATGATAAAGCTTATAGCCTTCTCCTAATGCAAGATAGAGGTATTACGGTAATACCATCTTAGTATTATAACTACCGCTACATTGGACGCATATAGCAAGAACTTATAACCTACGATTTATATCATCAATAACTGTAATAATGTAGGTATATGTTACTTGGACTCGGGTACAGGTGTCCGGTGCGGGTATGTATCTAGGTGTCTGTGCTTTCTTACAACCTACGATTTACACCATTAATATTGTTACTTGAAAGATCATTGTATATCTGTGCTTTCTTCATTTTTCAACACAAAATCAGCTTCCTTGGTGACTTGGCATTAGGTATCTTCATTTGGGGCCACTTACAACGGAAATTTTTTTTTTCCCTTTCTCGGCAAATCATTTGAAAAGGTCCAACATGGAGATCAAATATTGAAACCTTAACGATGTTTTAAGAAAATGTAGAGGACATAACATACAACTTTTAAGGAAGAGAAATATATTGAGGATATATTTAACACATGTTATGAGAAATTAATAGGTATGCGAGTATGTCAACTACTCATGTTTTGTGGGAAGCATGAAATAGATTTGATGGATGAAGAGTATTCCTGAACTCCTAGATACCCCTAATATCGTATTTTTCCAATTTAAATACATAAAAAAGAATACTATGCAAGTAAGGTACGCATGGCAGAAATTCGTAAAATTTATATCCTCAAACATGTCATTCGGATATGGAATAGATTATGAATAATAAATTGTGTAACTAATTGTCCAACTTATACTTACTATCCCCAATACGTGGCTCATATCCCAGTTCTGTACATCAAAAATAAAACACAAATACACGACATATCTTCCGTTTTGAAAATACTCTATGTACTCAAGATATTGTATTTGGTGAAACAATTTAGAAGGAGGAACTTGAAAATCTACTGTAATTTCTTTAATTCTTTTGTATGATAAGTTGAGCACACATCAACCACAAGCTATGAATATGATTAGGACCCCAAACCAACCATGTTTCTTATCTAACATAAGAGACAAAGTTGCATTTGGCCACAAAAACCACTGAGGAGAGAGTTGATGCAACCATATCATTAAGCTAGACAACCATAAAATCCATATCAAGCATGACAGTACAAGAGTGTAAGAAAAAGAGGACAAAGCTTATCGTTGCCACTAGTCGTATATTTTTGTTTAGTTGGTGAGTCGCATAATTTTGTCAAGAGTGAGTTAGCCACAACAATTGCCAAAACAAAGAAGTATATTTGTCAGCAACATCCGCAAGAAATAGTTATCGAGCCTGAGCAGAAAGGAAACAGAAGATCAATAAATTGGAAATTAAAGGGGAAAAACTCACTTGTCTTCTACTTGCATTAGGGTCATTTAGCCCTTGTGATAAAATTGGGATGATCAAAGGTAACACTCTCTCCCCAAGCTTCCTAACAAGCTCACCAAGTGATCTCCCAGCAACCTGAAAAAATATATATATCAGTTTATATTCTGGAAACTACGTGATAGCTACAAAAACACTGAAAGAGGAATGGCGGACCTGGCGCCTTTCAGAGGAAGAAGATGCAAGAGAAGTAATCAAAGTATTCATTAAAACCGGCATAATTTCCTTCAAAGTCTTTGGAGTATTTGCAACTATGGTCTTCCACACATGTAAGGCAGCCTGAAAGAGGGAGAGACTTCAGTCTAAATATCCAAAAAGAAAAGCTAAAACGGGACAGAATATACTAAAAAGCAAATCAAATCGTTTCATTAACACTATAAATACCTGGCGCACTGATAAGCTCACATCAGTTCGAACCATATACAATGCAGCAAGAACCTCATTACGCTTCTCTCTTCCAAGTACCTCAATGATAGCACGTCCCTGTGCCTCCGTACTTGCACCTTCATCATCACTGCCACCCTCAAGAAGTGCTTTTCCAGAAGTTCCAGCTACCTAATAGATATAGGCCATTTCAGATAATGGGGAAAAAGATATTCCTTGAAGATAACCTTGAAAAGGATGAGTAGCATGTACCTTGAACAAGAGATCACCCAGCAATTCAACAGAACTTTGCCGAATGCGCCAACTATCACTGAAAATACCATCTTCTACAGCTGGAAGGAGCAGTGGCAATGACCTGACATGGTTGCAAAAAGTGTTAATACAAAGCAAACTGATTTCCTAAACATGGCGACATGCCGTACATCATTTTCATGATAAGTAACCCACTTCTATCATGCATATTCAAGTACTTTCATTACAAGCTTACGTTGCCAACATGACAACTATTTCCCTCCGTCAATTTGTAATTCCCAAAAACATAGAGGTAACATCAACTTCAGAATTATGTAGATCACATGTGGAAACACAGAACAATTAGATGCACAGCAAAAAAGCACGTACGTTGTTGCATAATGCTCAACCAAGACATGCCCAGCACTGAGTGCGGCTTCACGTACAGACTCATTCTCATCCGCAAGGCCTGTACAATGGTACAACCAGACGATATCTCAAAGTAGGAGCAAGGATTATGGTGGAGTGTACAAATGACATAATATCTCCATTCAAAAAAGCAAATGACATTATATCTGAACCTATATAGACACAACCCAAAGACAAGGAGAAAAAGAATACTTACCATCAAGGATAGCAGGCAACACCTGCTGCAAATAGTTCTGGAATTGGATACCTAATGACCTTGGATAATACTAAGAAAGAAATTCATTTAGAAACAAATAACAAAGGAAATTTCATAAGCAATTACTGCCATTGCATACACCAAATATTCATTTCATGATTCATCTTCCTCACCTTGAAAAGCGTCAAATAACCATCACGCACAGATGCTTTCGGATGAGAACAGTTGCGAATGATATCAGGAAGTATCTGTTCAAAATAGTCCTTCCCTAGCGCAGCCACAACCTAGAGAAATAGGACAGCAGCCTCTTAATCATCCAAAATATTCATAACTACAGACTAACCGCAAAAATGACAAACCACACATATTTATCGCCAATGCTATAATTACATGGCACTCAATTAATGTCCAGGAATCTATTCCAAAAGAAGAGTGTCATCAAGTGGTGATGTAAAGACCTGGAATTTCAAGAAAAACTTGCCGAAATTAAATTGGGGATTTCCACGTAAATGCATTTAAAAGTTGGATTGTGGGTACATGTGAGGAATAGTTTGGTTTTGGACTTAGGTGTAACACTTCAGTAATTGGAGAGGTGTGTAGTGTGATTGATAGTATATAAGCCATGAGAGAGAGAGAGAGAGAGAGAGAGAGAGAGAAATCGCTTCCCCCCCTTCCTCCCCTCCAAAAATCTCTCACTCCCACACCCAAATTCACCTCCCTCTCTCAAACCTATTGTAGATCCACTCTCCTAGGTACATTCTCACACCATTTGGAGCTCGGGGCTCTCTTGTAATCGCTTGGGAGTTTGTTTTTTGTTTGGGATCAAGCTTTGGAGCTAGGGTTTTGATTTGATTCTTGATTGGAGCTTGTTAGAGGTTGAATCATTGAGCTAGGGATCTCCTTCTATTTCTAAGTCTAAATGGTTTATTTGTGGCATAAATTCCTATTTTGATCATGTCTCTCTTGATTGTGTAGAAAACCCATCTTTTTCTAGGGTTTTAATTTGAATCCATGTTAGATCTTGAACTTAGTTGTTTAATTCCTTTAGTTGGTTGAAATCTATCTCTCCTTACGTGTATTTTGGTCATTGGTAGCATAAAATTCTGAGTTCGGACATTATTTGTTGAGTTTGGGTGAAACCCATTGAAAATCTGCAAAACTATCCGTGTTCCTGTCTCTCTGGTTTTCCCGTCGGGATGGATTACCCCGACCACCCGGACGGTTTTGACAGATTACTTCTCCTGGTCTGTTTTGTCAATCTGGTTGCTTATAGGGTTCCCCTTGGTCTCCGGTCAAGTTGTTTGATCGTACCCTTGTACTATCCTTGGTTTGTGCCTCATAAATTTGTTCGGATTGTCGTGCCTAGTTCAATAGCACTTACGAATAATACCCACGTGTACGTGACACATGATAACATAGTAGAAAGGTTCTATGGATATGTTTTAAACAAAATGAATTTATGTTTTATTGGACACAAGAAGGGACACCTGACACCCCACTTTGAGAACCTTTTTAAACATAATGAATTTATGTTCGACGAATTCATAAACTCGTATCATTGGTTATAAGAAGTGTATGACGTACATAACGATTCCTAAAACATTCCGTTGACACTTGGTGAGGTCGTGTGATGGATACGGAGAATTTCAGAGAATGAAAATGAAACGACACGTTATGGAAAGACGCATATGATAAATAGTCACGCGTTTGAAAGAAATGGGGATACATTTGATGATTTGAGCAAATGAGTAGTATGTTATTAAAGTTTGTGGAAAGGTATTACTAGCACCACCATTAGGTGTGTCGCTGGGCATGGGTCACAATGCCCGTCAATCTTGGTTATTAGCTGCCATTCGGTGTATTTCTGGGTATGAGTATCAGAATCCGTGAATCCTGGCATGAGTATCAAGGCCCGTGAATCTTGGCATGGGTGTCAAGGCCCGTAACCTTGCATGCCCACCATAGGTTAATCCGAATATTGTTTTGTAAGTATGAGAGTGAAGAGTTAACCCAAAGTACGAAAACAAAATCAGTTCGTTCAAGTAGGTAGGTAACGTGATAATATTGAATTCTCGAAGACCAGTTAAGTACTGAGGGTAATAGGGTTCCAACAAGAAAGAACACAATAATCATTAGTCCACAAACTCTAACCTCACTTAGCCCCTGAGCGGCTCCAGATCGTTCTACGTTGCTACCATCAGACTTGAGTGTATCCAACAACCAAGGAACAAGATCTGGGAAGTTATCTTCTCCCATTCCTCTAATGAGAGAACCAAGAGCCCTTGCAGCAACTGACCGAACTTCAGGGATTGGATCCACAAGAACCTGTATTTCAAAGGGTCAAGAAGCATTACAACTTATCATCAGAATGGGCAATGCGCAAGCCACCAAAGAGTTAAATCGTACCTTTTTAACTTCAGGAAGTAGTAAACGAATGTAAGGAATCATGTCCTTGGGTTCAGTAACCAAAGAACACATATTTCCAACAATCTGGGCAGCTTTCTTTTTAGTCTCTGCACTCCTTTCTCTCAGCCCTCTATGAACTATTGGTACCAAAAGTGCGAGCGAAGGAGCATCAATAGAATTGATGAATGTCGTCTGCAACAAATCAAAGTACATATACAGATTTTTCTGTTGAAAATATAATAAGCAATAGATGCATGATAATTGCCAGCAAGAAGTGGATATCCTTACTTGCAGGAGGATGTCAAGGGAATGCTTTGTGTAGTCATTTGGATCAGTAAGACCCATTAGAAGAGTAGGGACAAGAGCAGAGATTTCAGGATTTTTTATCACGCTACCGACCTAGGAATAGGACAGAGTCAAAACAACAAAAAAATAACACAAGAATGCGTAACAAAATAAAAACACCAAGTATCACCTGCTGAAGAGCAGTTTGCCCAGCTGACTGAACTTTGGGATGGGTGTCAGTTAGCACCTGCAATCAAAAGAGGAATATTAACGTTAAATTTTCTATGTTTCTTAGAAGAAGACAAATTACCTATCAAAACTAGGAAGCGACAATATCATGTTTTGATTGAGATACCTCGGTCAATTTTGGTACAACTTTAGGAAGGCATTGAGAGAGTTGCTGTGGGGCACAGTAAGCCATAGCTCCAAGAAGTTGAACACTACTTTGCTTCGTTCGCCAAGCTCTATCTTCAAGACCCTGTGATTGTGCCAACAAGAAATAATGTCTGATAGCATACTGTACCATCTTGAATCTTCGTTAAAGAAAATGGCGACAGTTTTGGATGGAGAAGTATCCCAGTTTTTAAAGGTCAAAGAACATGAGATCCAAGCAGATTGTTTAAGTTCAAGCTCTAAGATTATTTGGTCAAATAGAAAAATAACAGAAGAAGAGCAGCTGTGGTTAGCCGTAACAACTTTGAATATTGTCTAAAACATCACAAGCCATGTTAACAATAAGGGCAAAGTGCACTGAATTCCTGACAACTAATAAATTATAGTGAGCCCCAAAAATATCTTGTGTTGCACTGATCCAGGAGGATATTGATTTATGTCATCATTATCAATTAGATGTCAGGAGTTTCCTCAGTTGTCGTTAGCTATTTAGATGTTAGTATTTTACTTGGTAGTTTTAATGTTATTTTAGCAGTTATCCCACATGGGATCTAGGTTATGTCATCATTTGGTCATGTTTCGAAGAGCCTATTTTAAGGGCTCTACTTATTGCATTCAGTTAGCTGATGAAATATATCCGATATTGAACATGGTATTGATACAGAGATATTAACTACTTCCTAAGGCACAAGGATGTCGAGGGGTCCTTAGGCACAGGAATACCTAGGGTTCTAAACCTCCTTAATTAAGTAGCTTATGTAATTCCGCTTTACTGCCATTGCTCCATCTCCAATTCGTGGCCCAATTTTCTATATCTCAGTTTCCTTCACCACGTACAACAATATGTAGAAAAACATAGATAGTCCTGACTCCTGGTGATAAGAGATGACAGAACAAAATGTTCACGATTAAAATTGACCAAAACGTCATGTAATGACATAACAAAACTTTTATGCAATGATTCATTGTGAATTACTATAATCTCTTGAGATACCATATATATGATGGCATGCAGCCAAAGCCAATAATTGTCAAATTGTAAGGACCATAGAAGTAGCAAGGTCAAATACTATAGTTATTTGAGATTAGAACCTTTAGAAGTGACGGAAGGACAAGCTTCACCCCGTGAACACTGAGCTGAGACATCATTGCACGAGCAGCACATTCAGCAGCTTCTCGAACAGCTACAACTTGATCAGAGAACGAAACCAAGAGTAATGGTAACATTTGAATTACATACCTGAAGATAAAGGGAAAAGGGGGAAGGGAGGGACAGGTTAGCTCAATACGGTTACCAACAGCGTGAAAATCCTAGTTTGGCAGCAGTATCTGTGTACTTACGGTTCAAATAATCTTCCAAGTTTCTCACAAAGGCACTCAAATGCCAGCAGCGCTCCTTCACGGCTTTTTGCAGAATTCCTGCAATTTCAGAAGAAACAAGTGGCTGTTTCATCATCTTTGCGATCTATTTTCCATCCAAAATCAAGCCACGCATGAAGAAGTTGTACATGACTGAACTCCCGGGATACATAATTTTGTTAATTGGTAACAAAGCTCTTTTAGTACTCCATTGAAGAAAAGTTACAAGAAAAAGGAGGATAAGAAGAAGCCAAAGACCACACAAGAAATAAAACCACTCAAGACTGAAATTACAAATCACTCCATGATGTGAATCAGCCACTTCAGATCATTCCCAAATGAACGTTCTCAGTGTTAGCCATAGAAGGATCCTTACATTATCTTTAACCAGTCCGTACTCACAGCAAAAGAATACCATAACAAGTAATGCCCTTGTGGGGTCATTGTTACTTTTTGTAAGGGAGTAGTGCGTAAACATAAACGTATATACATGTATAATCGACAAGACTCTGCTTTTCCAAGGCGTGTCTCCTTATGCTCAGGCTCTGACCATCACGGTTCTTACATTCTGAGTGATTCAGCAAAGCAAGAGTACTCAATTTTACTCGCACCAGAACATTGGGCGAGCAGCCCTGCTTACTATCTTCATTGGACCCAGACAGGATATGGTGCTTCTTGGTGATCTCCTAGCTTACCACCAGTCAGCTTTCCACCACATGTTGCCGTTGTTCGACACAATGCAGTCAAATAGCATTATGTAGAAAACGCAAGTTTACAAGACTATAATATAAGTGGAAGCATCAATAAAAAAAAATTATCAAATCTAAGGGATGCATGCTTTGTCGCTGACAAGAGTTTTGCGATGATATCAAATCTAAGGGATCCTCATGGACAAGAGTTCCAATTCAAAATCATCTACAACTGATAGAATATCAATTAGGTAACCACCATTGTCCACTGAATTTAACCAGACAGATAACTCTCATAGTCTCATGTAACAGTACACTCGCGCGAACTGCGACAACTAAGGAGGCCAAGTACTTAAGAATTAAGATAACAAAGGGAACATAAAAACTAGGTTCTAAATTGTAGCACAAGTTTTAACATACAAATTCAGATAATATTTGACAAAAAAAAAAAAAAGGTTAAAAAAAGCAATTGCAGCAAATGTATACGTATACAAGCATACACATAGAGTTATCTGTATATATACATATATGTCGCCTAATGCATGAAAGGTAAGATCCTTCTTTGTATCAATGAATCAGAGGAAAGCTGACCAAAAGTTGAAATAGCAACAAACCTATCAACAAGACCTTCTTGTAGCGCTGCGGCAATACCATACTTCTTGAGGGATGAAATTCCAAATCCTTTTACCACCCCAGCAAGTCCAAATGCTGCTCCACGCCGCTCTCCATATTTATCACTTTTCATTAGCTGATTCAACAGCCTAGAAACAAGAGCCGGCGCATCTTCCTAAGTCAACACAGCGAAACGAATAAGAGGAGAAAAAAGGTAGTACAGCACATTGTATATGGACACAAAGATCTGATATAATCACAGAAATATGAAATAAAATAGTAACACAAAGGAATCACAAAGCCAACATAAATGCCATCTAAAATCTCTAGGATTATCAATCAAGTACATAACCATGGTTCGAAGCTTTGATACTGGTCGTCGAATGGGCAAGCAATAACAAAAACAACAGCTCTAACACAATGGAACCATACCATCTAAAACCTCTAAAAATTGTCTATCAAGTTCAGTCCACAAAATGAATAACAGAAAAGAGTAAGTACTATTTGGACCAAAATGGATGGATGGACCACAAAATGAATAACAGAAAAGAGTAAGTACTATTTGGACCAAAATGGATGGATGGAGTAAAGTTGGAGGGCTAAGAAGTAGTAACAAACATCTTTGTGCCACTTTAATTTACAGTTGTCAAATATATAAGCATGTGCATATGGAAGAAGTATACATACGTACATCAGCTAAATATCACTAGTTAGGAAGTAAAGAGTGTGTGTGTGTTAGGAGAGAACACATGAGGGAGAGTCTTGCAGATTGCACCGCGCAAACACCCAGAAACAGTTACAGAACAGAGAAATAGGTTATGCTACAACATTTGCCAAGGAAGAAAAGATGTGTGGCTTGTCCCTGGGAAGGAACTAAAGTCGATCGTTACGAAACAGACAGCATGAAACGTAATCTAGCAGCAGATGCTGCAAAACTATAACTAACACATAATGCAAGATGACTGAGATATTACAATGTAAGCTGATTCCCTAATTCAGATATTAATAAGTGCAGAAATGCAGACTTGGAAGCCCGTTAACCCTTTTTTATGTTTAGTCCTTGATCATCTTACTTGACTTAAGTTGGTCTATCACCAGAGTAGTTTGCATGAATTGGGCTTTAATTTGGAGGTTTGAGGCCCCGAAGACAAACCGGGTTGCAATTTGGAAAAGCCAAAGCGAGGAATAAAGGATTAAGTACACTCCTAAAATACTTGAAAGACTTGGAAGAACTTTGAATTGCCTGGAAACCAAACGCATCCAGATTTGGAAAGAAATTCTAGGATTCAATTCAATCCTGAATTGGAAGTGGCTCAGCACAGCCTTCAGTGTTTTGGATGTCTCTCTCTTTCTGTCTTTCGATGTCCGATAAGGGATTATTGAAGTCAGGTAGGAAACATAATTTCATTTGCTCCAGGTTTGCGTGGTATAAGAATTTTCCAATTTGGACATTTACAAGGTCAAAACGGGCCCACAAACTAAGTTTAAAATGGTGGAAATATTCCATCCCTATTTCCTTATTACTTTTTAGAATCTAGTCTATTTTGGATTACTTAGAAGTCTCCTATGCGGCTATGCCAATAAATGCGTACGCCTGTTAATTGTTATGGGGGTTGGTTGATGATTCTTGAGGGAGAAAGCAGAGGTTACGAAGACATGCGCAGCTAAAAAACCTTTCCTAGGGTTTAGATGAAGACTGTAGCCAAATAACATTGTCTCATATTTATGGTTAGGATTTCTACTATTGCTTCAACGGTTGTATGAGATCAGGTTTTGAATAATGGTAAGGCCTTGTTCGTTTCATTGTTTTGGGCGAATTTTTTTAAAATGAACTTGGAACTTCTTGTTCGTTTGTGAAGGAACTTTTTTCCCTTTCCACATGAGTGGGGTCCACCATTCACTGTTAATCACATCCCACCCCATAGAAAGTTGGACGAACCAATCACATTGGGGTTGGGGTGAGGGAGGCCCAGTATTAATAGTCAAAACGGGTACAAAAGTGGGTAGAGAGAGAGGAAGGGACCCATTGCTGCACCTTTTGTCGGGGAAAATGGGTTCTCAACTCCAAAAAGTTTTAAAATTAGAACTGGGAAATGGAAACCGAACAGGTGTAAATTCATGCTGTGATTGTCAATTCATGCTTACGCAACAGATTTCATTTAGATATGCTATTCTAGGAGAGACAAGTCATGCCGACTAGACAAGTCGTCCCTTTGAAAATAAAATATTTGTGCCAGGCCTAAGGTAGTCTATTCTAATCGGTAAAATGCAAACACACCCTAGGCGACACTGTTAGGGCTTGTAGCCACTGACTGATCATTGTTCAATTCAGTAATAAATCTCTAGACGGAAATTTGCTATTCATACCAATTATTACCGGACATGACTAATACAAGTAAAAAGGGCTACCCAATGCACAAGGTTCCAGCTACAGCAGGGTCAAAGGAAAGGATAGATGTACACAACCTTACCCCCGCAAGCAGAATGGTTGTTTCTGGGACTTAGAACCAGTGGCACTAGGTTGCATTGCAACCTTCAAGGCCGCCCGTCACAGAACTGCTAGGAGTAAGAAAAAGAATAATATTTTCCTACAGTATACAGACACAAACATATATACATGTAAGCTCACAACCTTACATTCTGCCACATCCTCTCACTTCCACGAACATGGTCCCGCTCCATGCAACTAAGTGAACTTCAATAGAGAACTAATAAAACCAACAGCTGAGATGTTTGAAGAAAATAGGAAAAGTGACATTCGAGCAAACGAACGAGAGAGAGAGAGAGATAAAGGGTTTCGACGATCGTTGATCTTTGGTTTGGAAACCACAACACAATGGACAACGCGACAAGATAGAAAGAGACAAAGGGGTCACCAACGCCAATCTTTAATCACAAAAGCACCACAAAATTAATGAGGGTTTCTCCTTCTTTGGTGATCTTTTGATCGGAAAGCATCGAGACTCCACCAACTATGAGTTAAGAAGATGCTCTCTCTCATTCTCGTGTATGAGAAGCAAGACACGTTTCCTGGCAAAACCTCAGAATATAAAAATGGGACACGGTCAAACACATGCTCAACGTGTATCCAGGACGTATTCACATGTCCCTTGGACATATGCAGATTCCACACGTCTGTGTCCCGAACGTCTACACAGTCTGTCGGCTCTTCTTAGCGACTAAGAGAAGATAACAAGAAGTTATGAACAGGACCCCCAACCCATAGAATTTAGTAATTCCTCAGAAGAAATCCTGATACTTGTTTCCCAAAAACTGGTGACTAGTTCAAATCCATCCCAATTCTTTGGACAAACTGAAACATCGAAGGAAAAGAAGAACAAAATTCACAATCCTGAATCCTTTCAACAATAACACTTCAAACGTACTTGCTTTGACTGCATTAGTGGGGATAAGCAACTTGAGACTGCCCGTTGAACCGATTCAGATGGAGTGTTCAACACGTCCAACAATTTGTCTACAACCGTGAGGACTTTCGGATCATCCTGTACCAAAGTTATACTTATCAATGCTAACAGGAATAGTCAAGGAAATGCTAGAATAACTCAAAAGAAACTAGGGATGATAAGTTCAACCTTTTGCAGATGCTTTGCCAAAGCTCCAGTAAAGATCACAACACCCTCACGCACCAAATCATACCTTTCTTCATCAGATGCCTGACCAAAGAACAGAAGTCAAATTAGAATGGTGAACTCCTCTTCTGGCAATATTAATACCCGAAGACAATTTTCTAGTCCCCTGTTAACAAGAAAACAATATACACATTGAACTTAACTCGAGCTGAAAGCTTGTTGCTTATAATAACTACTAACCTTCTTGTTTAAATAGTTCTCAAAAATTGGAAATAACAAAGCCACGTTGTCTCTTCCATGCTTATCAATAATCATTATACCAGCATTAATCATTCTCCCTCGAACATCAGGGTTAATATCAGCCTGCATTTCGCAATTTTCTACAAACTGATTACAATTGAAAAAAACTGACTGTATAACAATCAAATTTCATAAGTAAACAATCAAACGGACCAGTTCAAAAAAAAAAACAAACAAACAATCAAATGGTAAGTGTATATCGCTTCTTAGGTATGACGGGTAATCAATTCATGGAGTACTCTCTTTCCTTTCTTTGGCCCAATACAATAATTCTATTTCAAACCCCTCAACATCTGGTAATGCTTCTGGCTTGTATGTTTCACTAGTTGCATAGGGGGGAAATGACTAATCAAATGATAAATACTGTTTGAAAAGGGGAGGGAAAAGGAAAACGAGTGTTGTGTTTGGGATAGCGTAAGATGTTTGCTGGGGCTTCATTAAAAGACAGCATTGTTGTTGGTACCAGTATAAATTTCTCAGAAACCATCCTTCTAAGGGTAAGAGGAATTTGAGAAACAAATTTTCTGCAAAGCACAGGGTACTGCTCTGGTGCCAAAGCAACAACAACAATAAGTACTTGTAGTTTATCTACCCATATCTAAACATGTCTAATTGACTAACACAGGAGAGCAAAGCAAAAGGAAAATGCCATCATTTGCAAGAAAATGCAACCATAATACCAATTCATATCTTACCAGAGCTCGTGATATGAGAAACGTCATAACAACAGGCAGGTCTTTGGTTCTAAGTACATCTGCCGCAGAATGCAAAGCTAACACAATTCCTTGTCTACCTAGCCAACCAGCATCAATATTGTCCTCACCAAAGCCAGCGTCACGGATGTACAATGAAAATAAAGTCGAAAGGGACTCCTGAACAATGTAATTAATCCATGAAGAACATACACCAGGAACTTGTTACAAGTGTGCAGGCTGAATTTATCCCTACCTGAATAGTATCCGGGTTTTCATCCAAAGCAGCAGCCAATGCCTCAGCAGCAGCTGAACGAACATTGTAGTTAGCATGAGAAAGTGCTTTAAAAAGCCCAGAATAATCTGTCCCAAAGTCGATGCCATATCGATCCCATATATCCTCTGCCACATCTGCAACTGACTGAACCCATAGAGGCACAAAAACCACAGTATGAATAACATTTTTATGTAGGCAAGAATAACATAGCAAGCAAGATGAAGAAAAATTAAACAAATGATACCACAAAGGAGATTGCAGCACCATTAGACGAGTATGGAAAAGCAATAAAACAATCCAGAAACAAGGATTCATGCAAAATAAAAGGTGTTGGAAATCCTAAGTTATCAATTTTTAAAGAATTGCTTCACAATTCTAAGTTCATTTTGGTCCCTAAGGTCGTAACTGGTGAATTCACAAGTAATAGAAAAGGATCAATCCAGTTTTAACTTCTGGTGCAAAATGAACTAAAAATTATACCGAACGTCATGCGTTAAAAGTCTAACTTAGAGGAACGCGATAACGGGGACAACGTCAAAGGGAGTCATGACCCTCCCACGATACCTCCTTCTACACTTTGACCACTGTTCAAGCATGAAGTCCTTGTATTTTCATGCCACCTGATCTTAACCAAAGTGCCCTTCCTCTCTGGCTTTCTGCCTTCACATGCTGGCACCGTCTCGTTGCCAACCATAATTATCTAATGGGCAACATCTCAAACCAAAAACTATCCACAAAAGTCTAGGACTTCAAAAACTTTACATGTGCCGACTTCTAACAAAACCTGCTCCCAATTCAGTATTCTTTCAAGCATATTGGAAGCCAAAGACACCATTGAGACTACCATTGGCCACACATCAAAAATTGACTGCCCACAACCATTTGATCGGGTGGCCAAGCTTACATTACTTTGTCCAGTCATCTATTGAGTATTGACAACATCATAAGTGATTTTAGAATTCCAAAAAAAAAAAAACACAACACAACAAAAATGATGTGTGACAAAAATTCCAAATCCAAACAAGAACGTTTCAACTCATATAGTTGTAAAACATAAGACGAATGGCATTTGACTGTACCCAAGAAGAATGCTAGCTCCTCAAAACACAACTATATTCCCCCTTCAATCAGCAGGTATCCATTTGAAAACAAAAATAAAGACACATTGCGCCGACAAGAAGCCAGCGAAGCCCAAGATTGAATGAAGAGTAATTACAGTGCATAACAATAAAACATTTACCATGAACACTTTTTTCCTTTTAGTTTTATCATTTGTCACCTATTAACCCCTACCAGACACCTTTTACGAGGCCTACTTTTTAAAATAAAAATAAAAATCTGTCATATTGGCCAATTAACAACTGATTTGTGCAACGGAAAATATCAATGGTTCCTTTATCAATTAATTAAGAACAAGACAGAGTCCATAAGCCCATAACTGTAAGAACAGAAAAGCAAAAATAAATTAACCACCTGGCAGGAAAATTTTCAAATTAGTTAAAGACTTTGAAGCAATGCCATGCAAACAAGTATAGCTATGACCGACACAACTATGTATTGTACGGTAGTCAGCATCTGAAATTAAAAATGTCATGTTCTCAGCAAGGACAGGGGGAACACATCTAAGTGAGGAAGGACACAGCTGTATTTATGGGGAAAACTAATGAGATGAAGGTAAAAAAGAGCACAAGGAAACACTACAATAAAGCTTTTTACAGAAAAGCCATCAAACAAACTACACTAACAATAGATAACATTCAATGTACCAACAACACTAAAAATACCGTTGATAAGTTCATTCCTATTTTCCAGATATGTATTACATTAAGAAGATTAAGTTCACTATTAGTGAGATATCAATGAGCATGCTCCACCTTTTCTGGATCATGTAAAGCAATCCAAATGCTTGTCGCAACCTCAACATTCTGAGGAATAGAACGGCTAGCAACAGCTGGTATGCATTTTACAGCGTTTAAGCAGGCCATTCTTACATGAACATCTTTGGCATAAACTCCATAAAGAGCCTACACAAATCATAAAAGGAAACCTCATGAGATTTAGAATCAAACAATCGCAGAAACAATTACATAAACACAGGACATACAGGTGCCACTTCATTTGGCTGTAGACCCAAACACAACTCGTTTAATGCTGGCGCGATAGATGCTTGATAAGCAGGAACAGAACCAAGAACATGATAAAGAACCTGTGGTATATAAGACAGAAGATATAGCAACAAAAATAGGAACACAAAATAAAAAAACAACGAACATAGAACAAAAACAAAACACCTTGAAGATCATATGCCAAAATAAAAATTAGACGTAACTGATAGCATACGAAGCCTAGGAAGGGGCAGAATGGGATCCATATGTAGAAATAGAATCCGAAGAACATCATCATGAAGTCCAGTCTTCTTGGATGACAACAGTATCCTCTCCATTATCTAATACATGTTATAACAAAAACTCAGTGTCATAGTTTAAGTAAACAAAATGATACCAAAAGCATTTTCAAACAGATTTAGAAGGATAACTTACAGGGAAAATAACAGTAAATGAGTCAACAGGAAGAGGTCCAGATTTGCAAGAAATGGATAGCCCATTCACTGCTCGCTCAAAAAGACCCAAGCATGGCCTCTCATTGGCCTCCCCATTGCTAATAGATGGAATTAGATCCCATAAAACATTATTTTCTTCAGTCAGGATAAGGCGTAAGGCAGTGGCAATGTCAATGGCCCAATTACACAGAGGAGCAGCAGTACAACTGGAAAGCTTCACCATGGTTTCAAAGGCCACATCACTCACAATCGGCGACCTTAGTAAAGGGTTAACAAAACTTACCTGATAATGGATTTAAAAATAAGGAAAGATCCAAAATTAGAATCTCAGTTGAAAGAAAAACTAGAGTTTTCACGAAAGTAATAACTCATCGAGCTTCATCTCATCTTACGTAACATAAACAGACAAGCTTCATTTTTACTTAGGCATGGTTTAAGTGCACGTCAAAACAAAAGGAATAAATTATAAAGAGAATACGAAAAGAATAACAGAGAAAAGTACACAACCATAACACTGCAAACAATATTGTGATGATTAATAACCAAAATATTCTATTAGCCAGAACAATAACTGTACAGATCCAAACACGATCTTATAAGAAGAAACAAGATCTTCGTCAACCAATCCCTCTGCCCCTCATTCTTTTAGAATCAGGAAGAACCTTTCAAGTTTGAATCTGTTCAACTGGAATTTTGGGCTCTTCTACTTCTTCCTAGAGGCATCCCTGTTAGAATATGTGTTTTGTCCCACATCGGTTAATTACAACTTGTAAAAGGCTTATGCCTAATATAAATAAAACTTACATGTGTTAGGGTTTGTTAACACCTTAACACTTCTCTTCTCTTTCTCTCTCTCCCAAACAACATGGTATCAGAGCCTAGTCTCGATCCACCATAGCTGCTGTTATCAACCACCGTCACCCGCCACCCACAACCACCACCAGCCACAGTTGCCCACAAAAAAAAAAAAAACCTTACCATACTGAACCGAAAACCCTAACTCACCCATCTTCTTCGTCAGCCACCAAAACCCAAATCCCTCAAAACCCTAAATCGAAGCCCCCAAACCCCATAAAACCCAAAAAAATCAAGTCTTGCAACTCTCGAAACCCTATCTGCGACCCTCTCATGTTGATTTCGAACCCTAATAACCACAACCCAGTTGGTTTCGACATCTAAATCTCATCACCGACCCTCGTAATCCCCTAATATACCTTACCCAGTTAATTTCGACCACTACAACCAAGATTTCGAACCTGTTCACTGGCTGTCCACCTTCGTCTGACTCAGGCAACCGTCGTTGACTCTTCTACAGTGTTCGCCAACTCCTATTGTGACTCGATTTTGTGATTTCGAGTCCTAAATCCTTGATCTGGTGTTCGGTGCTCTCTCTCTAGCACTCGTTGGTCACTGCATGTTCTTGCCGACCTCTGCCCAGTCTTCATCAGCACAATATTTTATTGCCGACTGAGTTTTTATTGTTGACTTGTGTTCAACATCAGTATTTGATGTTTTATTGGCCGGCTGGTGTTGATTGGCTTTCTGTGTTACAGTTTCTGATATGATAGCTGACTGCTTTCGTTTTTGCTGGTGATGCTACCTTCTCTCTCCTTAGTTGGTAGATGTTGATCATTACTTTTTGGGTTTATTGTCTGGTATTTGGAGCTCGTTGATTAAGTACTTGTTCTTGGATTTGTGCTCCTCCATTACTCTTTGCGATGACTACTAGTTCTATCTCAAGTATTACTAGCTCTTCTCCTGATGTTTCTCACCATTGGTCTCCTAACATGTTGTCCATCACTGCTATTCGTTTGAATGGCAAGAATTATGCTACTTGGGCTAAGTCTGTTGAGACATATTTTTTGGGCTCGAAACAACATGATTTTCTCACTGGTACTCCTCCTACTGACTCTACTGCACTTGCAAATTGGAATATTGAGGATACACAAATTCGTCTTAAATTGTGGAATAGCATGGAGCCTTAAATTAGCGGTGCACTGCTGTTTTTGGACACTGCCAAGCAGGTTTGGCAAAGAACTCGGGAGTTATATTCTGGGGTTAATAATCTACGCAGGACTTTTGATTTATATCAGGAATATTTTTCTATGGGCCTTGGTGACTCTTCTTTGGAGACATATTATGCTAAGTTCAGCCGTGTTTGTGAGGAGCTCAATATTTGTCAGCCTCTTTCTACCGATATTCAGGTTATGCGTCGACAGCGTGAGTCCCTTAATGTGACTCGCTTCTTGAATGGTTTACCTAAGTCTTATGATCCGATTCGTTCTCAGTTGCTCGGAGGTCGGGAGTTACCTTCTCTTAGTGAGGTGTTCAGCCGCCTTCGTCAGGCTTCTCTCTCTGATACTGGTTCTGTCTCTTCCTTGCCTTCTAATCAGTCTGCGTTAGCTGCTTCGGTGACTAGTGGCCCTCTTTCCCGTGGTTTTGGTCGCGGTGGTTGCGAGTTTGGAGGAGGGGCACGTGGTAGTTTTGGTCGTGACTCTGGCCAAGGTGGCCGTGTTTCTGATGGTGCAGGTCGTGATCCCGGGCGTACAGGTCAGCAGTCAGGGGCTGCTGGACGTGGTCGAGGTCGTGTCCCTCGGCATTGTACTTATTGCAAGGGGAATAATCATACAGTTGATCGTTGTTGGATACTTCATGGTCGCCCTTCTGCACATCAGGCTACTTTATCTGAGCATGATGGGGTTCCATTCACTGGGGCGCCTAGCTCTGCTCCGCGTGTGGTTACTATTTCAGAGGATGAATACCATCGTCTCACATCTATGCAGACATCTCATATGCCATCTTCCTCCGCTACTACATTTGCTCAGACAGGTTCTTCCTTTGCTGGCCTTGCTTCTCATTCTTCATGGATCATTGATTCTGGTGCTACTGATCATATGACTGGTACTTCCGCTATTTTATCTGGCTCTCGTCCTATTGGCCAGTCTTCTCATGTTACCTTAGCTAATGGCTCCACTTCTCACATAGCCGGTTTGGGTTCCGTTACTTTCAATTCATCACTTTCTTTGGACTCTGTTTTTCATGTTCCTCATTTTCCATATAGTCTCATGTCTGTTAGTAAGCTTACTAAATCCCTAAATTGTTCTGTCACATTCTTTCCTAGCTATTGTGTTTTTCAGGATCTCAAGACGGGGAGGAAGATCGGTGGGGGTACTGAGCTTGGTGGTCTCTATTACTTTACTAATGACGAGCTACCACCTCCTGTTGCACTCCAGTCCTCTGTTTCTCCATACCAGCATCATTGCCGCCTTGGTCATCCATCTCTCCAGAATCTTAAACGCTTAGTTTCGTCTTGTAGTCGTGTCAATAATTTACCATGTGAAGTCTGTCAATTTAGTAAGCATCACCGTGTTTCTTTTTCCCCTAGAGTAGAGAGTCGTGTGTCGCGTCCTTTTCATTTAGTCCATTCGGATATTTGGGGTCCTATACATGTTTCGTCACGCTCAGGATTTCAGTATTTTGTCATTTTTGTGGATGATTATTCCAGACTGACTTATGTTTATCTTATAAAAGCCCGATCTGAGTTGTATACCATTTTCAAATCTTTTTATCAAGAAATAAAAACTCAGTTTGATGTTCCTATTCAGATTCTTCGTACTGATAATGCTGCAGAATATTTTCGTACAATTTTATCTGTTTTTCTTGATGATCATGGTATTATTTACCAATCTTCTTGTTCTCGAACACCCCAACAGAATGGTGTTGCTGAACGGAAGTTGCGTCATATGTTAGATGTGACCCGTGCACTTTTATTTCAGCACCAAGTTCCTAAATCTTTTTGGAGCGATGCTGTTCTTACTGCAGGGTATCTTATTAATCGCATGCCATCAACGGTCTTAGGGGGTCAAATTCCATATGAAGTTTTGTTCCCTGGTCATCCCCTGCATGCTCTACCTCTTAAGATTTTTGGTTGCACCTGTTATGTCCATGCTCTTGGCCCTGGGCGGGATAAACTGGATCCCCGATCCATTAAGTGTCTTTCTTGGGTACTCTCGGACCCAGAAGGGATATAAGTGCTACTCTCCGTCTCTCCGGCGTGAGTTTGTGTGTGCTGATGTCACCTTCAATGAGTCTTTGCCTTTTTTCCTAACTTCTCCCACCATGGATCCGTCTCATTATATACTTACATTGGTTCCATCTCCACCTTCCCACCCCTATCAACCTGCCCCTCCACCCCCCTGCAGGTATATACTCGTCGGCCGCCGGTTCCATCAGCTCCACTTCCGCCCCCGCCCATCTCGTCCTCCTCGTCGCGAGACCCTACGCTCGATTCGGAGGCTGATTCCCTTCCTATTGCTCTTCGCAAAGGTACTCATACTTGCACTTCTCATCCCATTGCTCGTTATGTTTCTTATGCACACTTATCTCCTTCTCTTCGTGCCTTTGCAACTTCTGTTTCCTCCATTTTTGTCCCTACTACTGTCCAGAAAGCTTTATCTATTTCTGAGTGGAGGAAGGCTATGGAAGATGAGATGTCTGCCCTTCACCACAATGGCACTTGGGACTTGGTATCTCTTCCGTCTGGAAAAACCACCGTTGGGTGTCGCTGGGTGTACACTATGAAATACCATCCAGATGGGTCTGTTGAGCGCTACAAAGCCCGACTTGTTGCTAAGGGTTATACTCAGACTTATGGTGTTGATTATGCTGAGACATTCTCTCCTGTTGCCAAGCATGGGTCTGTCCGTATTCTTCTCTCTCTTGCTGCTAATCTTGGCTGGCCCTTATTCCAATTAGATGTCAAAAATGCTTTTCTGCACGGTGACCTTCACGAGGAAGTCTACATGGAGCAACCACCAGGGTTTGTTGCTCAGGGGGAGCGTAATCGGGTTTGTCGCCTCCGTAAAGCATTGTATGGCCTTAAGCAATCTCCTAGAGCTTGGTTTGGCAAGTTTAGCGATGCTGTTTTGAGGTTTGGCATGCGTCGTAGTGAGTCGGATCATTCTGTTTTTTCTCTCACATCGGTAAGGGGAAAAGTATTGTTGATTGTCTATGTGGATGACATTATTATAACTGGTGATGATCAGAAAGGTATCGATGAGTTGAAAACCTTCCTACAGCAGCAGTTTTATACCAAGGATTTGGGAAAATTACGATATTTCTTGGGCGTTGAGGTGGCACGCTCTAAAGATGGTATTAACTTGTCTCAGAGGAAGTATGTGTTGGATATTTTGCAAGAGACTGGACTATTGGGAGGTAAACCTGTTGAGACTCCCATGGATCCTAACGTGAAACTATGCATTGACCAGGGGGAGTTACTCCCTAATCCAGATCAGTGTCGTCGCTTGGTTGGTAAGTTGAACTATGTTACCATCACACGTCCTGATATTTCCTGCGCAGTTAGTGTGGTGAGTCAGTTTATGTCTGCACCTCGTCTTCCACATTGGGAAGCAGTTCTTAGAATTGTGAAGTATCTTAAGGCTCATCCAGGGCGTGGTCTATTTTATCGAGCAAGTGGACACTTGCGTGTTGAGGCATTCACGGATTCTGATTGGGCGGGGTCTCCATCTGATAGGCGATCGACCACAGGATATTGTGTCTTTGTAGGTGAAAATCTTGTCAATTGGAAGAGTAAGAAACAAACTGTTGTTGCTCGATCTAGTGCAGAAGCCGAATACCGAGCCATGGCTCATACTACATGTGAAATTGTGTGGGTGCGCTCTTTTCTTGAGGAGATAGGATTAATGTGCAGTTGCCTATGAATCTATTTTGTGATAATCAAGCAGCAATTCACATTGCATCTAATCCAGTTTTTCACGAGCGGACTAAGCATATTGAGGTCGATTGTCATTTGGTTCGCGAGAAGCTGACAGTTGGTGTGATTGCTACTCCCTTTGTGTCTACCGGCGCTCAGTTAGCTGATATGTTTACCAAACCATTATTTAAGCCACGGTTAGAATTATTGTGTAACAAGCTGGGATTAATTGATATTTATTCTCCAGCTTGAGGGGGAGTGTTAGAATATGTGTTTTGTCCCACATCGGTTAATTACAACTTGTAAAAGGCTTATGCCTAATATAAATAAAACTTACATGTGTTAGGGTTTGTTAACACCTTAACACTTCTCTTCTCTTTCTCTTTCTCTTTCTCTTTCTCTTTCTCTTTCTCCCAAACAACAATCCCATCAAAAAAAGTTCCTTTAGTAATTGGGTAGATCAAGAAAACTGCACTAGCAGCTGCAATTCAAGCTGAATATGCAGCAATCCAAGGTTGCATACCCAAATGGGCTTTCAAACTTTTTGTTTACACCATAGTGACATTTTCAATTATAAAGTGTTTGAATATGTCTTAACCAGTCAGACGAGGAAGATTGTCTTCAATATCAGGATAGTTGTTAAGGACTAAATTTGTCTGGCCAGTCACAACTCAATATGATTGAAGCTGCCCAAGCTGACAGTATCAGTTACTAAGGTTCTTCCTATTGCTTAGGAGACATAATTTCCTGTTGTTTCTTCATCGAAGACACAAGTACATCATATCTATACTCCTTGTTACATATTTTCAGCAATAAACATTGACAATGACAAGATGTACGACAAAGAAAAACAATGTCAGGTAAGACATCTGTATCATACATGTACTTGTGTAAATTATGGGTCACATACTACAATCATACAATCCCTCCTAAAGACTATGATATAAATGTAATAAAATAAAGTTGAAATTAGAAAAATTCAAACAAAAATAAAAACACGAAAGCACTCAACTAAAGACACATCCAAACATATTTTGAAAGTGCATTCGACGTCTGATATGAGCCTGAAAATGGATTGTGATAATTCATAAGACTGGACAAAGCAACATGAAACACGTACCAGAGAAGGAAGTTGACTGTGTGTGAAAATAGGATTAGCTATAGCCATCTCCCCTAGGGCTCTCAGCATCGAAGATAGATTCTTCTGTATGACCGTGACTTTTTCACGTGTCAATGCCTCTTCTTTAAGTTGCATCTCACGTGCCTCTTCTTTTGCAGTCTTTCCCTTGTCTAGTTCATCAAAATGAAAAATTACTGCATACCAAACAGTAGAAACAAACAACTTGAGCACATAAAGATTGCACTGCAAATTTACCAGCCTTCTTAACTAGCTTTCCACTTTCTTTTTTCCCAACAATAGCATGCTCTCGCTTCATAGAATGATTAGAACTCACTTGATCCTGGAAAGAAACATAAAACATGTTTTTTGGGAAGTGATTTTTAAAGAAAATCAAACAGAAAAGCTGCAAGCAAAACTTACTGCATCCTCATGGTTATCATAAACCCGGAAACGGCCTTTAGCTTGTTTCATGTTCTTAGAAGCGATAGACTCAGCAACATAAACACCTTGCTCGCCAGAAAGCATCCCTTCAGGTGTATGGAAAATCTGAAAAAATGCAATGTGAGAACTTATTCAGCAATAAGTAACCAAATCACCAAACCTAAAAATATATAACAACAGAGACAAATGTAAGTTAAAAAATGATGGATATTTTGACCCATTAATAAGGCTGCTACCGAACCGACTTGTTCAAAAGTCTAGATGCTCAACAATTTTTCAGCTTAAACTAATTCGGACAGTAGATCAGTCGAGCTCAAGCTTTACTATAAAGCTCAACTATTAAACAACGCGAACTTGCTCTAAGTAGAACTTTACTTCGTTGAGCTCGGATCAAATTCTGTTTAATAGATAAATATCTCATTTGTTCCTGTTTAAAATTGCCTTTTAGAAGTCTAACAAATGAGATGCCTCAAGCATGCTCTTTGTATAATGTGAGAGAGAATTTTTATAAAGAATTGGACGAGTCATGTTCCTTCATTTCTTTGGTGGTTAAGGAGAACAAAAGATATACAGAAAACGACATATGATGCCGTCTGGTAAAGTGGTCCCATCTTAGCATAACATAGTCGTATCTGCCTTTGAATGCATGATGCGTCTAATAGATCCAACAAACAAGTATAAGAAGAGAAAGCAGAGAGAATGACCCAACAACTTCTGCAGCAGCAGGCTTTGGTGGATCCAATCCACCAAGAAGGTTTGCTTTGTGCTGAGCTGCAATTGAGTTGTTCAACATCGTTGTATTCATGTCGAAAGTATGAGCCAAGCTCAATCATTGTTTTATCTCAAAAAGCTGAGAACAAGCTACGCCAAGCTATGTCGACTCATGCTAAGCATGGACAACCCACAAAACGAAAAAGAAACTTACTCAAACACTGCAATTGATCATTCCCCAGGGAAAAAAAAAACTCAAAAAATTTGTCAATCTTGTATGGATCACCAAGTTGGAATTTAACAAGTTTTCATTCATCCAAAAAGTCAAATGGACAAACAATTTGGGACATACAAACGTCTAAAAGGAGAAACAAATTTGAGACGAGGGACTACTATGGAGGGAGTAGTAAATTTTTCAAATTCCACATCAACAGTGAAACCAAGTAGTATTATGCGCCATGAACTTTTAGACCACTAGCATGAGAATGTCAACATAAAAAACTTGTTAGAGCTTGTCCCACATTGATTAATTAAACCTCCAAAACTGGTACATAAGCCTTGGCAGCCTCTCCACTCATTACCATTTGGTTTTGAGTTGGATACTTTAGCAGCATAGTTTTATATAAGCACAATCATTAGTGTTAAGTTATGGGTGTAAATGTATAAATAGATTGTATTTATCTACTCTTGCAATTAAGTTAGTAGTTTAGGTTCATAGTGTAATTTATCTCTTGTACTCTTGTATAAGTACCACGTAATGAGAAACAGAACCCAACCTTTTGCCTCTCAATTGCTTTGTCTGATTTAACATGGTATCAGAGCACTGAGATCCATTATTTTTCCTCTTCCACGACGGCTGAGTTTATTTCTCACGTCAACCCTTTATTGAGTTTTCTCAATCGACCATGGTAGCAACATAAACCCATCTCGAAACCCACAATCGACTGGTTTTTCTGGACCGACAGTCTTGCTCGAAGACTTCTGATAGACATCGTCAGCCATTGTTCCGCAATCGACCTTCAGCCATTGCCAGCCATCACCGATCACTAATCAGTCATCATCGAGCACCGTATGGCCACCGTCTCTCTCTGTTATTCACCATGAATGTTCCTAAATATTCGTGGGGAGAAGCCATTTTGACTGCAGCATATCTTATTAACCGCATGCCATCCAGTGTTCTTAACTTTCAAACTCCCCTTGAGTGTCTTCCTAGCATTTTTCGTACCACAACTCTTCCCCCACGTATTTTTGGTTGTGTGTGTTTTGTTCATGATCCTCATCCCTCAGGTGGCAAGCTAGGTCCTAAGGCCCATAAATGTGTTTTCATTGGGTACTCTCCTACTCAGAAGGGCTACAAATGTTATGATCCTCATTCTAGGAATTTTTTTGTGTCTATGGATGTCTCTTTTTGGGAAACAATGTCCTTTTTTTCTCCCTCCACTCCATCTCTTCAGGGGGAGCATAGGCAGGAGGAAGAGATGTTTTATGATGAGGGGGAACAACTGATGTATAATCATGGTGAGGGGGAGAAAGAAAAGTCTGGAGCGGAACAAATATCTGCCGAAAGAGCAACTCATGACATAGGTGGTGCTGATGAGGAATATATACACCGGCTGCAAAGGTCTAACCTCAAGACCTACAGCAGAAAACATGTGAAGTCCTTTTGTGTGATACCACCTTGTCAACCACAGTCTCCGGTTCCAGTTCCAGATTCCTCAGCTGACTCATCTGGTAATGATTCTTCTCTCATTGAACCTCCTCTTGATAATTCTTATGATTTTCCTATTGCTCTTCGGAAAGGTGTTAGATCATGTACTCAACATCCCATTTCCCAGTTTGTCTCTTATGATCGTCTATCTCCTTCATACCATGCCTTTGTTTCGTCTCTTTCTTCTATATCTATTCCACAGAATTGGCAGGATGCATTCATGATACCTAAGTGGAAAGGAGCTATGGTAGAGGAGATGACAGCTTTGAAAAGGAATGGCACTTGGGAGCTAGTATCACTTCCGAAAGAAAAGAAACCAGTGGGATGTAAATGGGTTTTCACTGTTAAGCAAAATGCTGATGGTACGGTTGAGCGGTACAAGGCGAGACTTGTTGCCAAGGGTTTCACTCAAACATATGGTATTGACTACGAGGAGACATTTGCGCCAGTAGCAAAGATGAACTCTGTGCGAGCTCTACTCTCGTGTGCTGCCAATTTGAATTGGCCTCTGAAACAGTTTGATGTGAAGAATGCATTCCTCCATGGTGAGTTAGAGGAGGAGGTGTATATGGCTATCCCACCTGGTTTTTCTTCATCTCAGACTGAGGGAAAGGTGTGTAGACTGAAAAAGGCTCTTTATGGGTTGAAGCAATCACCTAGAGCCTGGTTTGGCAGATTTTCGAAGGCTATGTTGGGATTTGGATACAAACAAAGTCATGCAGATCATATTATGTTCATCAAGAAAGGTGTTGGTAAGATTGTTGTCCTTATTGTTTATGTTGATGATATAATAATGACAGGCAATGATGTGAGTGAGATCCTTAATCTCAAGTCTAGTCTAGCTCGAGAATTTGAGATTAAGGATTTAGGATCACTGCGATACTTTCTTGGAATGGAGGTGGCAAGGTCAGATAGAGGGATTTTTATCTCCCAACGGAAGTATATACTTGATTTATTGGAAGAAACAGGTATGTTGGGTTGTAGACCTGCAGATTCTCCTATTGAGGCAAATCATCAGCTTAGTGGAGACTCAGGGGAGCGCACGGATAAGGAGAGATATCAACACGACTAGTTGGTCGACTGATATACTTAGCCCACACGAGACCAGATGTCACTTATGCAGTGGGCGTTGTTAGTCAGTTTATGCATGATCCTCGTACCTCACACCTGGATGCGGTTTATCGTATTTTGAGGTATCTCAAATCAGCTCCAGGAAAAGGAATCCTATTCTCTAATCACGGTCACCTGCGATTGGAGGCATTTACTGATGCTGATTGGGCTGGTTCTGTAGATGATAGACGCTCTACTTCTCGCTATTGCACTTTTCTTGGGGGGAATTTGGTTACTTGGCGAAGTAAGAAGCAATCAGTGGTTGCTAGATCAAGCGCAGAAGCAGAGTATAGAGCTATGGCTCATAGTGTTTGTGAGCTCTTGTGGCTCCAAACTTTGTTACATGATTTGGGTTTTTTTGATAATGGTCCTATGAAACTCTACTGCGATAACAAAGCTGCCATAAACATTGCCCACAATCCTGTTCAACATGACAGAACGAAGCATATAGAGGTTGACAGACACTTCATCAAGGAAAAGTTGAGTGAGGGGTTGATATGTATGCCTTTTGTGCAATCTGAGAATCAATTAGCTGATATTTTCACAAAAGGGCTTGGCAGCAAGAGTTTTCACCCCATTGTGTTCAAGTTGGGTTTGATTGATATCTTCGCACCAACTTGAGGGGGAGTGTTAAGTTATGGGTGTAAATGTATAAATAGATTGTATTTATCTACTCTTGCAATTAAGTTAGTAGTTTAGGTTCATAGTGTAATTTATCTCTTGTACTCTTGTACAAGTACCACGTAATGAGAAACAGAACCCAACCTTTTGCCTCTCAATTGCTTTGTCTGATTTAACAATTACTCTAAATTTGCATGCTTCAAATTGCATGACCTCTATCCCGTATCAAAGGTCCATATCCCATACCAAAATAGACTATTAACTGTATTAAGGACGATGGAAATTCACGGATGAAAAATGCCCCTTGCAATCATGCTTTTAAACAAGGAATTTAACAATTTCATCAAGTTGGTTGAACCCTTGAAGTAACAGGGAAAGAAAGCATGTTTAACTAAATCAGAATCTCAACACCAAACCTCCAAACCCTCGTTACACGGAAACTGTCACAGGGAAAACAACCGGTTTTCTTACTAAAGATAGTTTGTTGAGATGACAAATAGAGAGGATAAAAAACTTAGATAGTCAGAGTAACAAGAAACAAGGAAATATTTCTAAAAAAGGGCCTCATAAGGATCAGTAATCAAAACATAAACTAAAAACAAGACTTTGCCAACCAAAAGTAGCATTATATCTTTGTCCAACAAACATAACAATACCATATACTTCATGTGGTAACTAACAGTGAGCAGCTAACATGTGAAGGAGCAATACATACTAGTGGTTTGTCATTTCATAACCCAGTATACAGTCTAAAATATACTCTAGATTAGGTATACTAAATTCTCACCTGAACGTCACTTTCAGAAAGAGCATCATGTGCACAGAGGTCAGGAAGATTGTGCAAGTGCTGGCAGAGAAATAACCAAAATTAAAGTCAAGAAAAAGATTCTAGGCCTGTTCTTTACAGAAAACTCGTTTAACATAACAAATAAAACTAACCTTTTCAAATTCTGTAAAGGTGTCTCTGGGGGTAATTGACATCAAGGTTGACAAGGAATATATTGCTGTATCTTGATCAAAAGGATTAGCACTCATCAGCCCTGTTGGTCCTAGCAAACCCTGCAATGACAAACACCTATATTCTAGTTATCTGAATTCTGAAACGCCTAAAGTGCATAAAAATATTGTATAACCACAAGAGAAACACAATCGTGCCCAACGTCCACGATGTGGAAAGGTTGTATAATTGTACATGAAATTAATATCTTTTAGTTATCCCACCATAAATGTTATAGTCGGAGGAATCAGAAGACAAACCATAAAGAATCAGCACCATATACTGTTTAAGCCGTAAATTTGATCAAACAGCAAAATTGGGCAAGATAGACAATGATAGCTTTTGACTATTTAGAATGCAGCATGATATATAAGCAAGGGGTTCTTCAGGATGGCTCGACTCTGAAAGTAATTGAAAACGTTCTCAAATTACCTATAAACCATTAAAAATCACTAACCAGAAAGAATCAGAGATTCACATACATGATTAGGTGTAAGAAGGACCTAAATTGAACCCCAAGTACTCAGGAGTCAAGACTCTATCACCACTTATACCGACGTATTTATTTCTTTTCAAATCACTACATCCACTTATCAAAGTCAGCAAAATAAATGTTCGTTTTCCATAAGAGGCTTTAAAGCTATAACAAAATCATGAGCTTGTCAGCAACATTTTTCAATCCCCATTCCACTTTTCATTCAATTTACGGAAATTTAACTTAGTCAAATCCTTAATGTGCACTTTCCGGTGATTATATCAGAACAAAAAAAGTCATACTCAGATAAACAAAATTGAAGATCTTGCAGTTACTGACATACATTGCAGAACACCAGACAGTTGCAGCACAAAGAATGTCAAAGAAGGTATGCCTAAAAAAACTTGCATAAGACTTATAATATACCTTGCATATGTTACCCACATCAGCACTAATTAGCCCGATGACATCAAAACCATTTGTCTGCAAGCACTTCTGTAGCCTCTGGAAGGAGGTACAATAGCCAAAAGTAGGTCCATCAGTTTTATACTGATAAATATAAGCAATTGCTTTGCCTTCCATGAGAAGACTATGACAAGACTACAGAAAGCAGTTAACAACCAAAAAGAGAAAAGACAAGATATATCTAATATTAACATAAGACACCAAATGATAAAAATCATATGTCCAATAAGAGAACTGAGCATAAACCTGATATGCAACCAACACAACTAAAAATAATAAACCATGAAGAAAAACCAACACAACTAAAAACCATGATAAAGAAAAACCATGATAAACCTGATATGCAACCAACACAACTAAAAATAATACAGATACTAAAGTATATTACTGCAGCATCATCGTGAAGACATAAGACAGACAAGGATATCACCTGGTCTAAATAAGAAAATCACCAAAAGCAGTGCCTATCAAATGCTAATTACCCTAGAGAAGACTCTGAACACTTACCCTGCTGAAGTTTAAGCTTGCAGTTTCCTATTACCAATTGTTATTTTCTACTTTCTCAGTCAGTCAATGGACAAGACTAGCATAATACTGATACTAGTAAAAATAGATGGTGGTCTCCATATCTAGAGAAAGAGGGAAGGACTCAAGGAAATGACCTTTACACTGGCCCACAAGAGGTGCTTCCAGGCCGCCCTTTGAAGCTAGTAGTACACTGGTAATTCAATTATTTCCCTGCTGTAACCACAGCTTGAAATATGCTCATAGTTGATTATTCCTACTCTAACTACAGCTTGCAAAAAGTAAAATACCTTCAAAGGTTGCTTTCTTCAATGAAAGGGTTTTGATACACAACATTTTGCACAACATGACAAGGTGGCACTGTTTCATAGGCAATTGGCTAGGTTGATATTGTTCAATTTCCAATTAGGCAATGCCACGTTGACATGCTGCGCAAAATGTTGTGCAAAAATCGTCGTATACATAGTAATGCTCTTCTTCAATCAATACCTACTAGTGGGTTCTGACAACCATGTTTGATGGATCTTCTCACAAAACAAAAAGTATGCTTAGGGGAATCTTGAAGCAATAAATGCGATGTCTGTCTTTTGTCCTGTTTCAATATTACTGAATAGGGTTCTGAAGGGCATTTTCTGCAACCTCTATTGGTCTATTAGAAGCTCCTCATTTGGGAGTGCCAGGGGGAATTCAGGAACAACGTATAAAATTATGAATTAATAAACATAGTCTTACACAGAGCCCATGTGCGGCAAAACCCACCTGATTAATCAATTACCAATCTTCAAAGCTCCTTGTTTGGGCAATCCCCAACTAAGGGATTGTAGTCAATTGCTAATCTTTTTTCCTCAGACATAAGCAAATCTTCTATATACTAAGTACTAAACTCAACTCAAGTAACTGTTATTCTAGTATCTTTTCATTCCTTGATATTTTATCTTGCTTGGTAGCTCCTCTTATTTCTTTTGTGAGTCATATGTTTAAGAGGTTCTATCATAGTTGGGAATGCGTTTCTTTCTTTATTGGGAGCGAGTTTCCAAAAAGTTGTCATGGGAGTGCAGTCCTGAGGTGAATTCGTCTGCCCAACGGAAGAATCCTGCAACTAAGGTTTGAGGTTTCAATAGCGGCGCGGTTTCCCAGATTCATTCAACCTATATAGTTTCCTTGAGGATACTAGTGGCAAAGGATGAACAGGGGCAATAATTGAGATGTGTATTCTCGTGATTTGAGGCAGTTGTGAAGCGAAGTCCCACATCGCCTGGGTACCAAAATAATATGATAAACCATATAACAGTAGCGTGAGTACCAATTTGGCCAAAAGTGCTCTCTTTCAGGTGGGGAGGTGGCTAATTGTCCATAGCAAAGATTATAAAGTAGAAGAAAGTGTACCTAGGTCATGTTGATAACACAAAAGATGAAAGGCATAAGTTACTATATTTCAGTCAAGAAGATTAAGAACATTTCAGAATGACTAATCACATTGAAAGAAGATAATGCAACTAAACAACACCAACAACATAAAGAGTTCTTTAAAGTACAAAGGATGTTACCCTCCACACTGCATTTCTTTTTGCCGTGCCAACTAAGCATGGATGATGCGCACAAGATATGAGTTGCACAAATGCACTGGGAGTAGCAGCCAATACTGCAGAGGACATAACAACTAATGCTTTCACCAAAACCTCCACAGATGGAACTAAGGCAACGTGAGCATCCAATGTGCTTTCTGCATCACTGCAGACCAACAATTATGAATCAATCAATGGGGAAAAAACAGCTAAACAAAGAATAGGATCTTGAAGATTCTGAGAGGAAACACAATGACATTTGTGTGTTTTCACTTTTTGACCAGCAACAAAATCATATTATCCATGTAGCACAGCAAATCAGAAGATAGAGACATCCATAAAATAGTCATTAGTGAGTCACCACTAAAGACGAGAATAAATAGACTCGTCATAAACAAGATACTACCTCTTCAGAAGAAAAACTTTTTCTCCAACAGCAGAAAGATAACAAGAAAACTCAAGAAAAATTGCTTCAGATAATTGTGGAGCAGCGACGATAATCTTCTTGGTAGAATCATAAGCCACTCTTCGGATGTCCCAACTTGGATGGCATAGTAAATAGAGGACAAACTGCATGAGTTCCGTAGTCAGTTTATATAATGCACGCTGAAAATAATAGATGAAAATGCTAGTAAACACTTGATCACCTGTAACAGTAACCTGACAGGAAAAGACTCCAAAACTCTGCAGACGAAAAGAAGAAAAAAAAAATTCAGGATAAGTTTGAAAACAAAATTGCCACTTTGGACTGAACTAAACAATAAACATCACTGGTAGTCAAGCACATATAGTTGCATATTTTTTTATGGCAAATATAAACCTGTGTGGATGATCCACCAGCAGCACCTCAAGAAGATCAAGACATGCCAAGCAGTCCTCAACCAACAGTTTTGAGGCCTGCAAAGAATAGAATGCGTTAAACACTAGCAAAGGCAAAGCATGCGTAAAATGTCCCCATGTTACTTGGAGGATGTATAGGCACTGCAACATTACAAAGACATGGTGGAACCTAATGAAGCAGATTCCACCCTACCACAACCACCTATTCTCTCCTGGAATCCTAAAACTATTCAACCAACAAAAGGGGCTAGAAAAGCCGGGTAAGGTAAAAACGCAGGCATTACAGCTAACAGATGGCGCTTCAAGTGGAACTAATCATATCTAGCTTAAAATCACAACCTTCCCTTTGTGAAAAGACTATTGCTGATGTGTTTGTCAGTTTGTTTATGTGTGAACGCAGGAGCAAACATGAATGTATAATGTCAAAAATAACTCTAAAAAGCTAGGTACACTTAAGATTGCCAAAAACAACACAAGCAAACACATATATAAGAACACATCCATAAATAGCTACAAATATACATACACGATCAGACAGTCATGCAAAACTGTCATGACATGTATACCCAAAATCCAAACTAGAAAAACATTTTTAAAAAACTATCAGAACACCAAAGAGAATTGACGAATACCTACCATCGTAACTGGGACAAGTGAAGGTTCGCTTTGAGCTATCAACGACCAAATCTTTTCCTTCAATAGAATCTCATCTGCACCGGAGAAAGAGACTCTAATCAAGCATAGTACAAAAAAGCAAAAATTTACACTGAATATGCTGAACCGAATGAATCCTTAGAAGCATACCTGCTTTGATGTCAATGACAGCAATTCTAGCAACGCAGAGCAATGCATATATACCATCCAAACGCTGTGCTGCTTTGGTAAAACCACTTTTTACTAGTTGCACCAGTGGCACCAGCAAAGATGATATCTGAAGCAATATAGTAGAGCCATTCATTTAGGTTAAGTATGCCCCAACCAAATTTCCACACACAGGAATCTGGAAAATGAACATAATTAGTTTCCTTACCCTTACAACAGCATCAGCACTTTTGCACATCACCCGAAGACAGCGAAGATGACCCCTTCTCAAAGTGTCCTTCTCCTTGAGACCAGAACCAATAAAGGTAACAACATCTGGCTGAATAGCATCTGGACATCTTGCTCCCCAAGAAGCCAATGCAGATAAACTCGCAAGCTTTACCTCCTCATTTCCTGTAGATCGACCATCAAGAAGAACAGAAACCATGACATGAAGAGAGTGAGTGAAAATAAAGGGGGTACAACAGAAGGAGAGCAAATAGAACAAAACAAAAAAAAAATGTGACTAGATACCATCATCCTTGTAACAGGACAAAAGAAAGCTACAAATTGACTGCGACAGGTTGTTGAGATATTTCCCATCAGGGACACGGGACAGTTCTTGCACAGCATTTATCATTCCTACTCTCTGGTACGGAAATGCAAGTCTTCCTTCTGAGCCTGTTCAGATTCAAGCGCTAATTACCAAGAAAAACAAACAAAAACACGTGTGCTAAGTAGTTTCAAATTGAAGTAGTCGCATATACCTTATATGATTCATAAACTAATAATTCAATCCACTGACAGATGCTACAATGAAAACAATTTCCAAACGAGCAAATCACAAACCTCCAATGACAGATTTGACAGCACTAAACATTGCTTCTACAGCATCTGGATTACTAGATTTCTCACTCAAACACCCAACTATAGCTAAGGCCTCAAGCCTTCTTCTTTCATCTGCATGGCGAGCCTGTGGTAATACCACTGAAAGAATTTCAGTGGCATACTTACTCAGATCAAATTTGACTGATTTCAAAAGAATCCCAACAGATTCCAACACCAGCTCTGGGTTGCGTTTCAACATCTTTACAGATGATGGAACAACAATACTTCTAAAATCTTCATGCGCCAAAGAGGTGAACAGTGGAAGCAAAGCTTCACTGAGACCTTTTGCTGGCTTTTCCCTTGCATTTAGAATTGCTTTAACATATATATCAAGAAACGTTGGCTGTGGAACACAAAGCAGTGAATCAAAAAACAACCAGATGGAAGTGGTATAAGCACTGCAACATAAACTCAGAATAGCAGGATTAAGTATAATACCATTTTCATGTTTCACAGAACTCATGAGATAGATTCGTGCCATTTTACTACTAAAAGGTACTGTTCAGAACTTGAGCAGTGTTTGTAAAATCCGAAAAATATGTCGTATTAGTTATGATTTGAACTATGTTGCATTTGTCTAGCATTTAGTAATAAAATTATTATAGAACATGTATAACTTCCCATTCTTCATTGCCCCTTCACTTTTACTCCGATCACCTTTCACACTGTATTTTATTTTATTTTTTAATCTATGTTCAACCCCCAAGATAATAAAAACCACCGTCAAGGCAAGAATGAGTGCCAATGAAAACAATAAACAAAATATGACAGATTAGAAACACTGAGACATGCAACAAAGCAAAATTTGTCAGACACACGAGCATCAAAATTGTCAAAATTGGACCCACTAATATTTCAATTGGTAACCGAATCAGCAACCAAACTAATGTTGACTGTACATATTTCTTCAAAACTTTGCAAGATAGATGCGCTCCTTATATAAACTGGGAGTGCAAAAGTCAAGAGGACGTTTCTGGATTGACACTCCTTAGCCCGTTTCTTAAAAATACGTTTTACGAAATCAGGGTCATTCCAACACCCCTTTTACAGAAATTCTTTGGAAATGGAACAGAAAAGGTAACAACCAAGTTTAGTAAATTTCAGTTGCTATTTGGTAAACAATCTTGCAACCAAATTGGACTAAATAGAGAAGCCAGATATTTACCAATCTATTTTTCTTTTCCTATTTATTATTTTTTTGCTCGGCCAGAAATTTATCAATTTCCACCAGCAAATAGGATCATCAGCAGCCCACAACAATATGTTATAATGCAACAGCTAAAAGAAAAGCATTTCTACCTTCCACCTGTCAAATAAAGAAGGAACAGAGCTCGAAAATTCTAGTATAAGCCCCAACAGTTCTGGATTATCTTTATATGGGATTTTCATGTCCTTTAGTTCTTCAACGTAGGTTCTGTAGATGTCCGGTGACTGAAAAAAAAAAAAAACCATAGAATGCCGGAGAAACTCAAGATTAAAACCAATTTGACATGACTCAATCAAATTTCAGAAAAAAATTGTAGAAATATACCTCTGAGAACATATGAAAAAAGGTTTGCTTGCAAGCCCTTCGCTCGCGGAAAGATCCTTCCATAGCAATATGAAGAAGAGATGCCTGCGCCGCAGCTACTCTCCCCAACGCATTCTTTGATACTGAGGCAAACTGACTCTTGCTTAATAGAAGACATGACCACTTGAGAAGTCTGTAACATCCTATATGAGACTGGAACTTTAACTGTTTTTCCATGTACTGTACAATGGTTGCCGCAAAACTTTTCATAAATGTAACCTCACATAAAGCTTTTGCTATCACATCATCCACAGCTTTCCTGGATCCTCGATCATCATAAATATACAAAGTTTTGAAAATTATCCCAACCACTGCTGATGCAATTTCAGTAGACATCGCTGCGGGTAAAAAATGACGATCATTATACTAAATTGAGAGAAAGAGAGCGTGAATCACAGTTTCAAGTAAATCAATCAGGAAAAAGTATGGAAAATGATTTTCACACTCCGCTAATCGATGAATGCACTCTAAATTTTGTACTTTAGTGTACTTTGGACATTGTGTTGTCTATGATTTCAAACTTTAAAAGACTAATTGTTGAGTGCATTAATCATTTGAGGGGTAAGAAAATGAGCATTAACTAGTTTCAATGCAATTTAAATCATTTTTCACAACAAACGAATTAGAAAGAAGGCAGTTTCCTATTTACCCAAAAAAGAAAGTAGTTTCCATTTTTCTCCGTCTTTTATAAGCAGAGTTGGTGGCTACGGTGGCTACAAGTTACTTAAATTAGCAGACTAGAAGATATTCAAAATGGAGTGGTAAACCTTTAACTCAGTTAGTCGAGAAAGACATGAAATCGATCAGCTTCTTCAGCAAAGTGCAAACAGATAAGTACCCGAGGAAACCAATAGAAGCACTAAGAACACTTCTGTTGCTTTGGCCAAGCCGCCAAACCGATTGCCAAATGCAAAAATTAGACACACACCCCAATTCATGGCAATTGGCAAAAGAAATGCCAAAATGTAGGAAAGGGCAAAGCATAAGCCATATTTGGCATTTTGTTTGGCAGTCGGATATTGATCAGCTTCTAAGGCAAACAGAAAAGTAACCTGTCTAATCTATAGAAACAGTAAAAGCAACTCTACTGCATTGGCCAAACCAAATGCCAAATGCAAAAAATAGAGACCGCCCATTTTCAAAGCACTTGAATGCATCGCAAAAGGCCAAAATGGAGAAACAGACAAAGGATATGGCATTTTGTTCCGCAACCTGTCAAATAATGGAAAGAGCTTCTCTCTTTCTCTTTCTTGACCTCAGAAGCACAGACACGTCTACCGACCTCACCTGTCTGTGACCGACACATGTCCCACACAAACGCAACCCTCTCCGGACATGTGTCCAACAAGACTAAATAGGGGTCTAATTTTTCTGTTATGTTTTTCTACCTGGACACACTGGGGACACTCTTGGAATACATTAAGAACACATTCTAAGACATGGCAAGAGTCAAAATATCCATAGTGTTTTAGTTCATAAACGCTAATACGACAACTTCAGGTTTCTATATTTCTAGAGTTAATACTGCTTTTGGTTGTTATCTTAATAAGATAGAAATATATTTTCAATATGTTCTACAAATTCACAAGAAAGATCAATTATACAATAACACCTATTGTTGATTCAATGTGCCCACGACATGTTCGTGTCCTAATTTTTGAAGACATTACATAACCGCGTGCCCATGTAATATGGTATCCTTGTCTTGTGCTCATACCCATGCTTCTTAGCTCTTGACAGGTCCACAAATACAACCTGTCTTAGACTACTAAGAAAAAAATAGCAGTTATAGCATCAAAGCAAGGTTACTAAGTTTTGGCATTTTTCAAGCAATGTAGCATGAAAAAGTTTGAGGTTGGATACCCATATTAGATATTAACATTGGAGATGCCAAGGCTTACAATATTGACATCCAAAATTAAGACAAAAGTACTGCTTAAGCAATCTGTCCTTGGCACATGAATTCATTCAAGCTGGATAATTTTCTCACAACACCTCATGTAGACCACTGGCGCAGTAACTTGTTGGAGCATAACTACATGCCCCAAAATACTTAATCAGTTAATCTTCAGTAACAACTAGAAGCCCACATGGTTTACCACATACTCAAGTCACCAATATAGACTTCCAATGTGAGACAGGTAATTCTTCACCTTTTTACCCTTGCAGACTCGAGAGGTTGAGCAATAAAGTCACCACGGCCTTACCCAGTCTTTCCCTATTGGCCAGAGTCGCCATAGCTTAACATGGGCATTACCATATGATTCACCTCAAACTCGCCACAATGCTGAGCTACTAAACCTGGCCCAGGAACTTTTAATTCCCCATGTATATCGTTGGCCCGATGGTCATGTACACAGATTCCTAGGATGCCACTTATAATTCCCCATGTATACTGTTGTCCCAGGAACTTGTTGAAGACAAACAACACAATCCAAAATACTTAAGCCCATGTTACAAGCAATAGACCACAATGTTTAAAAAATATACCCATATAGACTTCAATGAGGTGTGACAAAATAAGTCCCAGATGTCAAGATCGGCATTGATAATTCTCTACTAGGTTTCTTGAGGCTGATTTGCTAACACCTTGTTTATGGATCTCTGCTTAGCAACCAGCATTCAAACTTGTAATTACGTCATGTTTCCTCCTTCGAGACTCAAACATAGCAATGTGCTTTATTCCACAGGTAAGTAAGCTTTCAATTTCTATTAACCAGAGATACAAAGAACATGAGAATCGGGGTTGACACTTGATTATGAAGTTGACTTTGTGGAAACCTTTCATCCATCATAAGGGCAGGTCTTTTTTGTGCATGTGCAATGTACTTGGACCTCCTGTCGAGGTGGCGAATTTACTCAAAACCTTGTTCCTCCTCACTCATGCACTCCTAAGTCAAAACCTCTCAGGAAAGTTGCTTCCATCGAGATAGGAACCCAATCCCAAGTATAATAGAATCTCTCACCCATAGGAATATCAAAGAAGCAAAAGAAGAGCTACCAAACAAGAGGAACTATCAAGCAAGGATAAAATAGTATAAAAATTCTAACACAAATTTGCAAGTATATGTAGTATAAAGAAACTATTTACTGGCATTCACCAATAACATTTCAAGTTGGCACCAATCATAAATTAACATGAACACTGGAAATAACAAACAAATATTAATATGTTACAAAGCATCTAGGTTTTTATTAACAGACATAAGTCCATAAGTAAACACTTATACGCTCATTTCGATGCTCTTCCATATCCTCTCTACCCCTGCACCAACTCCCGCTTTGTGCAATTAAGGGCATGTCCATATTTGGTGGAAACATGTCCAAATTAGTAGAGTTCACAAGGAAAAATACAAGATTGTGTCTTGGATTGCATGAAAGAAAAGCTTTTAGGAAAGTTACTCCGGCCTGAATTGTGATTACTCTGGCTGGCATCATGTCCAAGCTACGAATGAAGACGGGGAGCAACGCGTAGCCCGTTATGTGCCGGAATTGCAGTATAATATTAAAGACCAAGTTGTTAATCATGAATTAAGATGAGTAGATGAGCAACGCGTAGCCCATTAAAACTGAGTCAACTTGAACGATCCTTCCCATATGACACATATGGTCCAGGGTGGGTCAAGTTTAGCTGGAAAATTAAAGTGGGGCACAAGGAGTAAAGAGATGTCCAAACCACAAATCAACCTACAGTCCACCACAACCCTAGTAAGGTTGAAAAGAACAAGGATAAACTCAGTCAATAACCGCCACCATTTATTTGATTCAAATGTGCATTATCGGTGTCCTAAAAGAAAATTTGCCTCCCATACAAACTTGATAGACGATATGGTAGGCGATCCCCGCCAAGAAAATGAAATGATGTTTAGGAGCCATTAGCACATGAACCAATTCCCTTTCAAACAAGAAAATGTTTGTGGGGATGATAAGAGTCAATTTCTTGTGATTCGTCATATCATCAATTTATCATAGCTCCCAAAGCTAGGTGGCTAAGGCAAAATCTTACAAGGTGGCTATGGAACGGTTTCCTAATCAAAGTAAAGCCATCATGATGTTTGTCGTGATCATGAAAATCAATTGAAGCTAGAGTTCTCTCATTTGTTTTCTTTCTTTTGCCAACATTGCATAGAAGGAAGTTAGTGGGTAAACAACTAAAGGGTTTCGAATGGACACACAAATTCCGTGCATATACAAACAGTAAGAAATTTCATCATTTTGAGTGAGAAACCAGAAACGCTTACGAGTATTATCGAGAATGGATGGAATTTCATCACGAAAGATCCGAATACGCGTCTTGGTAGAAGAAGTTGAAACAGACTCAGCAACAGCTGCAAGTGATTCCACTGGATTCGTCGCCATGGAAACTGGAGAGAGCAAGAGAGAGATCCAATCGGGAAAACGAGGCAGCTGGGATAAACGGGGGCTCAAATGCACCCAAGGAGCTGTGAGCTGCAAATGGTATGGCAGTCGGATGTTTATAAGTGATGACAATAAAGAGGAAGATATGACTGTTTGTTTTTAGGGTTTAGCAGCCATACTTTATACGAGGGTGTTTGGCAGCTGCATTAATACACTGGGTTTTACATTTTCATAATATTTGGAATTAGGCATTTGCTTGGATGGGCACAACCAGGATGGGGTACAATTTCTCGAGGGGTACAAGGAAGGGGTAAAATCTCTAGGGTATAAGGTTTGATATGACACATTTAGTATAGTTTGGGTATCTAAAAATATAGGGGTAAATTTTTGCCCCTTTAAAAACAATCCGGTTTAGAGGGATAGAGGGGTATTATTTTTGGGTACCCCTCGGCCCTCTCCCCGCCCAAAAGTTATCTCCAGGTATTGTTTGGTTTTTCTACTTCTTTAATATGGAGAAATGATTGTGTGCGAGCGTGCCAGAGAAAGTCTTTAAGTCTTCTCTCTCAGATTAACTTTGAAAAACCAAATCTAATCAAACGATTGTGTATAAGTGGTTCAATTACCTCAACTAAGGGAAATTTTCCTTCAAAGTAAATAAATACAAACCAATTTACTTAGAAAATCAAAGAACAATAAATAAACAAGATACTTTGATTCAAAATCAAAGATACACTTACTTCAAATTATTCTTCAACTTCAAATAGAAAGTCAAAATGAACTTCGAACACCTGATTGTTACAAGAACTACTTTTTTTTTTTTTTTGTTGGTAAGTGTTACAAGAACTACTTGCATCTACTTCCTAAACTACTTCGAACTGAGTCGAATTCCTAAAACTACAATTCTACTTGCCAATGAACAAACCAAGCATCATTTTTGCTGTTTGTTGAAGATTTGTCCGGGGTTTTTTCACACTTCAACTTCTTCTATTTATAGGCCCTGTTTGTAATTTGACCTTCTCGCCTAATCTCTTGGCTTCAAACTTCATTATTGCATTTCAAACAGACAGTTTCTTCCCTCCAAAAACATCTGACTTTAAATTACTTTGTTCTTCCTCCAGAAGTTTTAAATTTGAACTTGCACGGTTACTCAAACAAATCATATGATTAGTTTTAAAAAATAACTGCCCTTGCATGACTTGCTCCATGTGTCTCAACTGTCAACTGTCTTGTCTTATATGTTTACACGTGTAACTCGTGCCCTTTGGCAGTTAAAAGTGTGGCTTCGAAGACAATTTATTTATTTATTTTTTGGCCTATAACTGCCAATAGCTACCTTTCAAAATAGACACTAATACGGTATCGTATTGATCCATTTTATAAATCATTGATCCAGTGTTTTTCATTAATAACAAGTCGCCAACGTTTGACATTCTCAATTACGTGTCAATTAATTACTGGATGTGTTAATTTTATATGTAAATTGGTATTAGCCAAGAACAATACCCCTCTCCTTTATTTCAACTACAAAACAACATCATCCCTCCAGATTATCCTTCATCCAAATCAAATACTATGTTATCCCCATTTTTTTAATACCCCATCCAAACCATTTTTTTTTTTGGGAAAATTATCGAAATGGTCCATGTAATTTCACCCGAGTCTCGATTTAGTCCCTCCAGTTTCAATTGCACTCCAACGAACCCTGTAGTTTCAATTTTGGTCAATTTTGGTCCAATTGATAACGTCCGTTTGTAAAGTTGACGGAAAATTCAATTTGGGGCTTTTTTAGGGGTAAAAAAGACTTTTCGTCCACCCTCCCACACAAAACCAAAACCCTAACTTTTCCTACCCCTTTTACCGTAATTTTTCATCTCAGGAGTAAAAAAAAAAATAATATCACTGTTCTTCTTCTTCTTCTTCTTCTTCTCTCTTCTCTCTCTCTCTCTCATAAAACCCTAAAATCAGTTGAATCTTGTTTGGCTTCAACGACTTTTACATTCTTGTTCCCACGAAATCCCAACAAACCAAAGGAATCCCATTTATGGGTTCATTCCCTTTACCAGATTTTTCCATCATCTTCCCCTCAAAATTAATCAAAAACAACTCTGTCGATTAAAAAATGCACAGTCCCATAAATCTGATAAAAAAGATATCGTCATACGGCGGCGGAGGTCTCACTCGTTTCTGTCAATTCTTCGACGACACCAGGAATTTCTCGGAGACCAAGGGGTTGGATTCTTCCATAATTGCTAAGATTCCCCTGTTCGTGTACAATGAAAATCAGGAGGAGCTCAGCCCGGAATTGGAATGCGTTATTTGTTTGAGCGTGTTTGAAGAGGGGGAGTTTGGGAGGAAATTGGGGAAGTGCGGCCACGATTTCCAGGTGGAGTGCATTGATATGTGGCTGAGTTCTCACTCGAATTGTCCGAAGCGGCGGCGCCGGCGGGTGGGACACAGGAAGGGATGTTGGTGGTGGTGGGAGTGGGGATAATGAGGTGAGTGTGGTGGAAGTTGTGGTCGAGAATTCTAGTAACGAGAGGGAAGAGGCGGGAGGGGTGAGCGGTGGTGATTCGTCGCCGTCTTCCGTGTGGACGGCGGGGGCAATCGTCCACTGCCGTTGTAAATGAAGAAGAAGAACAATGATTTTTTTTTTTACTCCTGATATGAAAAATTACGATAAAAGGGGTAGAAAGAGTTAGGGTTTTGGTTTTGTGTGGGAAGGTCGGTGAAAAGTCTTTTTTACCCCTAAAAAGCCCCAAATTGAATTTTTCGTCAACTTTGCAAGCGGACGTTATCAATTGGACCAAAATTGAAACTACAGGGTTCGTTGGAGTGCAATTGAAACTAGAGGGACTAAATCGAGACTCAGGTGAAACTACAGGGACCATTTCGATAATTTTTTCTTTTTTCCATCAATAAACATCACATCAATGTGGCAAAAATAATACCCCACTTATCTTTTTCCCCCTCAATAACTTATCCCTTGAAAATAATCCTTCATCCAATTAGCCCCTTAGGGTGCAAACCAGCCTAATCGAGCTGACCCCGATAAATTATTGATCTGTCTCAAGTTTGGCTCGTGTTTGTCCGAGCGTGAATAATTGCGCCCTACTTTGGCTCATCAAAATATTTCAAAGATGGGTCTTAACTCATCAAGGCTCGTTTTAAATTTAAACGAGCTGAATTCAAGCTCGACCCCAACTAATTTATATTTTAACGCAATATATCAATATTTTTCTAACATAATCCAAAAATAATAAAAATCATCAATTCGATGTGTAACTTCTCCGTCATTTCTCAATCTTTTTTAGCACTTTTGTTGGAACCGAAGGTATTTACACTTTAAAGCTTTACGCTACTTGGGTTTGCAAAAATATCGTTTTCAATTTGCAAAATCTTTATTTTAAAATTTAGTCCCCTTTTTTTGTGTCAAATGTAACTATTTTTTCGTTCAAAACAACCTGAACCAACTTGATTTTATCTGAACTCATCCGACCCAATCCGAACCCAAATTAGCCTAGCAATGGGATTAGCGGTGGTGCTTTGCCAGATTATGCACCCTTGTTAGAGCCAAATGGGTGATTCTCGAGGGTTAGGCTGACAGTCTCAAATTAGGGTTTTGGCTTGTTTGTGCATGCACTGTGGTTTTCTGTATTTGTTGTACTTTCTTGCGATGCCATATCAACCGGACACCTTTTTCACTCCGAAATTTGTGCTATATAAATCCCCCTTATAGAAACACATACTTAACCGTAAGTCAAGCACTAGCTATTACACTTGAGATTCGGCCAAAGGGACATTTTTGTCTTGTTTCGCTTCTCGGCTAACTTTCACGTGAGTTTTCTTTAGTTTAACCAATGCATAACCAATGCATGCTCGTGCCCGTGCCTGAAGGCACGGCTTAAGCAATTGACGCACGTGCTTGTATCCGTGCCCATGTCAATTTTTTCTCCTTCGAAATTTCAGAGTGGGGAAGGAGAGGAGATAGTGAGAGAGAATGTGATTTGAATTTTAAAAAGGAGACAAAAAGATAATGTGGTTTGAAATTTTGGGTGTGGTGGGCAGGTGGAAGGAGAGAGAGAGGAATGAGTTGGCAGAGAGAGGATAAAATGTAATACGATGACTGGACAAAAATTATAACTGGGACAAAAACCGCTCTTCGTTGTAATATAGATGTTCGAGGGGCAAGACATTCCTTGCATTGAGACGGCTTGAAGGAGGAGATCAAAATAAGGTTCTGTAAGTCTTTATGGCAGTCTACGTGATTCTGCAACGGTCTAAAGTATGTCTTTCTTCTTCTTTTTCATATAATTTAGTTTAGCAGCCATGCTATTCAACATGTTTAGCGTATTCATATTTAGTTTAGTTTAAATTTATATTCTGTTCAATTACGTTCATGGTTTATGATTCGATACAATATAACATGTTAATCTTTGGATAAGTATATTTATGCATAATGTTTGTTTTGCCCCAAGATGATATTTATTCCCCTGTATAGTGTTCGTAATAATGCCCATTTTATAACTTTGCATATGTCAATTTACCATTCTACTCAGGGACGGATCTGTATAGGGGCAAGGGGGGCATGTGGCGCCCCCACTCAACTTTCAGGGAATTCCACGGATTTTATTTTTATTTTTTTATAATCGCCAATCACACTAAGGTCTCTCCCTCCCTCTTTTCAATCTCTCTCTCTCTCAAGGATTTGAATCCGACTTCTCCATTCCGATTAAGGGGTTGGGGTACCGGATTCTCTATTCCGGTTCACCGCCCGGAATTAAATCCTTGAGAGAAATGGTGGTGGTGGTGGTGATGAGGGTAGTTTGAAAAGGGGTGGCGCCGCCGGTGGGAATAATACAGGGGTGGAAGCGCTGGTTGTGGTGGTAGTGGTGACGGGGTGGAGCCGTGGAGGTGATGGCGAAAATAACGGAGAAGAGAAGGAAAAGAAGAGACTGATAAGGGAAAAAGGTTTGCAAGTGGATTCTTTCTGTAGGATTCTGTTTTATTAGTATTAGATTTCGATAGGATTGAGGCATAGAATTTGAATTTTTTTTTTCCTTTTTACTCCTATATGATTATTCATTATTGTACTTATATATTTTTATTTTCCGTTTTGCTAATAACTTGGTGTTTTACATATAGATAAATGTTTTTGATGGACTCATTACTGAGACAAGCATGCAACACTTTCAAGATATGAAAATCCGGCGCCGTCAACTGTGAAAGCTCACATATAGAAGTACTTAGCGAGAGAGATTTTGTTTATTGTATGTTATTTTTGCTTATGCTTTGAAACCTTTAGAAGCATATATATGTCTTATTGCAAAAGGTGAAAACTAGTTTTACATTGTTGTCCTAGGCTTTAAATTTGTGTTTAAGCTTAGTAAAATTTGGTGCCCCGCTGTGGAGATTTCCTAGATCCGTCCCTGATTCTACTCATGCACGTCTTAACTCTTACATATGCATGATGCAAATTAGATGATTGTCATTTGCCCTCATGGTTCACCCACGATGCAGGGTCGGCCCAAGAGTTTGTAATGCTCAAGGCTTAATCTAAAAATTGTGCCCTTAAGAGTGTAATATTTAAATAATTTTTCAGGAACAATCACAATATGAGAAAACCAAAACAATATAACGTTCTACTAATTATACGAGAAAACAAAATCACACATTTAAGGAGGTATTAAAAAAGGGTATCTCACTTTCGCCTTTATCTAATGTAAAAAACGGAATATTACGCAGTCCAAAGTAGCCATCAATAGTGGGCAAGTTTACAATCTCTAAAGTTTCTAACTTTGCGTGAATCAGTCTCTCAATAAACAATGGTCCAAAAACAGATTAGATGTAAATTGTGCAAGTGAAAAAAAAATGTAAAAGTGAGTCAATTATTAAAAAGTATTGCCGAACATGATACGCAGTGTCATACATGATACACTGATACACACACAACAGTCAATAAAAAAAATAGTTGTTAAAATAACAAGCAGAACTCACTGATAGTCTCAGCACATTGATCAATAAATACAAATTCATCTACATAAAAATAAAAATAAAAAGCAACTAAACCTAAGGTTAAAAAAAGAGTAAAAAGTATTACATTTCCAATTAGATTTAGGGCAAAAAGAAAGAGGGAGAGATGAGTATTTTTAATCTAGAGAGAGAGAGATGGAAAATACAAAAGATTTTTCTTAACTGCATATGCTCGATCTGGTCGTTGGCATCTCACTTCTGTCGAAAGAGAGGAATAGTGAGTGAGGGTTTCAAGATTTGATAAAGAATTAAAGAAAAGGGTGTGACCGTGTGAGAGTCTATTAGTTTAAAAGATGAATAGTGATAGAGCCACACACACTCAACCACACACCCTCTCACATGTGGTGGGTCCCACCGGATGGGTCACCACATGTGAGAGGGTGTGTGGTTGAGTGTGTGTGGCTCTATCATTTTTGTTACTCCCTCCGTCCCTTTTTAAATGACCACTTTCACTTTTTGACTTTATTTTTAAATTGTCCATAACTTTCAATCTATAATATATTATGTATTTTTGAAAAAATTGTATTTTAGAACTCATTGATTTCTATAAAACAAGATCCATATTGCATATTTTATGTAATAAAGATTGAAAATTATAAACAACTTTTGAATCCAGCTGGAATAGTAACATCATCACTTAAATAGGGACGGAGGGAGTAAAAGATACTAAAGAGTTGGGCTCTTAATTAGTGGTGGAGCCAGGATTTTCAGTTAGAGGTGGCCCCGCAAAAGTCTAAATTCATCTTTTGAAAGTTTGGCATGATTGCTTTTAGGGGTGTACATGGTCCGGTTTGGACCGGTTTTGTAGAAATCCAGGAACCGAACCATATCTAACGGTTCCAAAGAATTAAGAACCATAACCAAACCGTTACACATATAGAACCAAACCACACCAAACCATTAGACTGGTCCGGTTTGGTTCGGTTTCCGGTTCTAAACCATGTTAGCATTCAAAATTTGCCAAAAAAAAAATTGTCCACAAATTATTTGCAAATCCTTCGTAAAACTACTACCATTATACAAACCCACAAATAGATTAAGGAGTCCATCAAGAACTAAAGTAACTATTAAATATCATTATTGATATAGATGGCAGATGCAACATTAAAACTTAAAATTAACAAAATTATTAAGTATGCGTGGGTATATAGGAGTGTATATATTATATTATATAACGGACCGGTTCGGTTCAAACCACGGTTCCTAATTTTGAAACCAAAGACCAAACCAAAATATCCGGTTCTCATTTTTTTAGAACCAAAACCAATCCATTAAACCATAGAACCAATCCAAATAGACCGGTTTGGTTTGGTCGGTCCGGTTTCACGGTTTTTTCGGTTTTCTTGTACACCCCTAATTGCTTTGTTAGTAGTCCATTAATTTGGTTGGAAACACGCATAAACAACCTAAACAATAAGCCTAATACCCAAAATTTCCAACTTCTTTAACATTTTGAGTAGGTGTACAAATCTTTTGAGAGTCGGCATGATTGCTTTAGTAGTCCATTGATTTGGTTGGAAATACCCGAAAATAATGTAAACAAGCCTAATACCCAAAATTTTCAATTTTTTAAACATTTTTTGAGTAGGTGTTTCAAAAAAAAAGAAGGTGTAGGGGATAAAATTTCAAGGGGGCACATGACCCCCCTGGGCCTATGCTGCCTCCGCCCCTGCTCTTGATAACTGTTTGGGCTTCTGCCTTCTTGGGCCTAAAAGTTTAAAACTGAGTTAGGCTACCATTTTTTCTTTACCGGGGTGCCTCTTTGAGATGGGTTGGCTTCCTAGTATAAACTTTTTTTGTGGATTGGGCTTGAAAAAGACTCTTCCTCAAGCCTAATATTAAGATGTATAGAAGTGCCCCTAATTTTTTGAGTTTTTTTTATGCCCTAGGCCCAGTCTTCTTGGGCCGGCCCTGCCTACGATGAGGTTGCACGTGTGTATAGTCTCCTAATTTAGAAAGTTTTTCTCAATTTGATAAGTTTCCTAATTTAGAAAGTTTTTCTCAATTTGATAAGTTTCCTAATTCATTCATAATTAACTCCTGTGTGTTTAGTTTAGTGTCACGATTCGAATGATTGCTTTCAATTCATGATGATGCTAGCCTCTGCATGTACACTATTTGCCAGAAAACCTTATTTGCAAATGGTGGATTGCTCATCGACATGGACGATAAATTGACAATTCATCTCTTTGTTCAACCATGGAAAGGGGCCAGTTGTTTCACGTCATTGGGCTCTTCCGAAGGATCGGTGAGGCTTTCGGCCTGGGCAAGGGCTGGCTTCCCACATCGGAAAGCAATTGCCTAATTGAGTGGGTTATGTAGAATTACCCTCTTTGTCATAAATTGCATTCTTTTATTTGATTTCTACCATGTATTGGATATGGTGAAGGTAATGTATTTTTCCCTCTTGCAAAAAAATCTTTTCAAAAACACTTTTGCACAAAGCTAACTATCTATTTGATTGGGTATCATGCATTGTAGAATAAAGACAATATGAACCAAAGACTAGAGGTCAATCAATGGGTTGGGCAAAGTGGGTACATAAACCCTTCCCTGCTCGATACTTTAACCCCTTGACTTGTCCATGGTGAGGCAAGGATGGAGCATTTCCATGAAGTCATTGTATGATTCATGGACCTAAACATATTAAAAGTGGCGACTCCGGATCTTTGTCAATACTTGTTGTCTCAATTGGCCATGAAAATGCATTGCGGAGGCCTTCAAGTCACAAGTACTTGTCAATGTTGTGTCGTACTCTAACATGCAAGTACAAAGGATAGTCGTTGGATGAACAACTCTCCTCATAACCTTTGGGGGTGTGAGATTGGACCACATTGGTCGAAATCTCACGCACCCATTTGAGAATAAGCTCTGACGGCCTCAAGTCAAGTCCACAAATTTGTTATTTTTGTAATAGCAAATCGAAAAAGATCTTAAACGCAGTTTGAGAATAAGCAAGGGAACCGGCTGATACACATGTTATTTTTTCCTCTCACCGGTATATCGGAGTGTAACGGTATCGGAGAGGTCAAAAAACGTTACATAATGGCCGATACGTTACGTAACGGCCGGTACTTAAAACCATGACTTACGGTTGTATGAGTTGATTTTTGGCAAAGCTATTTAAAAAATTACTTTAAATTAATGAAAAGCTCGTATAGGATGCATGGGATCCACGCCGATCTGTGCACATCTCGTCCGTGCCTATAAACTTGTGAATTCTTTAGTCCGGATGTGGATGACTTGCATTTAATCATACCAGGAAGGGGAATATTCAAGGCGGGGTAAGACCATCAGGAAAAAATAAAAAATACTCCACGTTTTGTACTTCTGGGACTATTGATGACAATATGATTTTTTTTTTTTGAACTACAGGAACTTCGATTGACAATTGGGTAGTGAAATTTGTTGAGTGTGAAGTCAAATTCGGCGTTTTTTACGTGAATTGTGAAGCTTCAACATCTTTGGTTCGGACCAGGCCAAGGGTGGTCCGGACCAAGCAAGAGGGAGCCAAAACTAAGCCGCAGCATCCATCGTCCGATGCTCGTCCGGAGTTGGTCCGGACCAATATGTCTCTGGTCCAATCGAACGATACTGCGAGGCGCGCGTTTTTGCGTTTTTGAGGGGGGTTTTAGGGCTTCTCTAGTATTCCTTATAAAAGGCAAAGTATTGGGCAGCCTCCATTGTATTGTTATTTATTCTTCACCATCCTGAACCCCCCAACACCCCATGGAGTACGATTGAGTGATTTGCTCAAGTCGAAACCACGTATATCGCGTATCTTGTTCTTTGTTCTTTCGATTGTTTGTGTCTTTTGCTTGTTTGCGTTCTCTTGCCCTTACAAAATTTTGTCCTATTGTTTTCTATGTATGTGTAACTAGATAAAATTCGAGGGAATCGTGCAGACGGTTAATCAGTGGCGGCCTAGTGAGTCAAAGTCGGAAGGAGCCCAATTATGAAAGAAAGCTGAGTTAGATGATTTGAAATTGGCGGCCTAGTGAGTCAAAGTCGGAAGAAGCCCAATTATGAAAGAAATCTGAATTTGATGATTTTTTCAAGACTAAATCCAATCATTCGAGTTTTTACAGGACGATTTTGATAAGGGTAATTGATATTCACACCCTCAAAATTGTTATCCACACTCCTTTTTTTTTGTCTTTTAGTGGAATTTTTACACATGAAAATTTCACTAGAAGACAAAAAAGGAGTGTAGATAACAATTTGGGGGTGTGAAAATCACTCCCCTTTGATAAATTAAAAAATTAATCTCAAGTATTGTTGTTATCATATCATTTGATTAGCGCAGTATCATTATCGCATAATACAATTCACCATAAGTTATTGTTCAGAATGAAAATTATTCTTACTACTCAATTATTTTCAAAATTTTAGTAATTTTTTCAATATTTATAAAAAAAATATGCAAAATATACTCCGAAACATAAAATTTGAGACTAGGACCACCCGGCCCCTACATAGCTTTGCCGGTTTCTTTTCTTTAAAAAAAAAAAACCCACTGAAGGCACATAACGAAAATTGATACGCCCCCGCCCGCCCCCGCGCCAACGGCCCCACCCCTGACACATACAAAATGACTACTTTACCCCTCCTCCCCTCCTTTAATTACTTTATTATATTATTTATGTTATTTATATTAATTCATTTCTTTATATAAATTCATTTAATTATTTAATTTATTTCTTTAAATTAATTCATTTAATTATTTAATTCAGTTTTTTAAATTATTTATTTTATTTTATTTTATTTTATTATTATTGATACCTCATTTTGCCCCGTCACTTCAGATTAGTAAAAAAGGCCTACTATTTTTAAGTCCGACGAAGCGAGACGCGTGAAAAGACATCGGCAACCTCGTATTGTAAAATACGCGCCACTACATGAAAAATGACATATCCTGGGATCCGATCGGATAACATCGACCGTGTGCCGGCAAGATATTTGTGCCATTGATATGTGTGTCATTGTTATGTGTGCCCAATGATGACCCATTGCCGGCAAGATATTTGTGCCATTGATATGTGTGCCATTGATATGTGTTTCATTGTTATGTGTGCCCAATGATGACCATTGATCAACCTCTTTCATTCATTAGAAGCTATAAATCAATGTACACAAATTTTGGAAAAATCAATTTCAAAGTGAATTTTCAGTTTGTACTTCACACCTTTATTCTCCCACTACTTCATACATTCACAGAACATCTTCCACTATTTTTCTTTTTTTTTTCCGTAATTCATCGAACAACATTATGGATAACTACTACTATTCAGATGGTTGGTCATTTGAGAATGATGTTCCCAGTGAGGAGAGCATCTCCTACAGCAGTCGTGATTATACACCCAAATTTATCACTGATCATGTTAGTTATTTCCGTTGTTCTTATGCATATTCGTCATTTATTTTGAAAGTAGATAAAATATACCCAGACTGAGAATAACAGAGTAGTCTTCGAGCAAATCCCTAAGGGGGAGGAAAATATAGACATTGTGATATATGAGAGCTGAGTGAGTGTGAGCAAGATGTATTTTATGTGTGTTCATTTTTTCATTTTATGCAATAACCTTTCTTATCCGATCAACTGTAAATTCCCTTGAAACAAAAACACGATTTTCTAAATGACTTTGGAAGAATTGTGATTAAAGAGTCGGTAAGATATTACTCAACTACAACCCTAAGGGGTTGGCAAAGTGTCTTGTCTTGGGACTTAGGGATTTGCTCCCACCTAAGGTCTCAGGTTCGATTCCCCTTGCCAATAAATCTCTTGGGGCTACTGGGAGTCATCACGGTACAACATTGTTTTACACACATTTGACACGAATGTTGGATGTTGTTATACTCACTTGCCCCTGAGATCCCCTCCAGTTCCAGTCCAACACCGCAAAGAAATAGCTATTGCCCGTATTAACAATCACTTCGTGCAACTTTTTTTGCACCGTCATCACCTTGTACCACCCATCCCAATATGGTGGTGGGAACATGCGTCAGATGAAGCTACATGATGGACTTTAAGTTATGATATTAATTAGTGGTTCCAAGTATTAGGCGTTGTGCCGGGACTACAATTTGGGAGCAATATTGATTAGGGCTGAACATTGTCAACGTGATTGTAATATTTATTCACTTTAAAACGTGATTGTAATATTTATTTACTTTTAAGCGTGATTGTAATATTATTTACTTTTAAAAGTTTTTTTTAATTTATTATCATTGTTAAGACAAATTAATTAACTAATTAAAATAATATAAAGTTTCTAAATTAAAGTCAAATTTATATGTCAATGTAAAAAAATAATTTACTTGCAAATGTAATTTGAGTAAACTAAATTAAATAAGTAATTATATAAATAAACTTAAAAGAGAAAAAGAAAAAAGAGAAAAAAGAAAAAAAAAATGTGGCCGAAAACTAAAGGGAGGGTAAAAGGGGAAGGGGAGGGGGGTGTGAGGCTGGGGGGCCGCCTAACAGCGGACATGGGGTGGCTGCTGCGCAGCCTCTGCACAGCAGCTGCTGTGCACAATCGCAGCCATCCGTTGCTTGGATGAACGGCCCAGATTTCAAACAACAGATATGAATTGTTCGCGCGAACAATTTGTTTTCAATCCGAACCGTTAAAAACACTTATGGACGGTTGCGATTGTGCGCAGCAGCTGCTGTGCAGAGACTGAACAACAGTAACCCCGCGTCCCCTAACAGCTCTCCTAACGTAACCCATCATGCAAATGAACATCTGGCTCCCCCATCTAAAACCCGGAAGCCTCTCTCTCTCTCTCTCTCTCTCTCTCTCTCTCCATAGTAATCTTGTTCCCTCCAACAAGACACTTGCCACGTGCCAACCTTAGCAGAAGACAATTAGGCAACCCCCAACTTGTAGGCTTTACACTTGTCCATCTGCACTTTTTCATTAGATTTTGTCCCCCCTTTTTTAGGAAAAAATTCTAAAATCAGCTCAAGACTAGTAAAAGTATTTTAAAATGTGAAAAACATGCACAGAAATTTGTAGTATTTTGTCTTTTTTATTAGAAATTGATATTGACATTTCACTTTTCTCTATTGGTACTCCTTTTTTGTCACCATTCATAAAATGAAAGGATAATTTTACCTAATAAAAACAAAAAAAGAAGTGTCAATAGAGAAAAATGGAATACTAATATCAATTCGCTTATTCTTTTCTTATTGTCAAACTCAGTGAGCTGATGCATGACAATAAGACTTCTATTTTCTACCTAGAAGTTGGAAGAAAATATTGCTCCATAACTGCATAACACACAGAAAGAGAGAGAGGGAGAGAGAGAATGGATAAGGGGATAGAAAAGAAGAAGGGATCAACATCAATGGGCAGGTCAAGAAAAGGGTGCATGAAAGGGAAAGGAGGGCCGGAGAACGCGAGCTGCAGCTTCAGAGGAGTGAGGCAGCGGACTTGGGGGAAGTGGGTGGCGGAGATCCGCGAGCCCAACCGCGGCGCCCGCCTCTGGCTCGGTACTTTCAACACCTCCCTTGAAGCCGCCTCCGCCTACGACGCTGCCGCTTTGAAGCTCTACGGTCCCTCCGCCGAGCTCAACTTGCCGCCGCAAGACCACCCACCAACCGCCGCCGTCGACGCCCCCAACTACCCGGGCACAAGTACTGATAACATGGCGTCCCATGCAGTAAAGGAAGAGTCTGGCAGTACTAGTAGTGATGTTGGAGCTAATTCAGTGTTCAGAGAAGCTCATGGCGGCGGCGGAGGCGGAGGAGGAGGGTATATGTGGGAGAGTAGTTTGTGTCCTATCGATTATGCACAGATGAATCCTGATTGGCCGGATGTAATGGTTGAGAGTGATTTCTACTGGAATAGCACTTGTGATCATTTGGGTGCTTTAATGGAGAGTGATGAGGAGATCATGGACTGGGATGGGTTGCAAGAAGTTCCATGGAGCTTCTGATTGATGATCAAACCAACAAATCCGCCAGTTTGCGGTCCGCTCAACTAATTCCGAAATTCTAAAGTTTGAGTTCATCATTGATGAAACCAACAAATCTCAGCCATGGATTCTTGTAATATAGTAGTACTTCTTTTGTTTTTATTTTTTTTATAACAAGTATGAAGTATCCGACCAGTTTGCACTTACCCCGACTAATTCCGAAACTCTTTTCCAGCCATGGATTCTTGTAATATAGTAGTACTTCTTTTGTTTTTATTTAAGACAGTGACTTTTAGAGATACTCAAAAGAGCTTGTGTAATTTCTGGTACTTTTCTAGTATTGTAAAGGGCACTATTGTAAAGGCGATACACGTTAATCAGAATCTGATTCCTTACAGACTCAGGTCCTGTCAAGTGTGGTTTCTCATCCAGTTTCGATTTTTGCGAGCCCGGTCCTTGTTGGCCACCACGGGACCCGCTCTATCTGTGCCACAATATGATCTAGTTCTTTGATTATCAATTTTGCATCCGTTGTAGCATGCAGCGTATATTGATTGTAACCAATGCCTGGTACTCGACTTCGTCACTTGATTTTAGGAACTAAGAAATCATCTTGAGATTTTGTTTGAATTTGGAGCTAGGGTACAAAAAGGGAAATGTGTTAGGCACCCCTCTTTGCCCAAAGGTTAGTCTTATTTAACGTGATAATGTACAGTGAGTTGCGTCCACGTTCCTTGACCGATTGGACCATACACGGCCCAATCGGCACAAATAAGTCATGCGGGTCCAACGTTGGCGAAATGGGACAGAGTCCGCATTTGGAAGCGAAACGAGCTTCTGCACATTTCTCATCCCCATTCCAGCGATGATCAATGATGGATTTTGGTCGTTCGATGTCGTCTTGGCCTTCAAACGGGCAATTTTGCCGTTTTAGGAAATAATAGATTTGCTAATAATTTTTAGTAGAAAATTCCATTTTTGTTGCCGTCTGTTTTGGCAACCTTATATTTCTTTCTAGTTTTTAATTCTGTCAATTATTTCCGAATTTCTATTTTTGGTAATTTTCGCAATTTCTTTGATTTCGGCTTGATTAGCAAGTCAAATCTTTTTGTTATTTGTTTCCTAGTTGGATTAGGGTTTCTTAGCACTATAAGTATCATTATAAGCCAATTTGGTTGTTGATGAATTAAAGAAAATGTGTTTTTACTCAATATCGTTTGTTCAAAGAGGGAGTACCTCTGGCTCAAACATTGTTCATGTTTATCTCTTGTAAATAATTTCGTAAAAGGAGCCTGCCCTGCATCATGTGAGGCTTCTCTACTATTCAATTCAATTTACAAATAATTGATTAATTAGCCATTAGCCGATATAGGGAAATAAATCGCACACGAGGTAAGGCAAAGGGATCATGCATTGAAGAAAATAAAAATAAAGTTGACTACTCTGTATGCTGTATGCTAATCGATTCGCCAGCCGTCAAACAAATATGTCGACCGACAAAACCAACAATGTGCCGTCGGAGTTCCTCTTTCAATACTAGAAAGAGAAAGCATGAATAAATAGGAGCAGAGGAGTTAGTGAATACCAACATAAATAAATAAATAATATGTAGTCAGTCGAGAGACTATATGAACATCCCACCTCAATACCGCAGTGGAAAACTCTTTCGAGTTTCAAGGTTTTGGATACTCTCTATGTGTTTTCGCTCATGAGCTTTGCTAGACTACGGTATAACTCGAAGTTATATGGGTGGTGCATGTGATTGAAGGCTAGGGTTTCGAAGCACGAGATATATGGATGTGGATGTTGTGTAGAATTTCGAAGCTAGGGCTTGTGTGTTACATAGTATAACACATATATGGTGAGGAAGAGAGTTAGAAAATCTGATCTTAGAGGTCCAATTTATAGGGATTGAATGTATGGTTAGACATGATTATGAGTGAATTAGTTAAATCCGAAATATAGTTAATTCTCATAAAAACTCTTCCTAACAATGTTTGGAACGTGTACAACAAGTTGTATTACTGGATGGGAAGAGTTAGAACGAAGCCCAACACTTTCAGAAGCTTCTGGACTTGCACAAAGTTGATTTCACGGCCTGGAGATCAATCTCATGGCCGGCCCATTATACAGCACCGAAGACCAAATTTCGCGCGCTCGCTCTGGGCACTACAGAACTCTGATTCGCGCGTGGTTTGAACCATTGAAAAGCTTGTTAAGTTAACTTTCTATTTGTTTGGATCCAAAATAATTTGTACATCAAAAGATATGACAATTTTACCCTCAATGGGTCGAAAAATGAATGATTTTAGTAGAGCGCTCATATCTCCCTCATTTCAAATTGGATTAAGACATTATATATCGATAAAGAGGGTTTTGAAAGTACTAAAAGATGGTGGAATCCAACCATAAAAATAAGAAAATTTGGTTTATCAAAAGTTGGTCGAAAGCAAACCAATCAGAAAATTATCGGAGCCAACTAACGCTAAAACACGGTTTTTTTTTTTTTTTTTTGGGGTAAATTAGCTTGAAATTAAAAGGGGTTAAGCGAATGTACAGCCTACAAGGGGCATACCCCAGGAAGGACAAAATGAAAAAAGAAAAGAAAAGTGCGTGGTCCCCGGCACAACCCGTCGGGGTGGGAAAATGAGTAGTACTGGCACACCCCGCCAGCATAGGTGTAAATAAGCAAAATGCCATAATGTAGTAAGCGTAATGCCGTGCACAACCCGCAAGGTTATGATAACGTGAAAAGCATGCATATAAATGAATAACATGTAGTGAGTCCTGAAAGACACCACTGTATGGAATGTGATTAGTCCATGCTCGCGCCCCATTAGCCTAGCCATTCCAAAGGAAAGGGAGGCATCAAGGACATGAGCATGGGTTTTGCGGAAGAACATAACCAAGTGATGATAGTGTCAAATACCTCACCTAAGGAAGGGAAGTACTCATATGCTCAAGATCTGCCTGACCTCCACAGCGGTAGCAACAACAACAGAAAACTCGGTGCCAAGGGTATGAGTCCACCCGAAACTGCAAACACCATCATCCAAATACCATAGTCGTCGCAATCACCCCAGAGAAATAGAGCAAGATCATAAAAGTAAAAGGATAGCCTGCGGTGCATCAAAATATCAAGGATAGGGCTAGAGGTAGGTGAGTTCCCCAACCAAGCTGAAGATCATGATTGACAGAGCCAGCCCCAAGGAAAAAACCCCGGATCAGAGAAAACCAAGTCACCACTATGTAGAACACATCTAATGGTAATCTCCGTCATCGGGCTCGAACATACACAATCAACCAAACGGTGCAACTATCCTAATCCAAGTAACCCACACCTGGTAAATGTAACGGTGTCCCCTGTAATGAAAGTAGTACACACAGAAGGAGTACGGGGTCAGAGGTTGATGAGACCTCCGAACCGTGCTAAGGTAGAACCATGACTAGGGTCAGCCCTAGAGTAAACTCCGCCCCCTTCGGAGAACCCCAGCCCACAGAAACTTGGCTCATCACTCCAAAGTAACCACGCCTTCGGACCTAAGTCAATATCCACCAAACGCCGAAAACAGCCACAACCAAACTCCAAACGCACAACCACCACCAAGCAGGAGAAAATAGAACCATAAAATGTGATAATGGAATAAATTCAAAAGTGCCCCCTGTAATGAAAACAGTGCATCGCAAATGGAACTCGGGGTCAGAGGTGGATGAGACCTCCAAACCGTGCTAAGGCAGAACCATGACTAGGGCCAGCCCTAGAGTAAACTCCGTCCCCCTCGGAGAACTCTAGCCCCGCAGAAACTTGGCCCATCAACCTAAGTAACCACGCCCTCGGACCGAAGTCAATCTCCACCAGACGCCGAATGCCCAAGAGTACATCAGCCACAACCCAATTCCAAATGCACAACCATTAACAAGCAAGAGAAAATAGAACCAATATCCCTGAGTTAATCCCCAACGGAAGTGAGTCTCTGATTTAGGACTATGTTCAAATGCACAAGAGATGGAGCTCAGTTACCATCCTGCTATAGACTCACCTATGCGCCAGGAGCCGAAATGGTATTACCTCCTCCACCGTGCCACCAACGACACATAATGGGAGAGAACTGATACGCGAGGAAGTCATCAGCAGTACAAGGATCGAAACCCAAACTGAGTGTCATGCGGCATTTCCCTAATTCTAAGAATTCTTCATTCCTTAAGTGTTTCACATAGTTCATAAAGATCCTCGTTCCTCATCAAAGCATACGGAATCGTTTCACCATCGGTATTCGCCCAAGGCAGGGGTTTAAAACATTTGCCATGCCAAATTTGGGTGTCTCCAGCGCTACAACAATAATCGAAACCGTTCATTGTGTGGAGCTCGTCAAGTTCTTTGACTATAAGAAAATTTATGTTCATTGAATATCGGTAATTAACCAATCGAAAAGATATTTTTTTGAAATTTGTCTTAACAAAATGAAATGAGCCAACTAATTTCCTTTTTGGTTCAAGTTAAATGTGTTCTGATGAGTTAGTGATAGATATTCAGTAAACTTGATTTTTCTCAGAGACGTATTGTCGTAGGCCAAGAATAGATCCACAAAAATCGAAACTGGACTGGACTGAGTCTCCTTTCTACACATTCATTTATCTCATTTTTATACTAGTAAAGAAGCAGCACAAACTAAAACTTAATTCTTTTAGTTTTACTTGTACTTTGTATAAATCAAAACGAGAGAAATTAAAAGAGAAAAGATACGGATCGATTTGGTTTGAACGATGTGTTTATCTCAACGAGAGAAATTAAAAGAGAAAAAATACGAATCAATTTGTTTTGAATTATATATTAATTTCAACGAGAGAAATCAAAAGAGAAAAAATATGGATCAGCTCAAAACATTAATCTCAAATCTCAGTATATTCTAGGCTGCAAATATTTGGTCAGCTCAATCTGTTTTATGGCATGCCCTTAGTTTTTAATTTCCTTTGATTGATTTGAGAACCTAATTCACCCCTCCTGGATTGCTCTCTCTGCCAACCAAGCAGATAGGCAAGTATTTAGTGCAGCTGTGACATCATGCGTGCTGTGTTTACAAAGTCTCAGGTTGCCATGTGTGCAGGAGGTGGGGCCCAAGGCCAGCTCGGTTCAGGTCTCGCCCTATGTACACACCATATCAGCACGCCACGTACGTGTTGTCACCGTTACACTAAGTCATTTCTCCTAGAACGAGGCTCGGCAGCAATAACAAAATTAACTATGAGAAGAAACAAAGGGTAGAACTATAATAGAGGAAAGTATTCAAATATTATACAAACCAAGGCCACAGATCACAGAACATTCACTTTCACTTCACTTCTTCAATCTCATCTAGTGCATAATTGTTAGTTGATACATTTGCATAGTTCACCTTGTTGAACCGAACCACTACCGGGTATCGAGTCTTCGGGTCCTGCACCATTATAACAAAACATTAGCTCGATCTTACGTAGAGTCGTCACTGACTTTTCGGGGCCTAAAACGAAAACGAAAGCGAAAGGTGTGGCTCTTTTTTATTGGACTATTGTAAGTGTACCAAAGTAAGAACGATAAAGCGTTCGTACTCCGAGCTTTAGCTCAAGATCGGCTCTTTTATTAGGACGCAATTAAGCTGGAGAGAGAGTGCAAACCTGATCCACTGCCACAACAGATCCTATGCCTTTGTACCAGTAAGACTCCTTCCTTAGAATTCTCACCTATCAAATTAAGCAGGGAAAAGCTAAGGACTAAGGAGATAGGTAAGGTGGGAAGCAGGGCCAAAAGCCCACAATTTTCGAGCAGTGGGGTCAATATGCAACTGTAAAAAAATTGCTAACGATAGCCCTATGGGAATAATTAATAGGCTAAAAGCATCTCAGCATCAGTGAAAAATATATACAAATCTATGAATGTAAATCGATCTTCGTGAATTCCTCGTTAAATATTGTAACTTTTTCGTGTGTAACATTCCCCACTCCGGATCCGCTGTCCCCCTTTGGTGTCCCCCTTCCGTGTCCTACCCTTCCACAGCTGCCACGTGGCACACTAAAAAAAATCCTTTCCTTTAGTCTGCTGTACTTAAAACTCATTCTCCGTTAAATGGCGTTAAACCCATTCACCGTTAGAACTTCTAATGGAAAGGGATTTAACGCCATTTAACAGAAAATGGGTTTTAACAACAGACTAATGGAAAGGATTTTTTAGTGTGCCACATGGCAGCAGTAGAGGGGTAGGACATCAATGGGGGACAGCGGATCCGGAGTGAACATTCCCGCCTATTAGAAACTTGTTAGCCAAATTATAGTACTAGAATGGGGCAAGAATGGTAATTTTAGTAGGAATATAAACTTTGATGCTTAGGAAAATTTCATTCTGATTTTGAGGACAAATTCACAAAATGAAGTCCAAAAAATTAATTTCACAAGGGAGAATGTCGATCCGCCCTACACTTTAAAGCCCCTAAACACAAAAATGAACTGTGAATTCCACTCTATCTCTCAATTAGGGAGGACAATCAATCAATGAAAAAAACCAATTTCATTACCATTCTTTTGTTTTTTTGTTGGCCTATGTGCTTAAATTCTGAACTGGTTAAAAAGAATCGGATTGGATTGGATTTCAGATTTTCCAAATTGGATCCGGATTGTCTTTAAAATGAATCAGATCGAATTTAGAATTATTTCAGAATTGGATTTGGATCAAATTCGGTTCATTCGCATTATGATTCTTTCCTCGCAATGTTGATGGTGTTGAAGATCCATTGTTTTGGTATTCTGTCCTAACTTCAACTTCTATAGCAGTACCCGTGTCCTGCCTCCCCATAGATTAGTGCCATTAGAATTTCAGGCTTTGACAGGATATTGTATTGTTCCAATTTTATCAGATGTCCCCGAAGGGACACCGAAGGGACGGGATATTGTATTTATATATCTAAGATGATTTACAGTAATACTAACTCCGAGTGGCCTCCATTAGGTCACATATTCTATTCCTATGGATACTAAGCATTCTAAACATTGGGGCCACTAGAGGTTTGCCCGGTTGTTAATTTCTAGGCCTCGGAATTAGTCGAGGCGCATGCACTCTGGGTCGTTAATTTCGGAGTCTCGGAATTAGTCGAGGTGTACGAAATCTGCCCTGGACATCCAATTATCAAAAACAAATTTGATTTGATATTCAATGTCTGATATTAGTATTAAACATGTTCAAGATAAATAATTCTACAAAGTCTAAGATACATAATAGAAGACTGAAATTTGATTAAGGATCATACCTTTACGCCTCTCTTGGGTCCGATCGGAGGAGGCTTAGCAGGGGCGGCGGTGGTGGCGGGAGCCGGTGGTGGTGGTGCTGCCGCCTCCTCCGAAGCCCGAACGATCAGCCTTGTGGAAACAGTAGCACCGTTACTGTTTCTGTTGTTGCTCTTGAGAGGAAAGGCTATACAATTCTTAGAAGAAGAGCTGGTGTTTGATGCCACACAACTAGAAGACGATGTAAACACAAATCCAGCTGCAGCTGATGCCATGTTACATGTAGCCATGGTCACTCCTCTCTCTCTCTCTTTCTCTCTTTCTAACAGATCAAGTCTATCTATGAGCTTCCTGATCAATGGTGGGCTTCAGACGACTCCAAAAAACAAGGGATAACACAACAGAAAAGAATGAGATCTTTTTTAGGTTTTCACAGATTTTTTTTTTTTTTTTTTGGATTTTAGGAAATTTTATGTGGGACCAATGAGATGCTAGATTGAGGACTCAACCATTAGGATGCTGCCACGTAAGCAAAAATCCTTTGTTTGCGGATAGGGTCATCCCCTGCAGCTAACTAATTGCTCCAAGAACTAGGTCAAAAATCTAGAGGAAGGATTCAGGTACATGTGATCCTCTGAAGACTTCAAATGTTAGGATCTCACTTTAATGATCCAATCGTTTATTTTATAATCTTTAATTGTTTAAATTAGTGATACAAAAAATTAATTTGATCGAAGAGCGGTAAAGTGTTGGTGGAATCATATTTGTTTTTAGAGTAATCACAATTAGACTCGTATACCTGTCCATTTGTCTTCGGACGAATCTTATTCGTTGGATTTTATAACATTGTCTGATAAATTTAGCTTTTGACATGAATAATGTACGTATCAATAAGTACAAAATTAACGCTTTGGGTCGTTCACCGAGACTACGGTGAGTTTCATTTTGCATCAAAAGAAGAATTACACGAGAGATGATCACACAAGAAGATTCCAAAATTAATCTAAGAACTGTTATGCGTACAAGCATGGAAATGTTACAATACACCCTCCTATTTTGGGTGTGTACTATATGCACTTCAAAAATGTGATGAGCTTTTAAGTATAAAAATTACGACACGTACCGATATGTTATGATTTTCACTGAAAATGTCATGAATTTTATTCTTGAAAAGTTAAGAGTGAAAGTGTTATTAGTCATATTATTGAAAAGTTACGAGTTTTTAGTATAAAAGTTACGAGACGCACCAAAATGTTATGAAATATTTATGAGGTGACACAATTTGAATCACACATTAAAACGTGTCATGTATTTGAAACAATAGATTTTTCCCTTATGCTTAGATTTTAGATTAGTGAGACAAAACAAAGTTAAAAGGAAATTAGATTTGTTTACATAGAAAAGTTATGGCCTTATTTTCAGTAACAGTTTACAAATTTGTTCATTTTCTAAGCTCAATAGATGATTAAAATTCATATGTGGGTCACATAAATCGTTCTTTCTAGATTTCACTTCCCTTGCCTTTCCCCTAGTTTGTTCCAACATCCTCTCGCAATATCAACCCAGATCTGTTTACCCGCTCAAATTTTGAGAGCAATTTTGTTCAGGCGAGGGTAACGATACTCACATTTTTCAAGAAATAAGTCTGTTATGGGGTAGAAACAAAGAAAATAAAAGTCACTGCACACAGGCGGGGGATTCAAACTCTTGACCTCCTCGTGAGATGCAAGAGGAATCAAATCATTTGTTCCAAAAATCTTTTATTCCTCTATTCCAGCACATTTCCAATAATTGGATCACATGAAAATTTTAAAACAAAAATCAAAAGACATACCATCCAACGATCCAAAATACTTGGCATGGAGGAACACCATTTTCTAGAACATAAGATCTCAGACGAATGCAAGAGCCCTGACCAACTGAGCCAACCCCAGTTGTTTGAGATTCCTGTTTTAACAATAAGAATTGTTCACTTTACCTGACCAACTGATCTAGCCCCAGTTGTTTGGTATTCCTGTTTTAATGATAAGAAGTGTTCACTTTACATGCTTTGTTAGGATACTATGCAAATTTTAACTCAATCGAATACCGATAAGTACTTGGGTCTAAGAATAAATACATCGGAATTGGATTTTTAAAAATTCATGGTCTCCCAATCAAACCAATTCATATAAACTAAAAGATGTGTAGTCATCAAAAACAGAGCCCATAACATACATCAACAATTTTGGATAAAGGTACGAAAAATTGAGAATCGCCTATAGAGATTTCTAAATTGGTACAAAAAGAGTTACCATATAAATCTAGAAACAGCTGGCTAAAATTATGGAACGAAACAGTGGGTTTGATGGTCTTGGTCTGGGTTGGGTCTGGATTTTGGTTTGGGTCGTAATCTAGGTTGGGCCAGCATTTAGGCGTCTGATTATCTCATACTCGTGGCTCAATTGTTTAAATAAGGAAATGTTGACTCTAATAAATTTTTGTTAGCTTAGAAAAGGATTTGTAATTTATAATTTGCACTTTTTTTTTGCGATTTTTGTGTCCGAAACAGCTTAACTCCATGGGCATTTTAGACTTTTGTAACACATTTTTTGGGGGCTATATAAGCCATCCAACCTCATAATATGAGGAGGATCACTATCTAAGTTTTCTCTCTGTACCTTCCTCTTTAGGTTTTGCTCTCAACCCAAGTGTTTAGGGTTGATTTTAGGTGTTTTTGTCTCATTTCCAAGCTTAAGCTTTTCATTAAAGTTGTCGGTGACTTCATTTCCTTTAAGGATCTTGTGTTTAATAGATTATTTACATTTTTAGCATGTCTCTCCATTTTTCCTTGCCTATTTTGATGTTAGTATATGTGAGTAGTGATTAAGGCTTGGTCATGGGATGATTTACATCCCATGATTTAGGTGGACTTTGCTCGACTCTCGTGAAATGATCAATGTTTGTTTATAGATGGGTAGGGTTCATCTTTATGTAACAAAATCTAGGGTTGCTAACCTCCTTGATTATGTGTAGACAAGGACTTGATCTCTTGCCACATATAATGCTTGGAACTATGTCACTCTAAGTGTTTGACAAAATATCTCAAAGAATTCTTCTACATTGTTGAACACATCTTTAGAAGTATAATGATTTTATTGTCAAATCTTCTGGCTGAGAACCCTAGTCTTGCCACTTAATTGAGTTATCAATAAGAAGAGTAAACTAACATAAGACTTGGATGTTGATTAATACCTAGACCTTGCCGCCTTTAATTTGTAGTTAACCTTTATTTTCTAGTCAAATTAGGAGTAGAAGAAAGAATTCCACACTAAATCCACTCTAAAGATTGGCAGTCCTAATGCCAAAACCCCTTGTGAAACGATCCTCCAAATTAGTTCCTTCACCTCCCTATGGAAATCGACCCCGGACTTCCAAGTATTATGCTACAACCGACCTAGCCCTACGCTTTGGGCTACCACTTCTACAACGCGAAGTCGTTGCTTAAGCAACATTGAATTACTAGTGATTTGATTCCCGTTAGTCATATTCCCATTACTTTTCAAAATTCTTGTCATCCAAACATAAGCTAAGAAGTAACATTGACTTCCACTATTCAAAATAAGGATTTAATTGAGACAAAACTATCTGAAGGACTTGCGCTTAATTTACACGAGAATTATAAGGACTCAAGAGGCAGATAAGCTTTATTAATTTTATGCTAGAATGTCTGAAACTAGTACATTGAAGGTTAGCATTTCTACACACTTGTATATAAAGGGAGATGGATGGTCGATTGCCACCTTAAGTTAAATGACCATTATGCCCCTATTGTGATGTTTAGTTGTTTGTGTTGTGATGGGGTATTATTGTCATTTCAGGTCCTCTTTTCTCTTCTTTGAGCTTTTTTTCTTCCTTACCACTTCCCTCCAGATTTTGCGTGTAAAGCATCCTTCGACTGTCACCGTCCTTCTGGTTTGATGTCTTCTCTCCAGACTTTGCTCGTAAAGTCGTCGGTGTGGTACTTTGACTGTCCTTCAGTTACTATTGCGACGACGATCATCTGCCCTTCAATTACTATTGTTGCGACGCTTTATAAAAGGGTTACTGAAAGTACCTTTTGCCGCCATTTTTAACCTTGATTGAAAGCAAGCTCAACAATCTCTCTGAGTCTCAAAGCAATCTCTACGGTTCTAGCTTTGATTTCTCAGCGATCTCCGCATTTTCCTCTATTTTGTCTCTCCTTTGAGGTACGACGAAGCAATCTCACCAATTCTAGGGTTCGATTTTGTATTATGATGCTGAAAATGTGTTAATTCCAAAGTAGTGTTGTGTAATTGCTGTTATTTCTGGTCGTAAATTGGATTTTTTACACATACCAGGAAATTCTGAATTCCATAGAACCTTCTTCATTAGACGGGGGTATGTGAATTCTGAAATTAAGAACTTCTTCATTCCACACCCAACACGTACTGCTATTGTCGATGTAGTACTTAAGGTGCATTTGGGAGTATATCAAAGTAGTAGTTAGGATTCGGGTAACTCTGATGTATGTTGCATTTAGCTATACACTGCATAATGGGAAAACCACTGTTGTGTATGCTGCCTTGGATACTTCAGATTCTGCTTTAGTAGAGAATTCTTCAGAGGTTGCTTTAATAGAGAAGAACAAACCAGAGGTATTATGCTTACATCTTTTCTCATCTCATAAATGGTTTATGCTTACATCTTTTCTCATCTCCTAAATGGTTTATCTTCTCTTAAAGCCATTCATATATATAGAGTTGTGCACTTTTTGTGTTTCATTTTTATTGGTTACTAAAACGCTGTTAAGGCATGTAGGCGATCTCGGGCCAAGGAGAAAGTGACTATATCTGCATATTTGTATTTTAGATAATGTTGTTATGTTCAAATAACAACCCTCTTTTGACACACTAGAACATATTGGAAACATAAGCATGAACCAAAAGTTGCAATGTCATAATTTAGAAAGCTCCATTTTTGACAAATCGCAAGTTTGGCTGAACGAGTTGTTGCCATTGCTTCAGTTTGATGCCCTTGTTTCGTACTTCATTTCATAGTACTAGGATTTTGCTTTAATACGAGAAAACGTCTTATACATTATTGTGCTACTTGTGATGGTGAGTCTTTGATGCAATTAATTTGTTGTCTTTGTCATTTCCTTTGGAAACCTATTCTCTAAATTTACAGAATGGAAGTTTGGGGAAGCAACTTGAGCATGGATACCCGGATATAAATCTGAGGTGGCATATTGTGCTGGAACGAGTACTGTTAATCTGCATTTGAGATTTATTCGATTGTTGTTCTGATTTTTGATTTTGTGTGCTGTGTTCAGCTGTAAGGGAATGAGAAGTTGATTTGTGCTATTTGGTTGTGATTTTCTACCGGTATTTGCCCTATTGTGGAATCAAACTGACCAAGTTAAAAATTTAGATAGGTTAAAATGGTCAAGTGTAAACGAGTATTACTCAACATGAATTTTCATCTTTGGCTAACAGAACTATATGAACAACTGTACTAAGAGTACTTTTGTATCTGGCCAACTGATTTCATGCACGTAAATGAAGTGAAGTTGAGCACTGCATCCTTGTAAGGGGTTAATCTCTAACACCATTGATGACTTACTTTTTTTTCTAGGTTGTGTGAAGGTGGGAAGATTTTGAATAGAATACTGGCAAGGTATCTTTTTGGTCTTCGTATGCTGAAATCTTGTATTTTCACGTCTTAGTTTTGGACACTTAATTTGAGAGATGAAACTGGGATGCACAGAAGAAGAAGCAATGGTTGTCTCGATCCAAATATAGAATGTTGTTTCCTTTTTCCATTTCCAGGGTTTTGTTCACCGTGATCTTAAACCTGAGGTAGGTACAATGTCAAGTTTAGATTGCACATTTGGCCTTATTGAAAATTGGAAACTACATACATGGTATTACTTGTGGAACTCTTTGATCATGAATTGGGGTCATTTTGCTTTTGGTTTTTGTCTATGGCAAGAGAATGGATTTGTCTATTTGAGAAGTTCCCTGGGCAAGCAAATGAAAGATCGTAGTTCGCTGATTTGCTTTTTTTTTTTTCCTCCCCAAATTATGGAATGAATTGAGATTTTGACAACGGCATTATTGATTGCTTGTTGAGAACGAAGCATGAAAAATTCTGAGAAGGTGTCAAACACCAACACACAAGTCAAACTTTTCCCAACATGTCTTTTATCAACATCTAGGAATGACAGGTATCCGTTACTTAAATACATGAAATTCATTGCCCTTTGATCAGAGAGCGTGGGATCCTATGTCAAATGTAAACAATGTGGATTTATATCGAGCATAGTAACACAGTGAATTTTATTGAAGTACAAAAGTAACTAAAAATCTAGATTTCGGAATAGCTGAAATGAACTCTAAGGCCAAAAATGTGGATTCAATTAGTGGACTTGGCTTACTTCAGGTAAAACAAATGCATGTATATAATCATGGAGCTACTGTTACACTGTGCTGCTGAGTTGTAACTCTCCAGGTATAGGTTCCAATAAGGACCTTCTGTCTTTGATTATTGATCTTTTTTGTTTTAAAGATGCGTAATGCATATGTTTGATTGCAAGAGGAGGATATAGATTGGGCACTTGATTCCAATAATGTCACGGAATCTGAAATCACCTATTTATATTGGACCCTCACCCACTGGATTATCGGCTCTACAAGCCTCCAATACATATCCGTAGAACTATTTTTCCCATAACCATTTTATAGAGACGGGTGCTGTTTCAAAATCTTGTTTATTTTCTTCTCTATCGTGCATGTATTTTGGAAGCATTGGGGTCGATTTAAGTAGGCTCCAATGCTAATTCTCTTCTGATTTTTTTTTTGCTATTCTTTAAAGTGCTTTCGGCATATCGGCATTAATTCATTGAAGCACATAATTGGCAATATCCATCTTTCTGGGGAAAAAATGGAATATTGGTTTTGCTTAAGTCTACTATTTTCATATGGACCTTGCTCATGGTGTTCAAGTTAATGCTTGTTATATCAATTCTTTTGTATTATGACATGTTCAGAAGTCCAGTATGCATCCTTCACAGACATATTGAGGGTTGTGCAATTCAAGAGGTACTTTGTTTCTCTCTCTCTCTCTCTCTCTCTCTCTCTCTCTCTCTCTCTCTCTCTCTCCTCCATGTCTGTGCACGCGTTTAAAACTCTAAAATGTGTGTAAACCTCTCTCTCCCTATTATCCATTGGAGTATTCCTTCTTTATCTCTCTTCTTTCAAATTAATCTAGGGATTTATATCGAGGTTGAAAGCAGCGAACTGTGAGTGTTAGTGGACCGTGCAGTGGGTGGATCCAGTTTGGTGGATGGTCAAATAGAGCTGATGCTTCATAGGTTTGATCATATTTTTTACTTAAGTAGTAATTAATCATATGTCATGATTGCGATTCCATTTTGAGCTTTTGCAATATCAGGAATTTTGCTCAATTCCTCTGTGGTTTGTTTTACATTTTGATGTATGCACTTAATTAGGAAATGCATTCTTCAAGGTATTTTATACCTCAAATGCAAATGGATTTCTTGTGCTGTGTGTTGCGTATTAAAGCATTGATGATATGTGGTACAGAATAATACCAACACTACGATTACATTGCACTTTCTTAATTTTGTTTCTCTTTTACCATTCCTTATTTCATAATCAGACTTGTCTAACTTCTCCCGTCATGCTTTTACAGTTTTGAGCCTCACATTTATAACAAAATAACCAATGAGCACGCGGTTACGTGCGAAACACGTTGCCCAACACTAGTTTCCTTTAAAAGATGTCGTAAAAGAAGAGTTTAGAATCCTTGTCAGGTTGACACTGGGCAACCAAACTCGAAACTTTGACAAAGTCAACTTGCTCCATCAAAAAACCAAGGAAAGTACAAGTCAACTCCATGAGTAGCCGTACAACAGTTGGAGAAAAAGTAAAGAAAATGCAGGACTAGTTGGAAGTGGAATTAATTTAAACCAAACATCAAATATTTTAAACGTGAATGCGTTCAATAGCTGAAAAAGAAGAACGGCATAATATGTTCAATATGTACATTCAAAGGTTTAAAGTTTTTAATTATTTAGGTGTCTAGTTCAATTTACGTGCGTCTTAATTAATTATGAGGGTTCAATTCCACCACTCGTATGGGGAATCCAATTAAATTTGAAGCAAAGCTCTAAAAGAATTGAACCTAAAAGAGTTGATAGCACGGACCTATGTGCTGCGTGGCCCATTCTGGCGCCGTGCCGATACCGTTTCGACGATTGGAAACGTCCACCACGTAGACCTCACCGAAGTACTACCAGTGTACCAAAATCATTCGGATATTGTTAAGTGTCTCATCGGAACACAAATAAGTTGAAAAAAATGGGTTCAATGGTTTTCGTCCAGTGTTTCAAGACATATGTGTTCTCATTGGTTTTCAACTTATTTGTGTTCCGGTGAGGCACTTAACGATATCCGATCAAGTTGATTCACGATACACTTGTAGTACTCGACGAGCTCTACACGGTGGACGTCTCTGATCGTCGGAACAGTACCGGCGCAGCGCCGAAATAGACTGCACAGCACGGTGCGCAGTACGGAGCTTCGCAACACCTCCCCGGTTCCCCTTAGGAGGGAGGAATACTCTTCGTTTCAATTTTGCTTTTATCTTGATCCAAGGAACCAAAAGAATATCGCATAACAACCCGTGCTTAGGATCAATGAAAATAAGACATAAATGAAAAATGAAAAGTTGGATTTTTTTTTCCTTCAGAAAATATTTGCTTTAAAGAGAGCAAATTCTATCTACCTTACGAGGAAAACCCCAGTTTCCACCAACGTCATTTGTGGGTCCCATCTGATGTTTATTGTAGTAATCTATACCGTTCATCTCGTAGGGCCCACAAAATAGTATATCCACGTAAAAAATCATCTTGATCAGATATTAATAGGTACATAAAAAAGTTAAATTTTGATTCATAAAATGGATTGTTTGATTTTGTCATAACTTTAAAGTTAAAACTGTCCATGACCGTTTATTTTACAAACCAAAAATTAATTTTTTTTGTATATTCTCTCGATATCCTATTAAGCTGATTTTTTGTATGAATATACTATTATGTTGGCCTTACAAGATAAACAGTTCAAATTACTAAAATCAAGTCACGGTGGGACCCACAATGGTTAGTGGAACCCATGAGTTTCTCGGTTATAAAATACTCCATAAAAGAACCTGATACCATCACTTTTAAGAAGAAAATCCTATAAAAGCAAATGCAAGCTCTAATCTCTCCTACGAGAAGACTTTGGATGAGTGTAGGGTACCACGTGGTATCTAGCGATGACAACGGGGTGGGTATTGATCTACGCCTACCCCTACCCTAAATGTGGCCAACTCCCCGTGCCCTGCCCCAACCCCGACCAGGTAATGAAAATCTAACCCCATACCCTACCCTGTCGGGGAACGGGTTTACCCTACCAACCCGCCGTGCCCCACCCTCCCTGTTTTTTTTTTCCAATTGTCTTCTATATTTGATCCTGGACAACCATCATTCATAAATGTGTCTACACTTATCATCACAAGGTATTGCCAACAAAAAAATGAAAGAAATGTGATCTGAATTTTCCCTAAATCTAAAATGAAAGATTTTCTTATAATATACTGTGGTACTTTCGAAATTAAATGAAAATATAAGGGTTAGAATGTTATTTCATACGCATACATATATAGCAGGGCGGGTTCAGGGGGACTACGACCTAGAGTTGCACACGGTTCGGATTGAACCGATTCTCTAAAAATTCAATAACTGCACCATTCTGACTGGTCGTAGAAAATTAAGAACCAAAAGCAAACGAATATTTGTGTAAAACCTGTCCAAACCTAAGTCGCAAGACTGGACTGGTTTTGGTTCTACCCGATTTGTGTTGGACACTTTTTCACAACACATTAACGCAAAAAGTTATTTAGAATTAAGAGCACTAAACAAGTCATAAAATAATAATAGGATTTTATAAGATTCGAAATCAAATATGGTGCACATGATACACAAATTGCTTGACGATATACCATCAGTAAAACAACTCCTAAAATTGATGAAAACTAGTAGAACAAAATAATAATAGTAATATATTAAAGACTTCCTAACAAAATAGATTTCTACTCTAAATAAACATAAATAAATGCCTAACTAGGGAAAAAGAATATTAACTTACCAACCCAATATTTACACACTATACGATCTGGTTCGATTTTTACCGTGGTTCTTGAATTAAGAACCAGTAACCGAACCATAATCATTGGTTCTTATTTTTTCAGAACCATAACCAAATCAATGAATCGTATAACCTAACCAAATAGAACGGATCGGTATGGATCGAATCAGTTTAGCAGTTATATCGGTTTTCTTTTGCACCTCTCCTACTACACCTCTCCTACTACCCTAACTCTACCCTTACCTGGTTGGGATTTTATTCCCACCCCCCTTAACCATACCCATTACCCAAAAAATTGGAAAAAATCATGCCCGTTAGTGGTAGGGAGGGTATGATTGTCATCCCTAGTGGTATCTGACGTGGTATCTGTATCGCCTTATCACAGCCGTCCATCTCAATAATCAATGGTGCGGATTTTAAATAAACTTTTTAATTAAAATCCGGTTGTCCAAAATATTTTTGGACAGTCAGAATGCGCATCGGGTACCGCCATGTGGTGCCCAACATGCACCCAAATTCTTCTCCTCTCCTTTTAGTAGAAAACCAAAGCCTTGGCACAAATGCCCTTGCTTTCGTATTCTCGCTAATTTTTCTCTTTCCATAACCAATAAATAGATGAAGTTAGGGGTATGTGTTGATTTTTCTCTTTCCATAACCAATAAACAGACGGCTCCGGCGATGATAGAACACTTTTTCGTGGAGAGAAGTATGTGTTGATTTTGTTCCCTTGTCAATAAATGGGTAAATGTCAATTGATTTTGTTCCAGATTCAAATTTCAGTTGGAACCCTAGTAACTAGCTTTCCAGATTCCGGAGACTTCACATTTTCCGTCAATGCTTCCGGCTTAATCTGGTACTCTTCGGCATCCTTTTCTAGTAGAAATAAATTGGTGATTGTGAGCCCCACATGATGAGTATAGTCATCCTTGGTTCTATATTTGGAACTAGTTTTCTGTTTGTTCCTCTTTCCCACCAAATTTGGCACTCCATTGGAGCATGTATTTTGTATTTGGTTCCAAATTACGAGTATAGAACCTCTTTTACATCTTGTATTGGACTTGCTCATAGGCCTTGGCCTTAGTGGCTCGGGGAGGAGGTATATGAGGTTGAGTGTGGCACATGCCACCCTGATTTCGGGAAGAAGCTTTCTTTTACACTAAGGAAAGTTCATTATGTACTTGTCAATACCCGAATAACTTGATTTTTTACACAAATCATAAAAAAATTAGCAATTAAAAAATAAACAGTTTGGATCATAAAGAAAATATTTCAATGGCTTTTGTTTAAAACCACAAAATTGTTGAATCAAACCTTTATTCATCTAAAAAACGAATAATGCTACGGTCACACCATCCAGCCACACCCCAAACCACACTCGCCTACCTGACGTGTCCTCGTCTATCGCTGATAAGCCCCCAATATTGTAAATATCCGGGGCTTATCTAACTCATTTATCTCACACACACACACGATTTCGCGCCTTATATGTTTGATATGCACGTAGCAGTGTTTTTGTCAAGTTACAGGTTGAACGCCCGAAATGAGCGCATTGAGAACCGTGCCACGTTACCGAGGGCTACGTGCCCCTTGGCATGCCAACACCAGGCCTCGAGAGCCAAGAAACGATGATTTGGCTAAGGCCCGGGAAGCCAAAAAGTCACAAGTCACACCGTTGAATTGAAAGCGTGCCGCAAGCTCACAAAGACTCCCGGTGGAATCCGGGAGTAACCAAGCATGCACGAGACCAAGGAACACCTCCCCGAGGGTCACACAACTCGTTTTAGTGTTTTGAAGGAAGTCCGAAAACACGGAAGGCCAAGGGAGTGACCAAAGGCATCATCGGACCAATAGTGGATCTATCCACTCCCAATAGTGGATCGATCCACTCAAGGCAAAAACATCATCAGTCCATTCTGGATCGATCCACTCCCATATTGGATCGATCCACTCAAGTCAAAAACATGATCAGAGCATTCTGGATTGATCCACTCCCAATAGTGGATCGATCCACTCCACCCCAAAAGTTCATCAGCAATAGTGGATTGATCCACTCCCAATAGTGGATCGATCCACTCCCGTCCAAATGACACCAGAGCATTCTAGATCGATCCACTATGAGAGTGGATTGATCCACATCAGTCCGAAAGTCAATTTTCAGCTACTTTTTGAACATTCTATTAATGGCAAGTTTTTGGTTGTTGTGAGAGCTTTATGGATATTATGTAGAGACAGAAATAGGAAGACTAGATGGCCTCTCTCCTCTCTCCTTCTCTCATACTTACTCTTTCATTTTCTAGTTAAGTTTTTGCTCTTCCATTGGAGGACTTTGAAGGTTTCTCTCTCTAAATTTCCCGTGTAATCGTTAATCTCCCGTAAGTTTCTCGTTTATTAATCTTGCTACTCTTGTTTAGCTCTTTCAATATATGTTGTTTATTTTCACTTCTCTCAAGTATCTAATGTTCATGTTGCTCTAGCTTCTTCCTTAGTAAACACTTGTTTCTATTAGTTGTTAGTTAATTTCTCAATACTTAAAATTGTAGGCTAACTTAGGATCTCCTATAAAAATCAGTTTTTAAAGTCATTTGTCATTTTCTTTATTTCCTTTATAAAAATAGTCATGTTTTACTTAGTAATGATCGAGTAGTCGTTATAGGCTCGGTCATGGGGTGATTAGCACCCCGTGACTTAGGTTCATTCGCTCTCCTCGCCATAATGCAAACATCATTTGTTGAACAAAGAGATAGGATTTATTTTACGTACCAAAGCTCGGGTTTGTTAATCTCTTTGATCACACGTAGTCAAAGGTTTATCTACTTGGCACGTGTGATGCTTAGGGCAATGTCAATTCAGTCGTTTGCCAAATGAACCAAAAATCCTAATCTTTCATAAACACCATTTCTAGTTGAATGAGTTTAAATTCCAAACCTTCCGTTCGGGAATGTTTAACGATGTCCCCGAGCCGGTTATTTTAGAGGAGAATGAATCGGCTAAGTCATGGGTGTTGTGAACCCCTAAACCTTGCCTGCTTTCAATTAGTCTTTTCAAATTCCGAGTCGTTCTCGAAGTTAAGAGAATTCCACCAAACAAACTCCGAAAGCCAAGTTTTCCGCTTTAAGGCTAAAACCAACATTCGCGAATCAACACTCACGCTCAGCGCATTCGGTCTCTGTGGACTCGACCTGGACTTCCGGTTATCGTGCTACCGCCGGCCTAAACCCTACGCTTGGGGAAATAATATTGGAATACAATCCAAGGGCGCAAGCAATCGCTCCGCCTCTTCCCACCTCCCTTCTCTCCACATTTTCCCACCAATCCACTGCCACCTCCTATCTCCATCACCATGTGAAAAAAAACCTCCATCAACATATATCTCTCTCTCTCTCTCTAATATTCTTCCCCTACCTTCATCTCTTTCCTCATTTCCCTCCTAATCTGTACCCTCAAGGAACCTCACCTCCCAATTCTAACCCCAACCCTAACCCCAACCACCACCGTCACTCAAGTACTCCACCAAACATGGCACCTCTTTCTCTCTGCCTTTCACTCAACCGCCCATCCCTCCCCATCAAGCTCACCTCCAGATTCCCAGGCGTTGATCCACTACATCCCACAGTTCCATCCCTACCTCCTCAATCTTACTCACCGATGACCGATTCGTCACTCTGTCCCTATTCGTTTTTGTTATTTTCTTGAAGTTTATGTCGGATTTGAATCGTTTGGAGTTTGAAGTTTTTAGACGAATGAGAATTGGTAGACGTTGTGAGGACGTATGGTAGGGTTTGGGTTGGTAGGGGGTTTTCGAGGTTTCCAACAGCAGCAGAGGGAGCACGAGACGATGCAAGGAAGATGGTGGTGTGAGTGGTGATGAAATGGGTATTTAGGGGTAGGATTGGCGGCGGAGAGAGAGAGAGAGAGAGAGAGAGAGAGAGAGAGAGAGAGAGAGAGAGAGAGAGAGAGACTAAAATTCTTTTAGTTAGTCAAGTGGTGGGGTCCACCGCCTAAGAAGCATGCCAAGTAAGCGGGTGTGGCTGGAAGGTTTGACTGTTGCATTATTGAGCAAGAATACATAAAGCTCAAGTCAAGTCCCGGTTTTAATATTGACTTTTTTTCTTTGTATTTTTAGTAAGGGTGAGCATGGACCGGATTGGTTCGGATTTGAAGTAAACCAGGAACCAAACCACTACCTACAGATTATGAATTTGGAGAACCAAACCAACCCAAAAAAGGCATAGAACCAATCCAAACCATTAAAATACGGATTAGATTCGGTTTCGAACCACGGTTTGCTTAAAATTGAGATATTATTTCTGTAAACTATTTAGAGTACTTAAAATTTAGGTTTATATAGATTACATATAGGTCCTCCTCATATATAGAAATTCAGGGTAATTAATCATGGTAATGAAGGAAATCAAGGAATAGGAATAGGCTATGTCCGAATCATGTATACAAATTTGGAAAAATAGAAACGTGCTGTGGAATCAAAATTGGAATGGAGAATTTCATCACTGAATCTATTTGCTATGACTAAACCACTATTGGTGTATTGGAATTAAGGGAATAAGTTGTGAATCTTAAGCAAAATAAAATTTTGCTAGAGAAGGAATAATGAATAAATTAAATTAGGAAGTTAGTTAACTACGGCTTATATATATATACACAAATGATCTCCTAAGGGATCTGCTTGACCGAAGTCCTATACCTAAATTAATGGGTTGCCCCAAGCGTAGGGCGGAGACCGGTGTAGCACAATACCCGGTAAGACCGGAATCGAATCCACAGAGAAGGTGGAGAGTGCGTACTAAAAACTCGGGTTGCTCAGTTTAACACGGCTCTTAGGTAGCCACCCTTTATGAGTTGATTGGAAAATTACCTAAACTAAGAGAATTTGGTTTTACTTAAATTAATTAAAAGAAAGTACGGTCGTAGGGTTCATAACACAAGTGACCAGGTCCGGATATTTCCTGCTCCATTCGTTGTTCCACTGAAAACGTTTGATTTTAGAGAGAAAAGGTTACCCCGAAAGATGCGAATCCTCGCGGTCGCCGCGTTACATGGGCTCCGACAAAGCTCAGATTCGTCCAACGGAAGCTCTTTAATAACCTAAAATTGCTTTTTCCTTTGTTAAGTTTGAGAATAGGAGCAAGACCAAATCCAGCCCTGGCCACGGCGTGTTAATCACCCCGCGACCATACCTATGGAACTACTCACTCATATGAACTAGAACGAACAATAAAATTCTGAAACAAAACATGCTATTATACTGAATATGAATTAAAACACAAGATTCGCAATCAGATCACGGACAAACTCCCGTGAACTGAGATTACTGTAAATAAACAGAAATTACCGAAGCAATACTTGAATCTCCAACGAAACTGCAAAATTTCAATGAAAATAATCCCAAAAGTAGAATCTCCAAAGAGAAAAGTCGGCTACTGAGTGGAAGAATAATAAAACAAGTTTCGAACCCTAATTCGGCCTTAAAACGAGGTATTTATGTCCCTCGAAGTCAACACACGTGGCAAAGTCAAACGACCAGTTTAAGGCCCTCGGTATCGATACAGGGGAAACCCTGTATCGATACCCATATGTTCTGTTCGCTCAATGACGCCTGGGTATCGATACATGACTTTACCTGTATCGATACCGACACCTTTAAACTGCCTTTTCACTTGTTTGCTCGTCCTTCCTTGGGTCCCACCGGTTCCCAACATGCCCGATTGCATGTGTCCACTTTACGTGCTCCTCCGGCCCGTTTCCTACAAAACAAACACAACAATGCCAAAACAAAAGACAACACCGCATCAAGTGGAAAATGGAATAAATCGCGCCTCTAATGCGCTAATTCGCCATACTTAGGCGCTTATATCTGTGACATTGCGCGCCTATCCGGATCCCTTATTAAAATTTGGCGCGGACCTTACCTTTTCGGATCAAATTTTGATGATCCGAACTGCTCAATGTTTTTAAAATGCATTTTTAAAGGCCTACGTGAAGATTCGTCAAAAAAAAAAACCCGGAAGGGCTTGACCCAAACAGTTTTCGATAAAACTGTACATATAGCCCTTCCGGGTATTTGTTTTTTAAGATTTCTCGCGTGGACCTTGGAAAACGCATTTTAAAAACATTGAGCGGTTCGGATCGTCAAAATTTGATCCGAAAAGTTGAAAAAAGGCTAGGTCCGCACCAAATTTTTAATAAGGGATCCCTTAGGAGATCGGGACTGCATATATATATATATATATAGTTCACTTCCAATCAGGTATACCTGATGGGCTTCCCATCAGGGACTCCAATTTCCCGATTAAATTTTCATGATCCGAACCGTCCAATGTGTTAAAAGGTGTTTTTAAGGATCCCCGCGAGAAATCAGTGAAAAAAATACCGGGAAGGGCTTGATCCGATCAGTTTTTGATAAAAAACTATATATATACATTTTTATCAAAAACTTATCGGATCAAGCTTTTCCCAGTATTTTTTTTCACTGATTTCTCGCTTAAAAACACATTTTAAACACAGTCGACGGTTCGGATCATGAAAATTTGATTGGGAAATTAGAGAATTGTAGGAGTCCTTGATGGGAATCCCATCAGGTATACCTGATTGGAAACAGCAGATTCGTCCCTGTGAATCTAGAAAACATATTTGCCGATATCCAATTGAGCTGATTTTTTACGGGGCCACCTAAAATAATATTTTAAAATTTATGGTATTTTTTTGAAATTTTTTTGGGGCCCGCAGTGGGGCCCTCGCGTGGTGTACGTACGTTTTGCGTACGTTTTCTTGCGTACACACAGATTTTTCGTATATATGTATATATATATATATATAGAGTCTCCTTCCTATCCAAACTCCCTTAACTTATTAAGTTACGGACCTAGGGGTATTTTCGACTTTCCGGACCAAATTTCGAAGATCCGAACCGTTAGATGTGTTTAAAAGGTGTTTTCAAGGTCCAACGCGAAGATTTGGCAAAAAAAAATACCCGGAAGGGCTTGATCGGAGCTGTTTTCACAAAAACGCTATATATATATAGGGTAAACTTCTTATCTGGACTTTTCATTTCCAGACCTCATGATCCAAACATTTTTTTGACGATCCGATTTGTCCAATGTGTTCAGAAGGTGTTTTCAAGGGTCCACGCGGGAAATCTTCAAAAAAAAATACCGGGAAGGGTTTGATCCAAGCAGTTTTCGAAAAAATATATATTTACATTTTTTGCGAAAACTGCTTGGATCAAGCCCTTCCCGGTATTTTGTTTTGAAGATTTCCCGCATGGACCCTTGAAAACACCTTCTGAACACAATGGACGGATCGGATTTTCCAAAAATAATTTGCAACACAAAAAAAACCATTTTTTCCTTATTTCCGGGAGGTGTGGATTAGAAGTTTTTCATATATATATATATATATATATATATATATATATATATATGTGTGTGTGTGTGTGTGTGTGTGTGGTTCGGATCGGATTGGAACCGGAACCATGAACGTAAATCCACAAATCAAACCATTGACTACGGATTCTAATTTTTTAAAACCAGGACAAAATAACGCTAATAAAAAACCGAACCAAACCAATTGGTTTGGACTGGATTCACGGTTTGACGGGTTTTCTACTCACTCCTAATTTTTAAGAACAACATAATAGTGAACTCCCATTGAACTGTGAGCTCCAGGGGCGGATGCTTGTAGAGTACATGGGGTCACGTGACCCCCCTGAAATTCCAGAAATTAGTTTTTTTTTTTTTTTTTTAGTTTGAGAAAAATCCGAGCCGTTCAATAGCCTTGACATAATTGTTCAATTGCACTTGTAAAAAATAAACTCAATCGGGATAATTACAGGTAGTTGATCAAATTTTTCGAGTTTTTATTTAAAATTTAGGACCCTAAGCTTTGAATGAATTTTGGAGAATAGTTTGATAAATGTGCGCTTGATTTCATCGTGATCTGAAACTGTAAAGTCTTATTGAGAAGAGTATTGATAGAAAAACTTCTCTTGATCTGACAATGATAGGTATCAATTCAATTCACATTTTTTTAAATAATCTTCGCGTTGATAACCATACATATCAGATCAAAATAATTTTATTATATAAATTCTCTTCGCCACAACCTCGACAATATCTACGATTCAGGTCACTAGAATACCTGACACACAATTATCGAACTTGTCTTTAAAATTCATTTTGAACTTAGGGTCTTAAATTCTGAATTAAAAATTAAGGATTTGATCAAGTACATATAATTATTCAATTCAGCTGAATTTATATAAGGCGGTTGAAAAATCATTCTAAGGTTATTGAACGGCTCAGATTTTTCGCAAGACCAAAGCTGACCCCCCTGGGTGGAATTCCTGAATCCGCCACTGGTGAGAGCCCTCATCCAAATCTTGGCTCCTCGTACACTGTCAATGGTCTAAGACTTCAGATTTTTTTTCACAAACCCATAAAAATTTGTTAAGAAAAATGAACGAGTCGGATCATCTTTGAGGGACCTGAGGTGAGCCCCGCAAAACCATCCATCTGTACATGCTCTGACCACCTCTTTATGTATAATTGTAGTAGTGACTCGTCGCTAGAACAAACAAAAAAGGGAGTACTAAAAGAAGATGTGTGCAGGTCTGTTTGATTTTTCTCATATAACCATTGGAATTTAAGAGCCTGAATAAATGGTTGAAGGACAAATTTGACAGCTCCAGCCTCCAGGGAATCATGAGTCCCTTTTCTAAGTTTAAAAAAAAAAAAATTTGGATGAGTTTTTTATTTTATTTTTTTAATTCTTTCTTTCTTTTCATTTGGTAACGTTAATGCAATTGCTGTAAGAGTAGTTGCCATTATTGTTGAGCTTCCTGTCCCCACCACTCTCTACAACTCCTTTACTCTATGTTATCTTACATTGGTGTAATTCCCAAAAAAAATCTTCTCTTCTCTTACTGGAAATCATTTTGATTGGAAAATTCAGTGTGGCCAGGGCAGCAAACGAACCAAGTCGAGTTTCGTAGTGTTCAAACTCACCTCGTTTACTAAATGACTTAGACTGAAGCTCGAGTTTGGCTTGCTTGTAAATTAGTCTAGCCCTTAACAAACTAAGTCTAGTTGATGTACTTAATGAGGCTCTGTAAATGAACCGAGCTAATAAAAACGAGACGTGCTTTTTTCTAGCCGAGCCAAACTTTAGAGTGTTGAGCTATGCTCATTTACGTAACAAACCTAAAACTTGACTCAAGTCGAGCCAAGTCAAATTTTAATGAGCTGAGTCTCGAAATGCTCGGATCGATTCGTTTGTAGGCCTAGCTGTGGCGCTTTGATGTGGGTTCAGCAATTTCAACAGTTAGAGAAATTAAATACTCCATATTTCATTGAAATGTTATCTGGTGACCACAGTTTCATCGAAGTGATACGGATTTGAGTCAGGAAAACAAAATTATATTGACAAATATTTAAATCACGTGAACAACAACAAAATTTAGCTTGCCTTTCTTACAAGTGGCATAGCCTGTCATATCTTTCCCTACAAACTTACTGATCTTTTTATCTGTAATTAGCTTTTAGAATAAACTAGCTTATTACGGTTTTTTATGTGATGTATTGCGAGAGAATGACTTGTCTTGATTTTTGAAAAAAATTATTTTTTGTTGGTGGAACACCCCCTAAGTTAGCTTGCCGTTCTTTCAGGGGTATTGGCTTGGTGTTTTCTAGAAGTGGCGGTTCGGCGGTGTGGTGGTTGTCTCTCTAAAGTTGTGCAGTGTATTAGGGTTAGGTTTTGGGTTTTCTTGAGCTGGACTTATTGTATATTCTGGTCCATTTAGGCCTTCAGGTGTTTTGGATTTTAATTGTTTTATCCAGGCATATTAGGCCCTCGGTTGTATAGGGCTTTGTCCCTTATGGCTATATGTCCACCTTTGGTTGGAATCCTTTCCCCTTATAATAGTACTAACTTTTTTGGCACTAGATGAAAAAACAAAAATAATAGTAGTATTCCTAAATCTGCTTATACATATTTTTACAATAGACAAAAATGAGAGTGTTTTAGAAACTTTTCAAGGCATTATCGATCGATTTTATCAAAGACATCCGTCTATGTGTGCAAAACATATTTTCGGGAAAATGCTATACTCAACCCAAATGGCGGTGGATAATTTATAAAAAGTGTATTGATATCCGAAAAAAATGTATTACTATTCGTAGCATTGTATTAATATCCGTGAGATGTGCACTGATATCCGAACTTGTTTGGCAATATATGTTTATTATCCAACGCCCACTAGGCTCATTTTGTATGTATACAAATTCCATTACTTAAATAGAAACTTGTAACATTTGTTAAAAAATTCATTACATCAAGACAAAGCTCATATATATAACATATAAACGAATTGAAAATTGATGTTATGAGTTCCAAATGGTATGACCTGCTTTTAGGAAATAAAAATATGGTGGGGATACATGGTGATGTTTTTGAGGTGACATTAAATACGCTTTAAAACCTAAGTTCAAAGTTTGGTGATGGGAAATTTCATTGGTGACCAGGCCAACTTAGACCAATCCCACCATTCAAGGAGGACTAGCCCATGTGAGTTTATAGCACCTAAGAGATGTCAAACGTGAGATTTCCGTTGCTAGATTTCATGGATAGTTTCAACCTAAACCAATTGGTTATAGGTGGAGTAGCCTCTAGAATATATTAACTAAACTTGAGTGACTTATATTAGCAACGTGGGATGGAGTTTAACATTGCTCCTCACGTGCGGCCCGGATGCACGTGGAGGTATGAATTGATGAGGTGATAAGATTGACTCGGGAGACCCTCATGTGCAGCCCAAATGCACGTGAAGGTATGAACTAATGAGGTGAGGTGATTGACTCGGGCAACAGAGGCTTGACCACGTGAGGTGCGGCCACCCAAGACTTGACTCTGATGCCCTGTTGGATTTTTTTGGAGGATTCCAGTCTAAAACCAATTGACTATAAGTGGAGTAGCATCTAGAATATATATCAACCAAGCTTGGGTGGCTTATATATTAACCAATATGCCTACCCCTTGGGGTTATGAAAGTATTTAACTTGCGCTACAAGTCCCCTAATTTGTCCAGAACCAAATGACCGGACCAACTTGCATCCACCTTTACTAATTTCGAGACTCTAAAGTTAACAACTGGACGAACCTTCCAGTGGCCATAAGATTTAGAATGTTGGTGTCAGTAGAAATCGAATATGCAACCTCATAAAAAAAAAAATTTATTGCTTTCTCATGCCAACTTAGTCGATATGCACGTAAACTGACCGAGACACTCGTGGGCATCGACAATAAAAACCCTGAAAGGATTTACAAATGCCATAAATTGATATTTGCATAATTGCATCTTTCCCGTAAATTTATATATTGTATTCTCACGTGTTATTTTAATGAGGGTACTCCATAGAGTACATAGTGGGAAGTGATGAGACTGCTTGGGAGTAGCTGAAATCCAACCCACCTCATTTATTTGGATCACATGGCAGCCTTATTCATGGGTCTCCTATATGTTCATCCTCCATAAATAGGCTTTAGATCCTAGAGGAGAAGGAACGCCTAGGCTAAAAAATCTTTCATATTTAAATTGCTTGGGAAAACCTTACCTATCAAAATGACAACTATTACTCTTCAAGTTCTGAATCATATGGTCAACAAAACTAATCAAAGTGATATAACTTGTTTTATGAATATCAAAACTTGTTTTCTGAACTCCTTTGGTTGTTCGATATGGGAACCAGGGGTACTACGCAGCGTGCTGTGCGGGAGCGGGTGTCGCCGTACCGGTGTCGGTCCGACGATTAGAGACGTTCATCGCGTAGAGCTCGTTGAGTACTACAAGTGTACCAAAAATCAGCTCGATTGAATATCGTTAGGTGCCTCATCAGGACATTATTATCTCAAAATGCATGATTCCGAATGGATCCGAAACACTAGATCAAAACCACTGCAACAAGTTATATGTGTTCCGATGAGGCACTTATCGATATTGGATCGAGTTGATTTTTGGTACGCATGTAGAACTCAACAAGCTCCACACGGTGAACATATCCAATCGTAGGGAAGACACCGACATGGTAGCGTCGTGCCCGCACAACACGCTGCGTAGTACCCACCCCGGGTTCTTAGATATGATGTCAACCAACCACATCCTTTGTGGTGTTTCGTGGTTCTTCGAGGGCCTAAAATGAAATTCCAAGATGAGGCTCTTTGTGAATTTTTAAGTGCAAAATTCAAAATAGGTAAAATTACATTTCAAAAAATATAAGTAGTGATCAACAAGAAAAAATCCCAAACAACAACCGAAAAATATAAGATTTCAAAAGCATCACGTAAATATCACTTACCTACAAAAAAGTAACGCAACATTAAAAAGTTTCAAAAACATCATCTAGATATTACCGTTCTTGTAATTTTAGCAGCAAACTGATTATGCCCACATAGTTAATATTATAGGACGCCCCTTCATGTTTCAAACGTCTATCGTTGATAGATTTTTAACTTGTTACGAAAATTGAATGCCCTCTTGAAATATAAATAACGAAGGAGGGCTTAACGCAGCCATACGTTGGAGTTTAATAGAAGGCCAACAAATTTGTCTTTCTCGGCAGTTCTGAGTTTGAGGTATAAAATCTATTGGAGGGAATTAAGAACAAACAAAAAACAGGTTTTTAAGTGAGCTCTTTCGGTCAATTCCCCATCTAAAAAAAAATTTAAAAAAATTAAGAGTTCTTATTTTCAACATGAACCACAAATGAGTATTGATAAATAAAAAAAAGGTCCAACTTGGTGCACCCGGGCCCTTTTTTGTATAGATCTAGGCTATAATCAATGAGACCCTTAGATAAGTAGTGATTCCTTTAAGCTTGTGATGATGATTGAAAGAAAGATCATGGAGCAATTGCTGAAAGAAACCTCATAAATGCCAGCACCCATTATTGATGCAGATTTGATTTGGTAACCATGAAATTGGTGGGTTATGTCACAAAACAGAGCTGTCACAAGCACTACTATTCATTAATTAAACAGGCTTCTGACCTTTGCAATTTGCCTCATCTCTCACCTAAAACCTCAAATTATGACTACCCTACATGATCAGATTAGGGGTTCAAAAAACCAAGTCAACTAAAAACCATGTTGTTATGGTTCTCTCTAGCAGAAGAAGATCTAACCAAAATTCTCAAGAATTCTATTAATGGGACAATGTTCTTTAGGAAAATCTGCTAGTATCTCTCAAAAATGTTTTTGAGGAAAAAAAAAAACCCCTCTAAAACACCAGGGACTTAAAGGTTTAACTCATTTCTAAGATCTCAAGTTCGAATCCTTACAGGTGCTATCAACCCGTTTAGGACAAATGGAAGGTTTACCCGATCGTTAACATCATGCACAGGGTCCCAGGATTAGTCGAGAATCAGTTTTTGGAAACCAATTTTTGAGGGGGAAAAAACCCTCTAAAACACCAAGGAGTTGATCTAGTGGTCTAGGCATGCGACTTAACGTTTGCTCATTCCTTAGGTCTCATGTTCGAATCCTCACAGGTGCTACACTGGAAGCTAGATTGTTAACATCAGGGTCTCAACATTAGTCGAGATGCACGGGAGCTGACACACATGTCTGGTTATCAAAACAAAACAAAATAAAATTTGCATGTGGCCTTTTCAAACTGTAGAGAAAAATATCTAAATGTGTCCTTAATCCCCAAGGAGGATGAATGATTTTAACCCCTCTACATTTTATTTCTAAATGTTTAAGATACATAACATAGTTTATAGTACAAATCAAATCCTGATCCATTTGCTTCTGTACCATAGCCTTGTTAGGTCGGACATGGTGATGAATTTAAGTCTGCCAAACAACCCTGCACTGGTGGTAGGAAAAGCAATAAATTTGCATGCTCTCTCAATTGAGACCATAACCTTATATAAGGGCCACCCCCCCTTGTAACATCCTCATTGCATAAACTCCAAGAGCTGTTCTAGGGTTATAATCTACAATTAATCCAATTTCATGGAGACTTTCAGCTCTTGGATGATTTTATGCATGGTGGTGGCTATGGGTACTCTTTCCCCTCATGTTGAGGCTACTAGGACTTTCTTTGTTTTCGGAGATTCGCTAGTCGATAACGGCAACAATAACTACCTAGCCACCTCTGCCCGCGCCGACTCGCCTCCTTATGGCATTGACTATCCGAGTCACCGCCCCACCGGCCGCTTCTCTAACGGCCTTAACATACCCGACCTTATTAGTTAAGTCTCGTATTGTATTGTGTCGTGTTTTACTTTTATGCTACTACAGCAGTATCCTTGTTGCATATAGTGGTAGAGTAACATTTTTTGGTGACTACTTTCAGGTGAGCGAATGGGAGCAGAATCCACATTGCCATACTTGAGTCCAGAGCTCACGGGTGAGAGGCTACTTGTCGGTGCCAATTTCGCATCAGCCGGGGTTGGAGTCCTCAACGACACTGGAATTCAGTTTGTGAGTAAATTTAAGCTTACTAGTCTCAGACTCTCAATGCAAAAGCGACACGTGTCACCAATTTTTTAAAATCTCCGTTATACGTCTTAATTTAGAAAAGACTAACAAGAGACACATTCCGCAACCACTCACTTGAGCACTTTAAATTAGTAAGCTACATGACGTTTCACTGACTTAAGATTTGTTACTGACTTATGAAAAATTATGACAATATTGCCCTTATCTTGGCCGATGGCCTCAGTTTTCCCTAATAAGGGTCCAAGGGCAAATTTGTCATTTCACATTCCCACCCAATCTGACTATGGAAAAATTGTTTGGAATGCCCTGACTTAAGAATGTGTGCTCCCGTTGTGGAACAATCTTTTTTTTTTTGCGTCTTTGAGAATTTTAAGTCAAGTGTTGCGGAACGGGCCGGGCAATATCTTGCCGGGTGCTTAAAAAGATAGACTTGTCATTGCAAAAACATTAATAGTAGTATATATTATGGTAATTAATTTTCCAAAGCACTAAAAAAATATATTATGGTAATTAAGTAGTTGTGCGCGCAAGCCGGCCCAAATATCCGATTCGATACCAAGTACATTGACGAAATAGACACCGAATGTCACGTGTTTGCATCAAGAATGACAAATCACTTGATAATCGAAATATGATCACCAAACGCGATCACTACAACCGTGGCATAATTGAGTACAAACTATGATTGAATACTTGAAATCGATGGATGCAGCTGAACATAATCAGGATCTACAAGCAATTGGAGTACTTTGAACAGTACCAGATCAGAGTGAGTAGTCTAATTGGAGCCGAACAGACTCAGGCGCTGGTGAACCAAGCCCTTGTACTCATCACTCTCGGCGGCAACGACTTCGTAAACAACTACTACTTGGTCCCCTTCTCTGCCCGATCCCGCCAGTTCTCCCTCCCCGACTACGTTCGCTACGTCATCTCCGAGTACCGAAAAGTTCTTGAGGTACTTATTTTTACTATTTTTTTCACTCAATTCATGTTTGTGATTTTTCCATTACTCTTTTCTTTACAAATTTGTAGGGCAAATGCAGTAGCAATAAGGAGATACAGGCAAAACTGACATTTGAAATGGACTTATTTATCCCTTGTTGGGTACAGTCACAATTAATACTCCCCAACAGCTTGACAAAAGAATTTAAACACACTACCCCACTGTGTACTTCAAGATAAAGCCAAGTTGGGCATGTTTGTATCGAGGCAATATTACTGTTTCAACCATTGCACTTATGCATGTCCGTATCAGGGACGGAGTTAGAAATTTTTTCGGGATCAATGAGTTTAATACTGTAGTTTAGTACTTTCGTGCATAAGTTTATAAACTTCATTACATTGTCTTTTAGAACTCGTGGGTATCTCAATTTGGTGTAAAATTTTAAAATTGATTTAAAATCATGGAAAAAGATTTAAAATGAAATTATTGTATTTTTTTATCTGAAAATCACGGGAGATTAATTTAACCACACATTCAAAAAAGAGTGACTATTTATGTAGATAAAGGTAACACTGGTTGTGTTTGGTTTGGGTTTTGAGTTTTGGTTTTTGTAATGATTAGAGGGAGAAATAGGGATAATAATTAAAAAATAAGTATTAATGATTGGAGAGAGATAGAGAGAAAAATAAAAATAATATTTAAAAATAAGGGTAATAATTGAATAATAATTGAGAAAATCGGTTCTTAAAAACCAAAACGAACAAGGCCAGAGTGATCCCTCTCTAGATTTTTTTTCTAATATAGAAAGGGCACATGTAAATAGCTAATTGCATAATGGAATTAATTGCAAAATCAGACAGTAAAAGAGACGTTGAAGCCCACTTGGATTTGACACTTTAATTGCTAGAAGGGATGAACTAGGACTAGTTACTGTTCTTGATTTGTTCCCTCTCGCCCAACTTTTTTTTTTATTTAATTTTTTTATAACCGAGTATTCGGGCCAGTTTTCAGTATGTTATTTAAGTCTTGAAAAATTGCAGAGGCTATATGAACTGGGGGCTCGACGGGTTCTGGTGACGGGCACGGGACCAATGGGATGTGTGCCGGCCGAATTGGCACAGCGGAGCAGGACCGGCGAATGCGCCGTGGAATTGCAGCGAGCCGCGGACTTGTTCAACCCACAACTTGAAGAGATGGTTAGTGGAGTCAACAGCGAAATCGGATCTCAGGTCTTTATAGCTGCAAATACAAGGCGAATGAACACCGATTTCATCAATAATCCTGCAGCATACGGTACGCATCTCTCCCTGAATTCGAACTATTATTTAGGCTCTCAAGAACGCCACATAGTCATACATACCATTTTTTTTTTATAATTCCTCCTATTTTTTGTAATGCTTTCAGGCTTAGTTTTCCGTTTGATTTTAGCAACTCAGTTACTAAAATCATTTTAGCAAATGAGTTTAACAGGTGCTAAAATCATGATTTTGAAATCAAAAAATGAAATGGTTCCGTGTATCGTTTTTCGATTTTTTTTCGCACCAAATTAAAGTACTTTTCGTGTACTTTAATTCGGTGTGAAAAAAAATCGAAAAACGATAAACGGAACCACTTAATTTTATGATTTGAAATACCTATAATTTTAGCACCTGAACTCATTTGCTAAAATCAAACGGAAAACTATTTCATTTACGCACATTCTTATCTTTTTTTTTTTTCTTCAATGAGATCTTTAGCCAATTTATTGAGATCATGATCTGGATACCTAACAGAGGACCAAGAATTTATTGGTCGATAAGACAAGGAGGGCCCACGGGGATTTTATGTCAAATAGTCATAGGGCTGTGTCTACCTTCTTTTACGTTATGGGCCCACACAATTACTGCAAATTTGACTGAATTAATGTTACTACACAGCACGTTTTGCAACAATTTGTAAACACGCGTTTGTGGAAATCCGGGGGGCCTGCTTTGGGGGATGCTCGGCACAGGCCTTGCAAAGCACCATCCGAGTAATGTAAACGTGTTTTGGACTCCAAATTTGAGAATGGGTACCGAAGAGTTTTTTGCTTTCTCTATACGCTAAATTGAAACACTTGAAATTGAGAAAATTACAGGCCGCCCCAACAGAAAGTCGGGGCTTCCCTCAAAATCCTTTTTCGTCTTTTACTTCCATACAAGCTTAGTGCGCGCGTGATTCCATTCCGTCTGACACTCTGACTTTGTCTGACACTCTGACTTTATTGCGTGTTTCAACAACCCCTCTCTCTCTCTCTCATCATAATTGCATCCTCTCTCTACTACTGCCAATCTGCCAACATAATCTCTCTCTTCTCTGTCACTCTCTCTCCTCTCTCCTTTTAATATTTGTAACATTAAATTTTTATAACTTTAATTTATATATCCGATTTTGAAAAAAAAAAATTTGTTAGAACCTACTCGACGAGATTTATCAAACAAGACTCATATTAGATATGAAATTATGTGGAAAAAAATAATTTTTTGGAGGGTGTTAATTCTTTTATTTGGAGGGTGTGAATTCTGCATTAGAGGGGTGTGAATTTTTCCTTTTTGGGGTGTGAATTGTGTACTTTGAAGAGTGGATTTGTGAGTTGTGATGTGTGAATTTTGAATTTGAGGGGTGTGAATTGTTTAGAAGGGTTGTGAATTTTTCTATTTTGGAGGGTGTGAATTATGCATTTGAAGCGTGTGAATTCTTTTGTTTTGAGAGTGAATTGTGTATTTTGGGAAGTAAGTTGTGATGTGCGAATGCTGCATTTAAGAGTTCTAAATTCTTCTAGTTGGAGGGGTAAATTCTGCATTTGAGGGATGTGATTTTTTATTTTTTTTGTGTTAATTGTGTATTTTGGAGAGTGAGCTGTGATTCAATTATTTCATTTTGGAGGGTGTGAATTATTTCAGAATGGGTGTGAATTCTTAATTAATGGGTATAAAATATTTTTTTTTACATGTACACAATATCATATTCAAAATGGATCTTGTTTTAAAGATATCATCGAGTAGATTTCAAATATATAATTTTTATAAAAAATAAATGTGTATAATAAAAGTTATTTTATTTTGGAATCTAAATTAAACAAAGGTTTGAAATAATCTCTTTTGAGTACACACATTCTGACATATACAGTAGGTATAGTACGTAGAGAGAGAGAGAGAGAAGTGACCACATGCACATTTTTTTCTGCACACATTAGACCCAAAAAGCGGAGCAGATAGAGAGTAATGATGACGCGCGCTAATAGAGGGAGAAAGAATTTTGCTTCGCGCGTGGAAAGGGTTTTAATGGACAGATGTTGACATGCGGTGGGGGTTGAATGGGAGAAGACCCTCAAAAGTGGACCGGCCAGTCAGAAGCCCCTTGAAATTTTGATTAATCATGGCCTGCTTTGGGGGATGTTCGGCACATGCCTTGCAAAGCACCATCCGAGTAGTCTAAACGTGTTTTGGACGGTCCAGATATGAGAATGGGTACCGAAGGGTTTTTTGGTTTCTCTATCCGCTAATTGAAACACTTGAAATTTTGATTAAGTCTAAACGTGTTTTGGACGGCCCAAATTTGAGAATGAGTACCGAAGGGTTTTTTGCTTTCTCTATCCGCTAAATTGAAACACTTGAAATTTTGATTAAGCATGAGTAAACTACCCAAATTTGGTAACATGAAAATTATGATTGTGCAGGGTTTGTTACCGCAAAGATTGCATGTTGTGGACAAGGACCCTACAATGGGATTGGACTCTGCACAGTCCTCTCCAACTTGTGCCCAAACCGAGACATATATGCATTTTGGGATTCATTCCACCCATCTGAGAGGGCTAACAGGATCGTTGTGCAGCAGATCTTCACTGGCTCAGCCGAGTACATGAACCCTATGAACCTCAGCACCATCTTGGCTTTGGACTCGAAGACCTAATCCCCGACGACTTCCTCTTCGCTTATAATTCTTACTCCACTATTATCTCTCGAGTGCTCTTTCTTCGTATTTTTTGGGTTCGACGGTCAGGAGTATCCCGGCGAGCTCTTTTTTTTTTTTTTTTCTTTTTGTATTTATATGTTGTTTGTTGTCTACAATGTCATAAAACTGGAGGGTGTGATTTGTATTTGCATTGTTGTGGTTATCAATTTGTTTTAATGAGAAGTGTTCGACCATTTTAGATCACTGCGAATTAAGCTTACTCTTTCTTTGATGGTGGCCAATTACTTGGAGGACATTGGGATTCAGAGTTATTTTTATGCAGTGGGTTTTTTTTTTTTTTTTGGTTATTTTAAATCTCGTGATTTATTTGATTTGATGGTTCCAACATTATAGGGCCACAATTATTGCAGTTAACGCCAATGCGCGAGTATACGTATTCTACTCTTCGAATAATAAATCTACACACACATACATCTAGAGAGAGAGAGAGAGAGAGAGAGAGAGAGATTGGGTGTCATGGACAGGTAGATAGAGAATGACTCATTTCGGCCTTGTTCTCCAATAGATTTTAAGTACATTTTATGAAAATCTCATAAAATGAACATTTTATGGAGGGGTGATAAAATGAAGTTGTTTTCCCAACTGATAAAATATAGTGGTTTTCCTATAGATTTTAGGAGGATTTTATGAAAATCTCATAAAATTAATTTTACATTTTATGTGTTGAGATTAGAGTGTTATAAAATGTGAGATTTTATAAAAAAAAAATCTGTTGGAAAACGAAGCCGAAGTATGCGTGACAGAGTGGTTTTTGTCATAGACTCATGGACTTTTAAAGAGAGATTCAAAATTCTCATCTGATGCCTGGGTCCTGGGTCCTGGGTCCTGGGTCAGTAGAGGTTGTAGCGGGGCATCTTCATTTAATTTGTAAAATGACTTACGGCCATCAATGGCGTAAGACATTTTACGCTGATTTCATGATAAATGTTTTACTACTTGTAAAATGTTTTCTCCAACTTTTGTGTAACCAAACACAATAAATTAGGAAAACAATTTCGGGGAAAATATTTTCAGCCCAAACTAATGGGGTGCCGTTCATTTGCCAAGAATTTTACTAGAAATATCAGCTGAAAATGTATGTTAGAGCCAAGGGAAAAGTGTAAAGCTCGGATGGAAATTGTTTTTGAGGGAGTGTTCCACTAACTCAGTTTTTTTTGAAAAAATTGGTTTTTCACAGTTTTTTATGTGATGCGTTGTGACAGAATGACTTGTCTCGGTATTTCGAAAAAACAATTTTTTGTTAGTGGAACACCCCCTGAGCATTGGAGTTGTGAACCAAATTGAGATCAATAATGTTACATTTCCTTGGTAAACTATACTCACATGATCTCAGTAAATATAAGGAATCAAGACAATTAGATAGGTTGAATCATGGAAGTTTAGGAGGTAGAATAAAGTTTGTTTAGTTTCCCATCAAGTTTATAGCAATGCTAGGTATACAACAAAGTGGACAACACACTCACATGGGGTGTGGACTCCATACACACTTCACACTCAACTGTGTGTGGAGCCCACACCCCATGTGAGTATGTTGTCCACTTTGTTATACATTTTTGTTGTGTATCTAGTATTTTTGTCAAGTTTAACTGTAATACTACTGTATACTTGTGTTTTGCACTGATTTTTTCCATTCATTTCTTGTTTTTTCCCCTTAATTTTTTGAACCTTTTGGGAATCGCCAAACTACCATATTTCCGTTCACTTTTTGGGTGATGTTGCACTTTTTGTTGTACTTATGACAAAACATTTATACTGTTCGAATTCACGTCTTGCTTTAGACGTGTCAAAGAGGTCGTGTCGTGTCAGCATGTCCCATTTAATTTCGTATCAATCGTGCTTCGTGATGTGTCGTGCCGGTCTGTTTACAAAACCATGCCATGCCATTTCTTAATCGTTCCGTGCCATGCCGACCCATTTACTTAATCTTACCGCGTCATGCCGTGCTCGTCCTGACACATCTCCGAGTTTTGTCGAATTTTTTTGTATAATCTAGCCAAGTTTTGTCAAAAAAAAAAATGTATATCTAATAACTATAGCTATATTGATTTATTAAAAAATATATAACATATAATTCAATTTTTTTGTATAATCTAGGCGAGTTTCGGCGTATTGAGATTCGCAAAATATTTGTATTGACTTATTAAAAAGTGTATAATATATAATTAGAAAATCCATCATTAAAAATTAATTTTTTGGTGCGTTAAAAATATTTGTATTTGTTTTGTCGTGCTCGGGGCCGTGCCCCATGTTGTGTCGCTTCTAGCCCACTTCCATGATGTGCTCGTCTAGACCGTGCAGTGCCCGACCCAGTTTCGTGTCATGCCCATCTAAAACCTGTGCTCGTGCTGTGCCGTGCCACATTTAAATGTGTCGTGCCATGTCGTGCTCGTGTCAACCCAGCCGGTTTGACACCTTTATCTTGTTTGATTGTAAGAATTACAGTCGGTGTTTTAAGTTTTAGTACATGTCATTGTTCAATGTCTCCTATTGACTTTTTGCATCGCAGGAAGGGTAAGAGCAGAGCATGCGCACTGCGCAGCAATGTGAGGTGAAAAAATGTGATATTATCAGAAGTGATGTCATCCTTGACAAAAAGTGATCTCCTAATTCAAGAAAAATTTGTTTCTGATCGCTTAAGTTGGCTTTTTGTGATAATTATTGTTGAGATCTCCAAGACCTTGTTACTTTCCAAAGCTATTAGGTTTGTATGATTACATTTAACCTATGGTTTGCACTAGCATAATTCATGACGAATGCTAAATGCTCAGTTGGATTAACAAGCATGTTGAAGCCCCTTACTTGAACAAGGGCAAGTAATGGAATATGAAAGGTGGACAGCTAATTTGCTTGGTTTTTGATGAGCAATGTCAACCCCTTACTTGATATCATGATTTATTCAGTTATTATCAATTGGAGGGGAAAATGAAAATGAAGTGAGTGCTACTGCCTGATATTAAATGTCCATCTTTTTATTTTGGGATGTCCCAAAATAAGTGTCTGTTTTTTATAAATAACCATCAAAACATATCAAACTTTCAATTTTACCCCTAAAAAGTACGCTTTCATTCCTAATTGATTTGAGAGTTTTTGTTATATTAATATCATTCTTAAATTGCCAATATCTTTCAACGTGTAATATTTTTAATGATTTTAAAAATTTTGTATAAAAGAATTAATTAAAATTTATCAAACAAGATCTATATTACATATTTTTTGAGATCCATATTGAAGGATATAAACAATTTAAATAAATTTAATTGACTTCACAGTTTTTAAGGTTACTTTTGGAAATTTAGAGCACAAATTTTAACTTCTTAAAAAACTCAATTTCCCGTAGAGGGCATTTAAATTGGGACGGAGGGAGTAATTAGAAAATCCATCATTAAAAATTAATTTTGTTGGTACATTAAAAATTAGTGTTTGTTTTGTCGTGCCCTGAGCAGTGCCCCGTGTCGTGCCTCGTCTAGCCCACTTTTGTGCCGTGACCGTCTAGACCGAGCCGTGTTGTGTCGTGCCCATTTAAAATGGTGCTCGTGCCGTGCCGTGTCACATTTAAACGTGTCATGTTGGTGTCAGACTGGCCCATTTGACACCTCTATCTTGTTTGATTGTAAGAATTACAATCGGTGTTTCAATGTCTCCTATTGGCTTTTGCATCGCAGGAAGGGTGAGAGCATGTGCATTGTGCAGCAATGTGAGGTGTAAAAATGTGATATCATTCTTATCAAAAGTGATGTCATCTTTACCAAAAAGTGCCGCGTCTAGCCCACTTCCATGTCGTGCCCGTTTAGATCGTGTCGTGCCATGCTCGAACCAATTCTGTGTCGTGCCCATATGTTAGAGAAATCACCACACACACAATAATGGAATACGAAAATGTTAAAGAATCGACACAGAAATTTACGTGGTTCCCCAAAACCGGGTACCTCCACGAGAGTGAGCGAGTCTATTTATTATGATCAAAATCGGCCAGAGTATTTGCAATAGAGAGTATTTATAGCCCTACTCTATTCCAACCCTAAATATTCAATTATTTGGCCTTACGGCCCACTAGCGACAACAGTTGGCCTTCCATTAGAACTTCTCGGTACCTCTCCATATGAGCCACAAGTTCCAACACCATCTAAAAACGTGCTTGTTTAAACGTGTCGTGCCTTGCTCGTGTAGCCCAGCCCGTTTGACACCTCTATCTTGTTTGATTGTGAGAATTACAGTCGGTGTTTCAATTTTTAGTACATGTCATCGTTCAATGTCTCCTATTGACTTTTTGCATCGCAGGAAGGGTGAAAGCATGTGCACTGTGCAGCGATGTGAGGTGAAAAAAGGCGATATCATTCTTATCAAAAGTAATGTCATCCTTACCAAAAAGTGATGTCCTTATTCAAGAAAAAATTGTTTCCTATCGCTTAAGTTGGCTTTTTGTGATAACGATTGTTGAATCTCCAAGACCTTGTTAATTTCCAAAGCTATTGGGCTTGTATAATTATGTATAACCTATGGCTTGCACTAGCATAATTCATGACGAATGCTAAATGCTCGGTTGGATTAATAAGAAGGGTGATTCTATTAACAACCCCACATTTTCTCCATGTAACCCATTTTCTTCATCTAACCCACACCTAAAAATCCCTCAAACCAATTTACTCCATATAACCCACAAAATACACCTAAACTACCCTTAACCTAAAATTCACCATCGCGACCAGTTTTCATACTTTGAATGTTGAAATACACACCCATTTTCGACAACCACATGTCGATTTCTATTGAAGGTCGAATTTTCAAAAATTGGACCTCGTCTTTTTTCAACATCCTCATGTCGAAATTTATGTCTTTATTCAACTTCTTAATGTCGAACCAAATACTTGCGAAATTTGTGGGAAAGGACCCTGTCTATGTTCGACATCATCCTATCGAAATTTATGTCTGTATTCAACTTTCAAATGTCGAACTAAATACATGTGGATAAAATATTGTTGTTTTCGACAATAACATGTCGAAATATAACCATATTTTCAGCTTATTAATGTTGAAATTTGTGAAATCAAACATATGAATTTCTCAGGTATCGTTTTCGGAATGCAAATGTTGATGTAATGCATAGAATTCGATATTATGATGATGAAAAAAGTAACTTAAGTCGAAAATTTATTACTGAACTTTGTCTTGCATAATTTTCGGTTAGGTGAAAAGTTTCAACATCAATATGTTGAAAAAGTTTACATATTTCGGGGTGTGAATGTCGAAAAAAAACGCAGTTTTTCAGATTTGTTATTGGTGTTCGAATGTTCAAATGGGAACCCATCATTGATTGGATGTCTACTCCTTCATTCTCCATTGAGAATGAGAAGAAGAAGAAGAAGAAGTTAACAAGTGAAAAAGGGTTGGCGGTGGGGATGGCGGTGAAAGTGGCGGTGGAGGTGAAGTGCAGAAGAAGATGAGTTTGGGGGCATTTTGGTCTTTACACAGTAATGGAAATGAAGGAGTTTTTTGTGGGTTACATGGAGAAAATGAGGGGTTGTTAATAGAATCACCCAATAAGAATGTTGAAACCCCTTACTTGAACAAGCGCAAGTAATGGAATATGATATGTGGACAGTTAATTTGCTTGGTTTTGATGAGCAATGTCAACCCCTTACTTGATATCAGGATTTATTCTGTTATTATCAATTGGAGGGGAAAATGAAAATGAAGTGAGTGCTAGTGCCTAATCTTTCAACCCATAAGTGATTTTGACTTTTCAAATGGGATCTAAAATTAATAATTATTGCTATAGAAGCAGAAAAGTCTGTCAAACTGGATGTTTGGATGAATGAGTTTTACCCTCTTAGAGCATCTCCAATACAGCTAGGCAAAATAACTAGCAGAAAGTACTGAAAAAGTAAAAAAAAAATTGATTTTCCATACCAGAGACTAAACAAACATCAAACAATTTACTATTTATGCCACAAGAAACGGACATCAACAATTTTCCTCGTTAAAAAAAAAAAAAACGACAACAACAAAAAAATTAAATAGGCGTTCACACTAAAATCCCCAAATTTAAACCAATACATATCACAAGGCAACCAATACATATCACAAGGCAACCAATACAAATCACCGATCCCATCACAAGGAAACCAATACAAATCGCAATACAAACTCCAAAAATGGTATGAAAATCTTTAAAATTGCAGTACCTTTCTAGGGGTGTGGAGCTAGGACTCCATTGATTTGATTCAGTAAACACATGAACAGGAAGCCCTCACTATTCTTTACAGATCCCATCTTTGCAGATCCGTATGGTTTTCAACACGATGGGGTGGCTATCGGAAATGAGGTCACACATCAACAACCACAAATGCTCTGATTTCGGCCTCGATCGATTCGACCTCGTTTACACGGACCTCAAATAGGGCATAATCAATTAGGGAAAACTCGAATACGGTTCGAGAGATTTTCAAAAAAGGATAGAGAAGATGGAGAAGCTAGTATCCGGCCACATCTGGCGGAGAAGAGAGGTGAAAACCCTCTCTGATCGAAGCAACAGAGAGAAATAGGCGTGCAAGATAGAGGTGGAGAAAAGAGGTGAGAGAGAAGGGAAAGAGTTTTGGAGCAAAGGAGCAGAGAGGTGGGCTGAATAGTCCGTACATAGCGATGGGAGCCGGCTGGCTACATGTAGCCAGTGGAAATTGGAAAATGCAAAAAAGCTAGTTAAATAAAGAGCCTGTTGGAGTGATGAAAAGCGCTCTTGACTAGCTATTAAGGCTAACAAGTCTCATTTGTTGAGCCTCTTGGAGATGCTCTTACAAAACATCAACAAAGATAATCTCTCAATATAAAAAAATGTCATCGCTAGTTATTTTGGCATGGAACAAGAAAAATTTACCAAAAAAAAAGAAGTTATTTTGGCATGATTTTATGAACTTGCAACTTTTATCACTATCGCTGGAGAATGCCTTGAATTTCATGTACTTGAATTAAGTGCCAAGTATAGGGATCAAAAAAAAAATTAAGTGCCAAGTCTCTTTACACCCTTTTGGATTGAGGGATTTGAAGAGAATAAAAGAAAGAGCTGGAAGAGGATTCTCTCGTATGTTTGGACGACCAAAAATATGAGAAATGGTGAGAGAAAATGGGAGAGAGGGAGAATCAAGACCCCCTTATGTTGCTACTTGCCAATTTTGTTTCTCACCAATTTTGGTGAGATTTTGAGAGAAGAGAAAGTTGGAGAACTTTCAAGTTTCCAATTTTACCCTTCTTAATTTTACAAAAGTACACCTCTATCCTAGGGTATAAAATACCAGATATGTAATCCTCCCAACACAATTTTCACATTCCCTCCTCTCATTTCTCCTTCCCTTCATTTTTTTCCCCTCCATCGTAGCCTTTTATACTCTAGCTATTTGCCCTCCCCACTCCATTTTCCTCCATTACAATTTACAATAGAGCTCCTATAGGTAAGTTAATGCGAAATCCTTCTCTGCCATTTTTGCGAACATAGACTTTGTATTAGACTTATACATGGTTTCCCTCCTCTCTCTCTCTCTCTATGAAACTATTTCTGAATGTGAACTCTATATACGTGGTTGCTTTTGCTATTGCATGTTCATACATACTTGTTTTTTTATATATTGTACATACTTAATTTTTTTCGGTGCAACGAAAATGTTATACTGTACATACAAATTTTGTTACATGCTTGTTTTTTATACTTGATTTTGCTACTCCATGTTCACAATTTTCCTTATGGTTTCCTCCCTCTCCCCCTCTCTCTCTCTCTCTGGTACTTTTGTTAACTTAAGTTACTGGGTGATCTTTGTGTTAGTAATACTTTGTAAAAAAAATTGGATAAATGAATAGGCAAAAAAAAAATCATTCAGTGCGTGGAATTGACAGTGACAATCAGTTGTTGTTCAAGCTCTTGGCTTTGTGGTCTAGGTGTTTGCATCAAAAGTATTGGCAAAACTATTGTCATCGCGTCATACTAGGCATTAACAAAGAAAAAAGTCCGAGATGACTTGATGAACCAACTTGAATTTAATAGGTCTAATCGTGATACAACTCGTATGTGGCCGCATGCATTTTGAGAGTTGTTTGATCTGCTTGAGCAATTTGGTGGGCTAAACCCTACAAAACATGTGACTGTTGAGGAACAAGTGGCAAAGGGTCTTTACACCTTGACACATAGTGCAACAAGTAGTGATCTTTTTTCTTACTGCGCTCTGATGAAATAACGAGCCGTCATTTTCATAGATTCTTAAGAGCTTTGATATCAATAGAAGAACACTTCCTTAAACAACCAGATGGTTCACAAGTGCCATTGGAAATATCAAGTACTAACTGGTTCTACCCATATTTTAAGGTAATATGTTATGTACTCGAGTTACATTTTTAATTTCACACTGCCGATAAACTTTCACTTACAATCAAAGTTTTGATATTTATGTAGGGATTGTGTTGGGGCTCCTGATGGAACACATGTTGGCGTCAAAGTCTCTACAAGGATGTGCCAAGATACCAGTAGAAAAGGTTACCCAATACTAAATGTTTTGGCTGCTTATACATTTGACTTGAGGTTCACCTTTGTCCTACCAAGATGGGAAGGGACTGCATCCGATTCGAGAATAATTAAAAACGCACTCGCGAGAGAGGATAAACTCAAAATTTCAAATGATAATATTATTATTACCAGCATAGCTGGGCGTGGTGAACGTGGCCTGTGAAACTCGAAATATTATTATTACTAGCGTAACTGGGCATGGTGAACGTGCCCTGTGAAACACGGAATCTTATTATTACTAGTGTAGCTGGGCATAGGTGAACGTGACCCGTGAAATACGATTTATTTTACCAATACATCTGGACAAGAATATTCGGGATCTATAAATCATTAAATCCTGTTTGGGGTTACGGGACCCAGAACTCCTAGATATGCAAATATAGAGCTGATACAGGAGTTGAAGTGAAAAAAAAGGAACTAGGTAATTAGTAAGTGTTAACACTTAAGATTAAATAAAGAAGTTTGCACGAACGAAAATGACAATTTTATAAATGTTAACGCATGGGGTTTCATCGGACATGTGGGTATTTTGTGGTCATTTATCACTTACTTCAGTCCTCCGTGTCATATTTTTCTCAAATCATTCATGGTATTCAACTTCATGTGCACATATCATACTTTATACACCTAGCGTTAGTAGAATAGTTTTTCCTACGGGGCTAGTGAGCTCACCCTATCATTTTTCAGGTAACCGGCAAGGATCATGAGATGGAGGATGCTTGGAGTGTGAATGCATGACATGAAGATTACATGACCATGAAGTTATTTTTCTCATCTTCATACTTAGTATTTTTGGAAGATGATTATGTAACTTTTATTTCTTCAATCTTTTGACAATATTCGAAATATGTAATAACTTTAAAATATTTTGATACTTTAGTATTTGGGTACGGGTACCCTTTTGTGAGAGAAACGTGGAACTTGTGTTTGGAATTTGTATATTGATTTTGACTTTTTCAAAGGTGATATGTATGACTTTTGACCTATCATACGTGGACTTTTATGTATTTTGATTATTAAAAATGATGGTGTGACAGATGTCTATGGGTATTCCTAAAGAGGAAGTTTCTCCTAATAAAGTTTCTTCTACGAAAACTTTCCCTAAAGATTGAGCCAAATTTTCCTCTTCATTTAAGGTGTCTTCGTCACTCTTAAAAGAAGTTGTTTCACAGTGAAAATGATTTAATAAATCTTCATTTTTAATATAGGTTTCCTGCATTTATTTAAGAATTCAGTTCCTTTCTTCAACACCTAAGTGGCGATCTTTGTACAAGTTCCTCCAATAGTCTAGTATTTCAACTATGTTGTTATACCCAATCCTATTATAGGTTCAAGTATGAAGGACTATAACATTCTCTGTGCCATAAAATAATCCAGGAGTTTGGTGGTTTGCTGGACTATTCATCCTATTAGTCTCACTAATGTCAAAAGAGTCTAACTTGATTAATAAACTCTGCATAGTAGTTTTTGTCTCGGACTTTAAGTCTACGTAAGTATACTCCAAAAATTATCTATTTTGGATTCTACAGAAACTAAATTAGCTTCTTAAGTAATTTTCATTTGTTTTTTTATTTTTGTATATTTTTTTAAAACCAATACTCTAACACATAAGATCAGTAATATTATTAAGACTAGCACCAATATAGTTAATAATAATTCTTTGTTTGGGAATATGAATAAGATGATCATAATTATCTCTAATATTATTTTATGTGGAACCTACACATGCGATGTCTTTTCTGTTTAGTTTCATAATAGGCTGACGTGGGTACCTAAAACCTCTTAAAGTGGTGTGTTTGGTGCCTAAGACGTCCCTAAAAGTTCAAATGAACATAAACCTTTTTATGATAAATGGTTTGAACAAACGGGTAATATGGACTTTAACACGCTCTAAAATTCAGCTCAATTGAACGGTAAAAAATGGTTAAACCAAAGTCCCACTGTTTCAACTAAAGGGGGTCCTTTCCTTGCATCTAGTTATGCCATTATCCGTTCTGGAAAGTTCTAAGCATATGACTCTTAAGGTTGGCTTTCAATGTTTACGGGGTTCTAGTAAACATTATTTTTAGAAATATGAATAGTTTTGATCATTCGTGTAGGACTCGGAGTAGACCCAAGTCAATAGTTTGCCAATAGATAAAATGAGATTTTAGCCCAGATTTTATCAAAATCATTCCTCAAATAATAAAAGCTAACAAGTGATTTTAGCCCAGATTTTATCAAAATCATTCCTCATATGATAAAAGATATTGGGTGGAGATTTTATCAAACTCGATCTTATCATTTGGAACACGTAATTTTATCATCCCTCCATAAAACTCAACTAAAATGGAAGTTCTTATTTTATCATTTGAAAATCTCAGCCAGACTTGTACGACGATTTTTGTACCAAGAATTATGTTCCCATATATGTCGATTTGAAATTGTTTCAAATAACCCCACTAATTAGCACTAACAAAAAGCCAACTTATTTAAAAAATTAAAATAGATCATTCTCCCCATAATACATTACATAAAAAGCCAGAAAACCCACCCTATTTTTAAAACACCATTTGGAACACCCCTAAAAAACCAGAAAAAATGGTTTCAATTATTAAAAAAAAAAATTCCTTTCGGCGGTATTGATTGCAATTTGAAATCTGTTCAAATGGAGTTGTACTAATTAAATTCATCACCAAGCCCAAGAAAATGGGTCTTCGAATTAAAAATTAAAAAAAAAACATCCTTTCCTGCTTCCCACTCCCCTCCCGCCCATTTTCCCATCTCCAGGCCAACACCTTCCAAATCCAACGGCGCCAGTTGTTTTTAAGCACATCTAGTCATCTAGAACACCACGTGCGCACCTAGGGCGCACGTTAGAATACGCCTTTCTCCCGTTTCTTCACTTGCAGGTATATTAAACCAGAACTGCAAAGGGCAGGAAGTCCCAAAACCCTAAATATTTGTTGCTTTCAAAAGCTGTTACTTTCAATTCGATTTCTTTGCCAATTTTGGATCGGCTGGTGAAAGATTGCTGTTCCAATGGGTGAAAACGGTGATGTGAAGATGGAGGAGAAGGAAGAAGATGTGGGTTTGGATGAGAAAAAACAAGGGGATTATTCAGTGGAGGATGGTGATGATGGAGTGAAGAAGGAGGTGAACGGTGATGAAATGCCGTCAGTGAAAGAGAAAAAGCGAGGAGGTGGTGGGAGGGAGAAAGGTGGTACTTCGGGGATAAGGAGGTCGATTAGGGCTAGGGTTACGGTTCCTGTAGCAATCGATGATCATGAAGAAGAGGAGGATGAAATCAGCGAGACCAAGAAAAAGAAGAGAAGAAAGAAGTCGAATGTGGGGGTTACTAGGTCTTCAAAAAAGAAAGCGGGAGATGAGGAAGATGACGGGGAGAAGACGGATGAACAAGTACAAAATGTATGTTTTTTTGCTTCCATTAGCTCTATACATGGGTACCGTGTAATGTGTCGCCATACTTGTCACGTGCTGGAGCACATTCTACTGATAAAATTGCGGCACATCACGTAGTCCCCAAATATGGTTGCTATAGCATTTCTTGTTTTTGGGTAACTGGATGGTTACTTCTGTTTTTTTTTGACAATTTTCTGACATTTTTGGTATTGGACAGGGGAATTTGATAGAGACAAAACAGAAAGCAAGATATGAGGAAGATGAAGGGAACTCTGATCCTACAACAGTGATTAGCATGAAGAGCCCGTGTGGTCTCAGGCCTAGAAGAGCTTCAAAGGATGAAAAGAAAGATACCAAGCCGGGCAGGGCTAGTGGGAAGACTGATGAACAAGTAAACAGAATGTTTTGCTTTCTTTTGTGCTATTGTCCTTTTTGGGTAACTGAAGGATTTGTTAGTACTGGTTTTCTGATTGTTTTTCTGACCTTTTTGGATCTGTTAGGGAATTTTGATAGAGTCAAATATGTGTCATCAGTGCCAGAGGAATGACAAAGGGCGGGTTGTTCGGTGTACCGGTTGCAAGACTAAGCGATATTGTGTTCCCTGCATGACAACATGGTAATATGTGATTTGTTTTAGTGCTACTGCTTATTTGCCATAATTCACTTTGTTACTTGAATTTTATCTGAGGTTTTGTGTAGCATGTCCATAGCAGATACTTCAAATATTTCAACTTAGAATAAGTTCACCTGTTAGTGTCAAAATAACTTTTGCCTAATCTAATTTTTTTGGCATCAACTAATGATAATGGATGGCCTTGAATTTTGCCAATTTTTTGGGGTCAAATTATAGCTTTGGCACCTAAAATGACAATGAGTAGACTTGCTCTCGAAAGTTTAAGGTCCTGCCCACTGTTTAAAATTTTCAACTCTTGCTTTTAATACTCTCTCTCAAAGCCTATCATACCATGCTCAGAACTCCAAAATGGATTCTTTAGTTTCTCGAAGCTCCCAAATGGAGTCTCAACCAAAAATCATGAAAAAAGGTTGAGAATTGTCCTCCATTTTTTTCACTGTTTTTATTACTTCGCTAATATGAATATGACTTTAAGAGTAGATACCGTGAACTGGTAAAATGGTAGTAAAAGTAATGGCATGTTGACCATACCTGAATGAGATCAAGTCTAACTATAATCAACGAAGGTTGAATACATTTTATAATTCTAGGAGGGATATCTGCAATAGTTTTCGACGGAATGTGAAACAATTCCTGACGGAAAGTTGGGGAACAGTTGAACTTGAAAAGTAAATTTAAAGGGGGAGCCAGAAGTGGACAATTGAGATTTGTGTTTGGAACTTTGGAGATGGGATGAGTAGAAAATTCTATGCGGATGCTTTTGAGTTAGACATATTTTTCACGGTAGAGACAGGTCGGAGATGCCCTCATTCTTTAAATTTTAAGTGGGAGATGCGTCCTTCAACTATTATAGTAGTTTTTATTTCGTCTTTACCACTTTTTAAAGTACACGGTTAAACCCCAAATTTTAAGTGTCAAACCACATTTTTTAACACGTTACAATTCACAATGCAATAGTATCAATTGTTACTTTTATGTACCAGCAATGCTCTTAACAAATGGCTTTCTACAGTGCTAAACTGGGGTTGCCAGTTCTTCTTTAGTTTGTAATTTTAACTTGTATCTGCAATTAAAGCTCTTGTAAAGTACTCTACTGCTTGAAGATATTATCTTATTTTTCTGATATGGAAATTGTTATTGTGGTTATCATTCTTTGGTGAACTGTATGTAGGTATCCGAAGATGACTGAGGAGGATTTTGCCAATGCTTGTCCTGTTTGTCAATACAATTGCAATTGCAAGTCATGCTTGCGTTTGGAAGTGCCAATCAAAGTCCGTGTGTATAGCATACTCTGTGTGCTTTATTGGTCTCTTTCAGATGTCTGTAAATGAACTTCATATATTTTTCCCTTTTTATGGTGTAGCACCTGAAGAAGATGGAACTGAACGTGACTAATGAAGAAAAAATTCAGTACTCCAGATATGTTCTGCGAGCACTTCTTCCATTTCTCCAAGATTTCCACAGGGAACAGTTGAGGGAGAAGGAGATCGAGGCTAAGCTTCAAGGTATCTGTAACACCCCATATTCTCACACAATACTCTACTTTACTAAACCCAATCAAAATGCAAAATCTTATGATTTACGCCACCAATTCAATCTAAACAATTTTTTTTTTATTGAAAAGCCATTCCCACTTCCTTTCATACTTACATAATTTTCCGTATACATTTTGCATCATTTTCTCATGTGCTTAGCTTTTCCCCTACATCTCCTCCCATTTCCCCTTTCTCTTGTGTTACTCTTTTCCCCTTCTTCCAGCCCGCAACTCAAACCTTAGCCGGGTTTTCTCCAGCAATTAGCTCGCGGTGTAACTCCCTCTGGAACTAATTCCTCCTCCCCCTTTTATTCTTTTGTTCTTGTTTGCTTTATACATCTGGTTGATCCAACTCCAAAGGTGTCTAAACAAGACACGTCTCTCCACCATTTGTTTGCTTTCCATTTTTTCTTTTATCCTTATTCATGCTTACACAACAAAAAAAATTCAAATGTGCGTCTCACATGCACACACCACGCCTTCCAGTGCCTACCATCCTAAATTACCCATTCTTGTCCTAATATCATACAGTACAAACTACAAACTAATATCATATGGTGCCAAGTAATCTGCTACATGTCTAAAACTATAGAGATGCTTGGTTAGGTATTACATTATCTCCCACGATTTTGAGATTAGGTTGGCATCCTGCTTGTTTGGGATGCAAGCTTTTTTTTCCCTTTTTTTTTGTAGCAACTTAGTTACTCTTGGCCTGCTCACATCACACACGGAGCAAACGTATGGATGCATAAAAATGTAGGTTTGGTATTCTATCTTTCATCAACCAAATAGGTGAATACAAGTAATATCTTCACATATATTGCTTCAGTATTACTCCCTCCGTCCCAAATTGCTGGTCCTTCTTTCTATTTTGAGATGTCCCAAAATGTTGGTCCTATTTCTAAAAACAACTATTAAAATATATCAAACTTCCAGTTTTACCCTTAAAATACTTTTTCCCTCCCAATTTATTACACAGTTTTTGAAATTCGTGTAATTTCTTAAATCGTTTATATCTTTTAGTATATAATGTTTTTAATGATTTTTAAAACTTTGAATAAAACAACTAATTGAGATCTATCAAACTAGATCCATATTGCATATTTTTTGAGATCCATATTGAAAGATATAAACAATTTAAAACCACTTAATAAACTTCACAGTTTTGAAAGATAAATTTGGAACTCTAAGATAATAATTTTGTCTCCTTAAATAGTTGGATTCCCCAAAAAGGACGAGCAATTTGGGACGGAGGGAGTATATTTTTTGGGATATCATTGCATCTCTTATGTGGAAAACCATATTCATTTGCTTATGATTCTCTTGTCTACAGTTGTAGAATAAATGCATATTACTTAACTTCATGTGCTTCCCCTTCTCAAGATAATTCAAGTTATCCAAGCAATATTTGTAAAATTAGCCACAAAAATCGTAGCGAATGGCTAATAGAAATCCATGAAGTAGAGGTGGCAATTTAAAACCCGACACAGGAATCCATCAATGTCCGCCCACTTATGACCTGCCGATATTGTGTTCTGGGTCTTAAATGGATAAAACAACATTAACCCTTATGCACATGGGTTTAAGTGGGTTCAAAATGGTTTGGCTTGTGGGTGAGCAAATACATAATACAAAGGTCATAAAAGAAAAAGAACAGCAGAAAACGAAGCTTAGAAACGCCAACACCTATTTGCAACAACATAAATGGCGACGACGCGACCTCTTGTTTTACTTCTCCTAATCCACCAAAAACACCTTCAAATCCAAAGCCCAAACCAGAACGTATGATAATCCAAATCCCATCTCAATCTTCTCTCTCTACCCTCCCCCCTTGTCAACACCAACCCATCAAAATTCCAACCGAATCGATTTTCAATGGTGTTAAGTTACCAATAGTCCCCAAAGCTCAAGTTGTTAGAAAAATGGACCCAACAATTAAGCTAGTCAACGTTCTCCCTCATGCGCAACTCCGACTTGTGCATGTAAATGCAAATTTTTATAGATAGGGTGAAACATAATACGGAGAAGACGGAGCGAACCTGAGTATGAAGGTGAGAAGTAGAATGCAAACATGGAACAAATACAAATAGAGATACTTGAATCCAAGACCTACGACCAAAGGTTTGATTCTATGTTAAGTTACCAGTAGTCCCAAAAGCTTAATGTTGTGAAATTTTAATGTACTTGCAAGCGCACGAATCATATTGTAATATAGTATGGCGAGAGTGAGGTTGAACCCACAGGGACTTGTGATTTTGTATAGGAAGCTAAATTAACTTAAAGTGATTAAACCCTAACCCAGTTAACAAAAGTTGTGGTTGGTTTGTAAACTAAAAATAAATTAAGCAGTAGTAAAATAAATAAGTTTAGAATTCAACGAAACTAATAAAGGAAAAGTGACTAAGGTCTGAGAATCCACCCTCATGTAATCATAGGAATTACTAACTTATTTATTTTCCTACTCTTCTTCACAATATGGTATTGCTACCGCACCTCTGAGAAGAAAGCAGGTAAGATTCATAGTTTATGTTGTATAAAATATCCTCGTTACAACCGTTTAAGGAAATTAACTTATGTACGCTCTTCCTCGCCTTAATGTTCAAGACCAAAAAATCATATCTATCCATTCGGAAACACATCACAAAAGATATCTAGTGCTTGAAATCAAAAGCTACATTACATGTCTGAATAATTAAGCTAGGAATCCCAGATCATGGAAAAAACATGATTGAATTCATATACAAAATTACTAACTTAATTGTAATGAGGTAAGAACAATTATTCAATTTAATAAAAAATTTGATAAAATGAATAAAGAATGTGTAAATAACTACTAAGAAATATGAGGTTTCATCCTCAAGCCTAGTCTAAAAGTCTAGCCGCTCAAAGATAAAAACAAGTCAAGTCTTTGGCTAGAATCCATAAAATAAAGCTTACAAAATATTTATTTTGCTCTTGCTCTTGTATACCCGGCCTTGTTCGGCCGCAGCTGTGGTAATTGTCTTCTGATGCGTGATCTCTAAACCCTATGCCAAAATATATACTATTCATGCCGTAGAACTTGCCAATTAGAGAGAATCCTAATTTTCCTAAATTGTTGCTATTTTTCCCACTAGCCACTATGGAATCCTTGGGCTTTAACAATTCTAGTCAATTCTAATTTGCTTTGGCTACACGTGCAAGGGCACGTCATGGCCTTATTTTACACTTCTGTTAAAACCCACATGCCTTTGTGTTACCAATTAACCTTCTACTTCCCTTAGCCACGTGTAAACAACCATGTAAGCAAGGCTAATTTTAGTCTTGTTTGAGCACACATGATCATCGAGAATCTTGATATGTTTGGACTGCATTTGATTAATTTGATCACAAGCTTTGTTTTGACATCAAGTAGAATATGACTTTGTGCTTTTTGATCCAGTGGCCAAAACACACGTTGCTATCATCTTTTTCCTGCAAATTGATTATTTAAAGTGAATAATTAAAAAGATGACTATAATACCTAATTAAGCACAATAAAGAACTAACAATATGCGATATAGGGATTGCTAAGTGCCAATATTTTGTGCTAATCAAATTCCCCAAAACCTATGTTTTGCTAGTCCTCAAGCAAAATAACTAAAATAAAACAAAGACAAAGAAAAAAATTAACTAATCCTTTTTTCGGAGGAGTCCAATTGCATTTAGCATATGCAATAAGCCTTTAAACCCCCAGGTTGCCCTAGTGGACGAGTTATAGTTTTGTGAGGGTTTGCCGTGAATTTACCCACAAAATTGAAAAATATATCCCGTTGAACTTGTGAATGCTATCATCCTAATGCACCTAGTTCAAGAACAAAATCGCGAGGCTCATCACCTTTACGCCGAAAATCAATTGAAGTCGCAAATGCTAGCAACAAGACATCCATATCACTCTAAGTTTGGAGGGTGTGAAAGTTAACCAACATAAACACAATTCTAGCGTCAAAGATGAACATGACCCAACTCTCTATTTGAAATACGCTTTGACTCAAATCTCAACGGAGAGTGCACTCAACAAATAAATCACTCGACTTTTAGGCAATTATACTCTTAGTTTATGTGCGGGGAGAATATTTCAAAATCAAAATACCTCGCATCTAATGGTGTTATGTGAAAAACTCTCAATTGGAAGAATATGTCGTCTCATGGAAAGGAATGGCAAATACTGAGAAGTAAAAGACTACACTATCACCCCCATCGACCATCTCTAAATTCAGACCATACCATCTCATGATCAAATAGGACTTTTATTGGGTTGTAACATAAGGGTAATGGAAAATGAAAATGAAGGCTAAGGAAAAATATAAATATTATGTTCTGGAGACAACTGGGACAAACATGGAACACCAATGGCATAAGCAAGTAATGACATGCTTTCCTTCTCGAATTTTAGCACTGAGGGTTTCATTTTTTCTTCTATTTGAATTTCTTTTCCCTCATCGTCCTTTTTTTCAAACTAATTTTTAACAATCCTTTTTTTTTTTTTGTATTTTTTTTCTCTCTTTCCATCAAATTGCCTCTCCTTCAGTAAAGGATTCTACTCATGTCTCAAAACAGTTTGGATGGTGGAGTTAACAAATGAAATGTTTATGTAAAGGCTCAACTTGGCTCCTAGGGATAATTGATGAAAAAATAGAAAATAATAAGGTTCAATTAAACAAAGATGGCCTCAGTGCTCTAAAAGAATGTCTGGAAAGCCGAATACTCGCCACCTAGGCACTAGAAGGCCCCTTGCCGACTAGCCCAACAAGCCCGACTACAACAACAAGCCCGACTAGGTGCCGAGTACTCGGCCCTAGATGCTAGAAGGTGCTCGGCCACCCTGGGAGCGCCTAGTGAGTTTTAGAACCTTGGTTCATGGCCTATATCATGTCTCAAAAACTGGTATGATTCTTCAACTTCCATGATCTCAACAGATTTCAAGTTTTCGAGTGCAGTGGTAATAGGATTATTTCTCAGTATCTAACCAAATCAAAGAATAATCAGACTAGCAACAAGATATTAAGCTTCCAATTAAAACTTGAGAGTAAATGTGTAATAGCCCTCCAAGAAAAAGAATGGCTCAAAAGCTCACTGGTATATTTTTCTCCACTATTTATCCTCAAGGTCATCTAATCATGCTCACTCATCAACTAAGAAAAATACTCATGTGGCCAAAGTGTAGTGCAATTATTTCCTAATATGAAGACATGGACTACCTTACAAACAAGCTAGCAGAATAGACTCCTATAAAATTTATGCTTAGGCAGCAAATATTCACAACTAGGCTCCATCGCTCAAAGCATAGAATGAAAGGTACTCTTGAGTGTTAGGCAACAAATATTCACAACTAGGCTCCATCGCTCAAAGCATAGAATGAAAGGTACTCTTGAGCGTTATTGGGAATAAAAATGGCTAGTTTTTTCCAATTTTTTTATAATTGAAACACAAAATATTGACAAGTAAAACTACAATTGCAGTGAACAAAATTTTCTCAAAAATAATAGCCCCTCCCCCAAACGTAAATGATGCATTGTCCTCAATGTAGTAGAGATAAATAAATCATGAGATGTTCAGGGGATTACCTCGCATGACGAACAAGTTTTTTTTTCATTTCCTGCAACTAGTTAGCGAGACACACTGGAAAAATACCAAAGAACTAAAACAAAAATAAAGAAAAATAAAACTAACTCATTACTAGTACTTATGTGGTATAACGTTAGACTTAAATGGTTTAAGCTGCTTCTTATAATTAACAATGTATGGATCTTTCCAGGCAAACTCATTTGATACAAATAGAAATTTATTGAATTGTCCAACCATGTGTATCAAGTACTTAGCGAAATTAGAGACAAGATTGGCATACCATGGGATATGTGCTTGAAGAGCAATATCTTTGCCAAGATATTTTATGATTAGGCTTGGGCGTATTAGCTAGAGACAAAATCCCATTTAATTCCACCATTGTCATCGCTAGCGTCATTACTTTTCACCCAGCGAGTTTGATCACAATAGCTGTGAATCTCGCTACTGACATACACTTGATTGGCTCCCAAAATTGAACATTACAGTTGGGTGATATCGTGGTGCAAACCAAATCAAAGGATAGATTTAATTAAGAGATAGAGGATCCCAAATGGGATACAAGGAGCAAAAGCTCTCAATATTTTTTAATCAATATATCAAAAACTGCTTAATGAGGATTCAAGACACCTATTTATAGACTCAATGACCCTACTACACTAGAGGACACTAAAAATGACATCACTGCCCACATACATACTGCATCAGACTCTCCCTCTAAAGAAAAACAACTTGTCCTCAAGTCGGACAACAAAACTCAACAACTAAATAAAGAAAACATGGAAGTTAATTATGCAGCTCTGAACAAGGCATTTGGCTGCATTTCCTTGATTGCATCACCCACACATGATAACCCATCTTCAACACAAGCTTTCGTTTGTGTATAGCCACCGCATCCATACTTGTGTGCAAATAAACCACCCACTTGGCATGCCTCTTATGGATCAACACCCACTCGACATTTGCAATGACATTTGGCTCCAAAACATCGCTAAAGTCTTCAACCATAGGATCTAGAAATTTCAACGTCGGATCACACGCAAGACTTGCTTGATTGAATACCATACCCAAAGGGTCTTCAAGTTGTTTCAAATAGTTGTTGCCCTCTTTTGGTACCTTAGGAAGGCCATACATTGGAATAAGACAAGTTTCGAACACCAATGACATATAAACTTAGACATCTTGCATCTCTTGCACCAGGGACAAGTTGGAAGACAAGTATTGAGCGCACTCCATCTCCAAGTCCATGTCATGGCTTTGCTCTATCTCATGGCTTGTCTCCAAAACATGCTCATTATCATTCCAAGGTGTCAACAATGATTCATTGACCGACAATATTATTCCATCTTCATCTTCTTTACCACTAAACTCTCCTTCAAACTTGTCCTTCTTCAAAATCACCACAAGTCTCAACGATGTTATCAGTTTCAAACTCTTCGTGTAAGAGCTCATCAAAGATAGGAACATAATTATTCTCGTCATCCTCCTGTGGAAATGCGTCAAACATAGGAACTCCTTCAAAATCACCAACAGAGTCATCATTTGGAGACTTAGCAAAGATAGGCAAATCTTCGAACTCCTCTTCAACCCCAAAGATAACATCATCTTCAAGAACACTTTCAAGTTCTTCACTTGGATATTCATCAAAGATAGGAAATTCATTGAAATGACCGAGTTCTTGCACCTCTTCAAATACATCCGGAGTGAGGTTCATCTCCCACTCAAACTTGTCCGGATTTGACGGGTCCATAAGATTCTTCAAGGTCACCACCAATGTTCTCCTTCTTCTTGTAGTCAAAAGTGGACTCAAATCGAATTTGAGAACCATTCCTACATTTACTTGGAGGTAACAAGTGGCGCACCTTCTTAATCAAGGTAGCAACTCGCCTTTTCAACAATGGCAATTGCACCATATCACTCAAAGTAGCAATTTGTGTACTCAACTCTTCAATCTCATCCCTAAAATGATTTTGGATGCCAAAGTTATCAATTCCATCACCATTATTCAGCATGAATTTTCTACCTCTACCTCCTCCTCCTCCTCCTCCTCTTTCTCTACACCTATAAGCCATTTTAGCAATCAAATGCAACAGCTAAAACAAAAAAAAAAAAACCCAACCAATTTTAATAACACCCAACAAACCCAGTCAACTCAGTAATTTCCACCCAAACTCGGTGAGTTTCAAAACCCAGGCAACTCAGTTAACTCCTAAACTCCAAATCAGAACACAGTGATAATCAAACTCGAGAAACCAAGACCAAAATCGAACTTACAGCAACCATTCAACATATTTCAAGCTTGAAACCCAGATTTTCGAATAGGTTTGTGTGAAATGGTTTCACAAGCTTGAACAGAGTCAAACCACGAGCCTTGAACTCGATTCTTTGTCAAAATGAACGGATCTGTCGCGAATAGGCTGGAACGAACAGATGTACAACACTCGAAATTAGCAGAAGAAGGTTTGAATCAACTAAGGTTCGAATACTGCTCAATTTGAAGTTTTAGAGCTCTAACAATGCTTTTCGAAGGCTGAACAGTGCTTTTCGAGTCTGGGTCAAGTGATTCGAGTAACGTACAACAAGAATCGAGTTCGAAAAGGGTCATACAGTCGTCGAAAATGCTCGAAATGGGTTTACAACAGTGATTCGGAGGGTTTATGGGTCGATTGATGCTCGATTGAGTGGTTTGAAGGTCTGTCAGAGGTCGATTCTTAGGTTTAGGGGTCGATTTAGGGTTGGAAATGGGTAGATTTAAGGATTTCGAGTGAAATAGGTTGATTTGAGATTTTCCGGAGAAATTTCCGGTGCCGTTTTAGGGTTCCGGCGAGGTCAGATTCTGGCGAGATTTACATGCGAGATTGATGGTCGGGATCTGAGCTCAGAGCTCTGATACCAAATGGTGCAAACCAAATCAAAGGATAGATTTAATTAAGAGATAGAGGATCTCAAATGGGATACAAGGAGCAAAAACTCTCAATATTCTTTAATTAATATATCAAAAATTGCTTAATGAGGACTCAAGACACCTATTTATAGACTTAATGACCCTACTACAAAAGAGGACACTAAAAATGACATTACTACCCTCATACACACTGCATCATAAAGGTTTTAACTCGCAATTAGGTGACACTATACCAGAAAGGCATTGTGTTGACAAAGAAAGTGTAGGAGTGGCCGAGTTAGATATCCACTCATCAATACTAGACCATGGAGCAGGGTCTACCAATGTGTGAATTTGCTCAACCTCATCAATAACTCATTCACTTGTAAAGTGATTGAAATCCTCATGATTTGACTCAATGAAAGTACCTCGACTCAAATAGATATTCTCTTTTTCGGACTGCGATTGATTTTTCCCTACTAGCATACTCACTTGCTTATCAACTTGTTCCCTAGACTCAATGGTGATAACGGATTCAATATGTTTCTACTTATCGATATAGTCATGGGTGTCACTTGTGACAAACTGCTAGTATGGATTAACTGCGGACTCACTTTGAAAAAATTTCTTCCTCATTCTCCCGTATTTCATTAGTAAATTGATCCAAATTTTCTAATTTGGAAATGGGTCGAGTCTGCAAGAGAGTCAAATTTTTAATTTTAGCCACCCATTGCCTAAGCTCTTGCTTAAATGCGTTGAGAGTGTCCTCTAAAGATGACTTTTATTGCTGGGGTGCAGTGGTTGAAAGTTTTGAGAGTGAAGGAGGAGATAGAGTAGAATATGACCAGGTGCGACGGAAGTCAGTGGAGTTTTGAATATTTGGAGACTGTCTAATTGTTTGCTTAAATGCCTCGAGACAGTCCCCTAAGGAAGATTCTTGTTTTGGTGTAGCAAACTGATCAAAAGTCGATTGCCAAATATGAGACGGGGTATTATAAGGCTCATTATGGTTTACTTGAGTAGAGTATGACTGTTTAGGGCGAAAAGCATCTGGAAAGAATTGATCATGTGTGTGCAAAAGTTGTCGACCTATATTTGTATGAGATTTTTGACCCCTCCAATGATTGAAATAGTTCCGAGCATGTGGATTGTAAATTTCAGAAAATGGGTTGCCAAACGAACCTTCAAAGTTGTTATGTGCATTGAATTGTCCAAAACAATAATCAGGATGTTGAAACATGGAATGCACATACCATTATGAACCTGATAGGTAGAATTCATGCTTCTCTACAAAAGAAAAGATCTTCGCCGCCATTTTTTTATATTTATTTCAAACTCGCACAGAGCACTTGTTACTCTAGCACTATCTCACTGCCTAAATTTCTTGACCACAAAGAGACTTTCTAGCTTAGACGTACACACCAACAGTGCCCACAGAACAGTGGCAGAACTAAAGTGGGTGTAAATAAAATTGAAAAATACAAAGACACGGGACAAAAATGATGTAGATAGTGTCAGAAAAAAAAAATCTTATTATCTAATACTTGTTGAAGGGTAAAACTGATTCAAATATCTAGATTTCCCTTAGAAAAATAAGTCCTTGGCCACGGTGCCAAAAACTTCTTGTGAAATTTTGCTGCACTAGCAAGCACGTGAATCATATTGCAATATAGTATGACCATTGCAATGTTACAGGGTTTTGGCCTTCCCCCCTTTGTACTAGTTGTAATGTTACAGGGTTTTGGCCTTGGAAAAACTCATCCTTGTAATTATAGAGCTTATTTTTGTTTGGTGTATGCATCCATATCTTGTCAATATTCTTGAAGGTGGACTTTAGTTAATGAAATTGAATTATATGAGAAATTATTAAAGTAATTTGGATCGCCGACCATCATAATTCTTGTCCTTTTATCAAATTCAAAGAGTTGGTGTATCTAGTGATGGAAAGTCTGATGTTTCAATGTTACCCTGAATTAAAATTAAACCTTGATATATTCTTTATCAGTTTGATATTTTATTGTTTGCATGAGCAGATTTACCATTGTCAGACCTTAAGGTACAAGATGCTGAATGCAGTGACAATGAGCGTGCATATTGGTAGGTTGTTAGGAACTAATTAGTTATGCTCGAGCTGTTTCCATTATTTGTAGATGACTTGAGGTCATTGCATGTTTTGTGCAGCAACAATTGCCAAACTTCTATCGTTGACTTCCACAGAAGCTGTCCTCGCTGTTCTTATGACCTGTGTCTTAATTGTTGCCGGGAGTTCCGTGAGGGCAACCTACAGGGAGGTGAGGAGGAAGTTATCATGAAGTACATTGACAATGGACTGGAGTACTTGTATGGCGGAGTTGACAATGAACCGGAGTCCTTGAATGGTGGGCCCCAGAAAAAGAAGGGTGGTCGGGTCCCTAGAAAGAAGGGTGGTGAGGATCCTGAAAAGAAGAGTGGCGAGGATCTTGAAAAGAAGAGTGGCGAGGACCCTGAAAAGAAGAGCGGTGAGGATCATGAAAAGAAGAGTGGTGAGGACCCTGAAAAGAAGAGTGGTGAGGAACCTGAAAAGAAGAGTGGTGAGGACCTTGAGGGTAGCCATTTGCCGTCTTTAATGAAAACAGAAAATCAGGATATACCTGTCGGGCCTAGCTGCGGGGATGATGTTAAGTTAGCATTTGAGTGTAGCCATTTGCCGTCTTTAATGAAAACAGAAAATCAGGATATACCTGTCGGGCCTAGCTGTGGGGATGATGTTAAGTTAGCATTTGAGTGGAAAGCCAATGATAATGGTAGCATTCCTTGTCCTCCAGTAAACATGGGTGGTTGCGGAGGTGGAAACTTGGAATTGAAGTGTATGTGCCCAAATGATGAGGTCACTATGTTGTTGATGAAGGCAGAAGAGATAGACAACACAAGTGACCTTACTGATGAGCCTGAAAGCTCTTCATTGGTGTGCCCCTGTTCCAATGAGGCTGGTGAAGTTGACGTGTGTAATAAAAATTTAAGGAAAGCATCTTCTCGAGAAGATTCTGCTGACAACTATTTGTTCTGTCCAGCTGCCAGAGATATCCAGTGTGAGGATTTGAAACATTTTCAGTGGCATTGGCGTAAAGGTGAGCCTGTGATTGTTGGAAACGTGCTTGAAACTACTTCTGGTTTGAGTTGGGAACCAATGGTTATGTGGCGTGCATTCCGTCAGATAACAAATCAAAAACACGGCCAGCATTTAAATGTGACTGCACTTAATTGTTTGGATTGGTGCGAGGTCAGTTTTTTTCTACATTTTTTCCCCCGCAGTTTATCGTTTTTTTATTTTTTATTTTTTTATTACATTGGTACTGCACGTTAACTAGATGCTAAATGTATCTGATCGTGGCGATGAGTGTCTTTCTATTTGATTATTTTCTTAGGACTTTGTAAGTCTCTCCATGGGTTTGAACCATTTTTTTAAAGCCAAATATGTTAATTGGCTTGTTTCAGTGCTATTTTGTCAAGATTTGGTAGAGTTGCTCCAATGGTTCCCAAGCCATTTCTTGTACCTTAAATCGTCGTGAGCCCGTGGCGTTTTGATCACCTGAATCATTGCATAGAGATATGGAAGAAGAAAAGATAGCAATCCATGATTGCTGATGTGGCTTTGCCCTTCTTGTGCCAAAATTTTCCTTGAGAAATGGCAAAGCTAATTTTTGGTTTGAGAAATGGCTGACCATGGGAGGTCGTTTTTTTTTGAGGTCTCATGTCAAATAATGGTTTTGACTTGAGAAGGTGTATTGGTTAGGTCCTAACGATTTTATGCTATGTATTTGTTATTGTGGGTTTAATACTTCACAAGGATATGCCAACCAGTATGGCAGTTTAATAAAGAAATCTAACTTATATTGATATACAAATAATGACCTACATAAAAAATATACGAAATGAAAATGAAGACCACATCATTTGAAGTAAAAGAGTAGTTGAGTTGAGCGGCTTCAACCATTCCTCTCGAGAAAAGGAATCCAACATCGGTAGGAAAGTAGACTTAAGGCAACAATGAAATGTATAAAATAGGTAAGAGTGTAGAATGTTTGGATGTAGGCATGTAGCAATGTTGGTGCTTAAGCTGGATGAGCCATTCGAGGCTGGTCTGGTTGAGACAGTTGTCCTATGCTCACTGCCTGCTATTATTTCAAAACATAAGGCATTAACGTGACCAGGGTTCCAGTTCAATTGTTACCCGGTCTGGTTTAGTCGGTTCTTGAAAACTAAGATTGTTTTGATAATAAACCAGTTTTCTGTCCAGTCCAGACCGGAGCACTAGCTGGCCAATGTGGTACGGTTTTTAGAACATTGCTTTCATAATTTCATACATACATATACACTAAATGATCTAACGAGGGATCCCTCGTTTTGTTAAAATGCGGACCTCATATTTCCCGGCCATATTTTGATGATCCAAATCGTTCAATCACTTCAATGTGTTTAAAACATGCTTTTAAGGGTCTCCACGAGGAATCACCAAAAAAATGACCGGGAAGGGTTTGATCCGAGTAGTTTTTCATAAATGTGTGTTTTTATGGGCTTGATCCGAGCAGTTTTTCATAAGCACATTTATGAAAAACTGCTCGGATCAAGCCCTTCCCGGTCATTTTTTTGTTGATTCCTCGCGGAGGCCCTTAAAAATATGTTTTAAACACATTGAACAATTCGGATCATCAACATTCCATCAGGAAATGGGAATCCTGCACCTTAGCCCATATGTGGGATCCGTCATACGAAGGTGGGTGTATATGTACACACTTTTATCCTTGTGATGAATGAAAGTTTCTTCTCCATTCAAAAAAATAATAATTTCATATACATACAAACTAGTTGTCTGGGTTTCACTGGGGGATAATCCTGAAAAATTATACTCATGATAAATTGTAGACTACGTAATGACTTGTGCATCGATGAAGCGATATTATAGATGAAATCATGTTGTAGAGCAAGTGAAAATATCCGGAAAAGAAAAGATGATTGAATGCCTTTTGCAGCGACTAGCAAGACTACCAAAAACCAGTAGGGCAAGAACTCGTAAACACACTTCTTTTTGGATCTTCTTCTCCTTCTTTTTTATTTATTTTTTATTTTTTTAATCTATGTTCTTTTTTGATGATCGAAAGGATAACTTGGTTGTTTGACTCATTGGTAATTTGATGACATTTGATGCCTCCATCACTAATATTTCAAGCTGTAATTTGTAGTTGCAGGACATACTTTCCAAATTGCCAAGTGATATTTTTCTTGATAATTCACAATGCTTTATATATTATCACAATGCTTTATATATTTCCCTGATCTCAAGTTTGTGAAATGACAGATCATCTATACTCTCCTCTTCCGATAATTGATTTACTTAATTGTGTTAGTACATATAGATAGTCGAAACTTTATGTATAGATATGAGGCAAAATAACAAATAAAGGCAATTGACCTATTAGTTTTTTTCAGCGCAGAAATAGTACGTAGGCATGTGCGCACATGTACATATATGCACATCTATACACTTGTGCTTCTAGTTTTGTATTGGGTAAATAAAAAATCCAGTTCCTTTTACCCATGGGTTATGCGACTGACATGTGCTATCGGCAATTTTAGAAATTTTCTTTGCTTTGTTTTTTCGTGTTTAGATTGTAATGGAGGCTATCGCGTGGTGAAAGACATTGATGAGAGTTCGTGGTAAGAAAATCACTGACAAAGAATGGAGGTAATGAAATGTAATTGACGCAAAACACTAACTGTGCAAAAGTGAGTCGTTAGCTATGATATAAGTGATAACACAACTAATGGAGACCAACGGCAAACGTGCACCTCTATTGATTGTTTGACTTTCCTTGTTGATGAATTACCCTTTGCATTTTGTATCTTCTGCGTAAATCTTTATTGGCTCTTGTTTATGTTGATTATTTTTTTGAGAAAATGCAGGTTGAGGTTAATATCCATCAATTCTTTAAAGACTACCTGGATAGTTCATTTGATAGTAAAGGGTGGCCTCAGATTCTTAAGCTGAAAGACTGGCCCCCATCGAGCTTATTTGAGGAACGCTTGCCTCGGCATAACGCTGAGTTCATCGGTTGCTTGCCATTTAAACAGTATACACATCCTCGCGACGGCTTTCTAAATCTCGCCACCAAATTACCCGAGCATTCCTTGAAGCCAGACTTGGGACCAAAAACGTATATTGCCTATGGAGTTGCTCAGGAGCTGGGTCGTGGGGATTCTGTCACTAAGCTTCACTGCGATATGTCAGATGCGGTATGCTTTATTCATTGTATACCTCAATATAATTCACTGTTGGAAATTTTTTTAGGTAGTGGCTGCTTGGATTTTCTTGTTGACTTATTGGAGATAGAATGTCCCTGTATCTAGATTACTAAGCTTTTGACTTCGACATGGTTGGAACCTTACGTTTCAATTTTGATCAGGGCTGGTTTGTGAAAGATCGATCCACAAACTTGTTCTCTTTTTATGTTTTAGAAATATCCCACTCTGCAGGGAACTGAGGCCTGTTGTGGTAGAACCTTTACGAGAAGTTGAAATCCTTGTAGTAACATACATAACTAGATAAATAGGTTGCTAGTCTAGAGATTTAAGTTGAAACTTCTAATGTTTTTCGAGTTGAGATATATTTTACAGCTCCTCTGAATTCCAGAAAACGGAGGTGGCTCTATGGCCCGCATAAAAGTTATAGTTGACCTGATGCTTAGATCCTAGAATAGTCTTCTGTTGGGCGGTTTGTCACCTGTGCGCTGCATCAGAGCCAATTTGTATGAGCAAGAACTGCTGTTGTTATCGATGCATCAGTTCAGTATGGATTGCAATTCTTATCAATTCTTCTTGTCAGTAAGAATGTCAGTTCTTATCAGTGCCCTGTTGTGCTGAGATGACATATGTGGAAGTGGTAACAGAAATTGGGATAACAACGTCAGTTGAATTAGTGTCATGTGAAGAGATGCAAAATCTAATTACTGCTCATGCTCTTGAAATAGGAAGTTACCATTCTATTAATCATCATTCTTTCCTCTAGGAACTGGGGTGGATTAACATGGCATATGCAATGGAGAGTTGTTCTTAATGGCGATCTGAATTGTCATTCAAGATTATATGGAGGTTTTTGGATTTGGATAAACTATGATGAAAGAAGGTGCTATATCGTTGTTTGCTTTCGCATATTACATGTAATGGCAAACACTTTCTTTAAGTACTGGTAAGGACAACCTACTTTTTAAAGGAACATGTAATTAGGTAAAGTAACTGGTTGCGTTTTTATGCACTACCTAGTTTAACTTGATTAATGGGCAAGTTATGGTTGACAATATACAATTTTGACATTTCCAGTCTCTGGACCGTGAACCATTGCTGGATCCATGCTGATTAGTTGCCACGGATCCTGTGTTGTGAATTATTTAGAAGTACTTGAAATCGATTGTATTAAGGAAATTATAAAATTGCTATTTCACATCCATGTAAAACATCTGATATTCGAGCTCTTTGTTTCAGGTGAATGTCTTAACTCATACTGCGACTTTGACGCTTAATAAGGAACGGCTTGCCAATATGCAGAAGATAAAGCAAAAGCATGTTGCCCAGGATCAAAGGGAAATTTTTGGAAATGGTCAGATATTGGACCGAATAGTTGAGGAGAAGTGTGTGTCACCGTGTATACAGATTGATGTTCCAATTTCCTCTGAAATGAAGCTGGACACAGGTTCTACTGCTGAATTATTTATCCATTCACAAGTATGCACCTCTGATTCTGGTGGGGCGCATGGTACTCCAGGAGAGGGTGAACGCTATTGTCGTGGTATCCGGAAGGGTTGTGAAGCTACTGAAGGAATTGTTGCCGCAGCTTGTCAGCAACATGATGAAAATGGTGTATCTGTGTTAAGCGACCACGAGTTTTCATCAAAACATAAGGCGGAAGATTTGGGGGGTGCAATGGAAGAAGCCAATGGCGATAGTGTTTGTGGTACCTACTCAGGGAGAGGGATAAGTGTCCAGTGTAGAAAGAGGAATAATGAAAAATGTAATGCATGCTTGGTGAGGAATCAGAAGAAAGTCAGTTTTGAAACTGCTGTTATGGATTCTCAAATATTGGAGAATACTGTCGGTGGTGAGAGAATCAGAAAAAATACTGAAATAGATGTGTCTGATGCCCAAGGATGCACTAGTGAGCCAGATTCTCGTCACGGACTCCGGGAATACTCTACTACTACAATGGAAGAAGTGAGAGAGGATAAGACTCAGATGGTCCCTACTGTCCAGGAAAGTATGTCTGAAGCTTCTGAAGCAAATGAAGAGGCAAAGGGTGATCGAGTTAAAGTTGTGGATAGCAATGGGGAGGCATCTTTCGGAACGGAATTCGAAGGATTGGAATATGCAGATGGAGGGGCTGTCTGGGACATCTTCCGAAGACAAGATGTTCCGAAGTTACAGGAATATCTTATAAGACACTTCAGTGAATTCCGGCATATTTATTGTTCTCCATTGCAGCAGGTTATTACCATTACATTTGAATACCACAGCTAGACATATTGTATTATCTTTATTTGGCTATAAATATACAAGGAAAGGGATATTATGTATCTAAGAAATGTGGTTTATTGGGGAGACCCAAAAATGGTGGCAAATGTGAACCATCTTATCTCTTGCATCGTAAACTTGGTTCTTCAACATCCCCTCTTCATCCGTCTTCCAAACTTTTAAAACTTATAGGTGAAATGCATGAGATACATTCTCTCTAATGAGATGCATAGTTTTTGGCTGTAAATTTTTGTTTTCAATGGCGCCTTGATTCACTTGTCTCAATCTTTGTTGAGAAGTTGCTGTTGATATCCGGTATCATTGCCAGAGTTTGAAATTATATGATTTCCTTTATGTTTTAGGTGGTACACCCTATTCATGACCAGACATTTTATTTGACACTGGAGCACAAAAGAAAGCTCAAGGAAGAATATGGTTGGTTTTCATGCTTTGAACAATGTTTCTTAGAGTAGTAATTGCAGTTCCTTTGTTTCATGGAAGTTTTTCTTTTTCTTTTTCTCCTTTACATTGAAGGAATTGAGCCGTGGACTTTTGTGCAAAAACTTGGAGATGCAGTGTTTATACCAGCTGGTTGTCCCCATCAAGTTCGAAATCTGAAGGTAATTTAGATTATCTTTGACATTCTGAAATTCTACAAAGCGACAAAACTACACGAACAAGTCTCCGAAAATTAGTACTGATGGGACCCATTTTAAATCTAGGTGATCTAGTCTCGAAAAATATGCTTTACCTCTTAAAAAGACTCTAAACAAGAATGATCATTTGAATTTTTAAAAGGGCCAGGATAAGTTTGATCCGAGCCTGAAAAATAGATTAAGCTAGAAAGTACATAAGATCAATACTTGCTACTTGTAAATCGAATCAGTCTGGGACAATATATATGTGAAATTAACAAAGCAAGTCTCTTACTTAGTGCAGCTCGGTAACATGCCAAGCACACTCGGGATCTGAAGGTTCAGAGCTGTTCAATCTCAGATCTGAAACACAGACCAAGAGTTTGCCGTTACCCTGTACGAATCGGGTTGTAATGGCTAGGATTTGAGGAAAGGAGGGCACGACATGGTCGTCAATATGCAAAGCATATGTAGAGGCTAATTAGGGTGAGGACTTTCTCACTGTTTTCGTCTGCCAGCCAGGCATTTTCATCGAATGATATAGTCAACCAAAAGGTCCAAAAAAATCTCTAGTTTTGTTTCCTTATCTATAGGCATAGAAATGGATTAGTCAGCAAAGATGGACTCACCTGTGACATAGTCGTTCCGCTATTGAAGTTGGAATAGACCGTCCCTTTACTTTTCCAGATATTACGTTTTTTATATCTCTACTTTCACTGGTAGTTGGAATGCCATGTTCTTCTGTTTTCATTTGCAAGAAGATTCTGTTTGCATATCCGTGCTAAAAACTAAAATACAATGGCTAGTTTTTTTGACACCTCCGGACATGCACTGTCTCACTTCAGTTTATAGTTCAGGGGGTGCAAGTGGCCAGTTTCATGGAGGGGTCATTGAAAACTGCTTAAAGCACGACGGGGTAATCGTGATTTGTCCTGCAATTAACATCAATAGTGACTGAATTAAGGGAAGAAGACAGAACAATCTTCTGAAGATGACTTGAATGACTTATGGTTCCTTAAGATTTAGCCCATGGATCTCAACTATCTGTATGCTGTGTGTCCTACAATCTTTAGTTCTTGAACCTTAACTCCACGGAGTAGGAAGATTATGATATTACAATTCTACTTCTTGTTCTTCATTTTAGGAAGCTTGCAATCATGCATCTGGAAGAGGTGGGTAAGTTGGATAGTGTGGGTCTTCTGTTCAGGTGGGAAGTTTTTTTCCACCTTCTTATGTGGGGTTTTTATTTCCCCCTCCGATAACGGTATCACTAGGGTTGTGCAAAGATCTGCCAAACCGTTCAAACCGGGCCTACCCAGATTGTCCGGACAATTTGCAATTGCTCTTCCCCCTTATTTTGACGGCAAACTGAACCTTACATTTGGGGACCGGGTTTCGTTGGGTTTAGCATATCACTTGATATTGGTAGGTGTCACGGGGTTAAAAACCAACACTGAATTTTTCCCGTGATGGCACCAAGTTCCCAACAACTTGATCCAGCCAACAAGTGTTTACACACACACACACGAAGTATATATGAAAGTCTAGCAAGCACACAAACGTTTACGGGAACCGTCCCAACCTTTTATTGCGCCAACAATACAAGGAAACACCTTAGAGTGCTAGACAGAACATCCCTCTGCCTTAGACTCGAAAATGAAGTGCCTAAGTAGGCTTACAATCAGGAATACGAAATTCTAGCATACAAGAGATCATTGTAACTGCCCATGATCTGCAGTTGACACCCCCAACTGCCTAGGGTTGTGCTGGCTTGCCCATAATCTGCCAGCACATCAAGGAACTGCTTGGCCTTGCTTGCTGGAAATAACTGCCCGTCAATTCTGCTTGGAACACCTGTCCATGCTTGCCAGCAACATGTGCTAAATGTAACTGCCGGTAACTGCTCGTTCTTATCCATGCCTTAGCCAAATTCGTCACTATGCCCCAGCTCAATGCCTTAGTCAAATTCCTGACTGCTTTGCCCCACAAGCTAGCTGCAACTTCATGCATCCATGCCACAATATGTCTTGGGCCTTCACGTGCAACCATCATAGCTTACTCGATAACGGGACTGTGTTGACACCGACCAACACTTCACCTTGTCACGGCATGCCTCCTACTCATGCCTTGTCCTCGCTGCCTAACTTGGGTGCAAGGTGCCACCCTAAGTCCAGCGTAGCACGCTTGAAAGATCAAGGTGCTAACAGTAGGTATATACTCCTTTGTGCCCATGTATAGGTTAGTCAACTCCTCCGTCTTATCTCTCTTTTTGTTTCAAATTTTTGCAGTTTGGAGACTACACACTGACCAATAAATGTAATTTTTCGCTTGTGATTCTGGGATGACTTGCTTCTCTCTCCTTCGCTCGCCCGAGAAATGCCGATCTCTTATCTAATCTAACCCCATGAAGCATGTGTCAAAGGCGAGACAGCCATCAACAACAATTCCAGATCGATTCTTCCCTCCACTCTTTCGCCCCCTGCCCCCTTGTCAGCGTTTGCCCCCCCGTACTTGCCTGCAAACCAAATAGCACTAGTTTTTTTTTTTTGTTATGAAGAATAATTGGTTTGAAATCCATTAGTCATTCCTCAACTCGAGCTAATCAGTTGAGGTGATGGGCAGTGTTCTGAAAGTTGCTAGTCGCTCCCAGGTCGGATGGCTACCGACTAGCGACTAGGGGACTAGTCGGCTAGATTTTTTATTTTTTTTAAATATATATTCTCCTTCATCCTTCATAAGTTTTGAGTAAGTAGAATAACATAAGTAGCAAATCATCAAATAAAAATATACAATCTGTTTTTTACCTTTTTAATGCCTTAGTGGCAACTAAAACCACAACAAGAATAATTAATCCTTTGTGGCAAACCACAACAACAATATACAGTGTGTTAATTTATTGATTTATTCTACAATCTACAGTACGAGGAAACTGTTTTTTAATGTATATTCTACAATCTATAAGTGGAAACCACAAACCTTAGCCTCTCGTAATGATAGATAGAGAGACAATTAAATTATTAAAACTGTTTTTTAATGTACTGTACATCATCCACAGTTTTGAGTTTGACCCAAAAATTTAGCAAATTCTGTTTTTTTACCCCAATTTTTCCGATTAGTCGCCGACTTGTCCGATTTTTTTTCGATTCGCGACTTTTCCGATTAGACGACTTGCCCTATTAGTCGCCGACTTGTCCGACTAGTTGCCGACTTGAGCCCGACTAAGTCGGCCGGCGACTAAATCAACCGACTAGGCCCTAGTCGACTCGGAGAGCCCCCGACCCCGACTTAGTCCCCGACTAGTCCCGACTTTTAGAACACTGGTGATGGGTTTGTTTCAAAACCCTAGCTTGCCCGAACACTCCTAACGGTGTACACCGGAGAGCAGCTAGGGATGCAAACTTTATTTGGAGTAGGGTACTAAGCCCCTCAAAAAGGGCGGCCACAAGTGCGAAAAGACCTGCTCGAACTAATGGTTTAAGAAGTCAGAAAATTACGGGCCAGTCCAAAAAACTGTCGATAACCGAGGATTAAGCGATCTGTTAATTACGTGCAAGTCTAAGGCGGTAGGTGAATTTATACTGATGCCTTAAGTTTTATCATGCTTTGTTCAATCTCTTCGAAACATAAATTTGAGAATCTTGTTGATCATTCTCTTCGCGCCTATATAGCGATTTTGGGAGATGGTTCTCGTTGATCATTGAATTGATTTGTTGCACATAGATTCGATAATCTTGTTGAATTGATTCTTCAAGTTGATTCTGAACTAGTGAAATTCACCAGCTATGATCTACTGAAATTCACTAGTTTCAAGTAATGAAATTCACTAGTTGAAACTAGTGAAATTCATTTCCTGTAACTAGTCAAATTCAGTAGCTGTGATCTATTGAACTTGATTACCTGAAACTAGTGAAATTCCCTAGTTGTGATCTAGTGAAATTATTTTTTTCCTTTCTTACCACTTTCCATCACTGCTGTTTATCACATCTAGTGAAATTCTTTACCTCGTTCAAGAAGTTGATAACATCTCCTTTAAAGGGAGAAAAACCCTAGAAAAGTTGGTAGGCGATATGAGCTCAGAGAGGGAGGGAGCGGGGAGAGAGAGAGAGAGAGCCCAGGGTTAGAGTGTGGCAGGGGTTTTTTGGTGAGAAATCTATTCCAAAGAGAGCTTCAGATGGTGTAGCCCAGGGTGTGAGTTTGGCAGGGGCATTTTGATCGAGAAATCTTTTGCAATCCTTTTCCATGTTTTTTCATAACCACACAGACCAGATTTAATCTGGGGCAAAAAAGTGGACAGGCCCGTCAAATCCCCTTAGAAATCTACAGCTTAATAAGAGAATCCAAGTTTGGGGGCCACCTTCCTGGTAACCCGACCATAGCAAATTTCTAAAAACAAGTTTGAGTTGTTAGAAGGGTTTGTCCACTCTAGCTAATGATATTGATTTGCTTAACCAAAGTGTTCTCATAGGACACAACGTGAAAGAAGGCAAACCTTCGATCTCTGCTCTGCCAATAGCCCACTTACCACATGGTTGAAAAAATGTTTTCTTAAACTGCTTCAGTTCCCACTTCCCAATATTGAAGAGAATTTTCACGACTCCGCCTACACAAGACCTCTACTAATGGTTTGTCTTTGAGCCTCCATAGCCATTGTCTTGCAGAACTTGAATGGGAAAGCCCTCTGTGTGCCCTATTGCCACACCATCTGTAACTCCAAAACTGCATTCTATCCTCATCTGCATTTGGGAACAGCATTTATGCTAAAGGTTTTGGGACTTGGTGGCTGGAGGATTTCGGTAAAAATTGGTGAGTGGAAAGGACCTTCGTTGTCTAAGGTTGGGTGACTTCCTCTTGTTGCAGGTACATTGTTAAATTGAGATGCAGTACCTTGGGTTGCAACTGAACTGTGCCATTAATGAGCTCCGCTCAGCTCAACAAGGGCATGTTCGAGCTTGGCTTGTTATGTTGGCAAACAAGCTCGAGACAAATTTTAAGGCTGGTTTCGTAAAAGAGCTAAGCTCAAGTTAGCCAAAGCTTTGGCTCGAGCAGGCTCGCAAGGACTAGAAATGTAGTTGCAAAATTAAAATATGGTGACCTACATAATAATTTCCACGATTTTGCAAAATGTTCCTTGAAGATTTTTGGCTGGGGCTGGTTATTATTAGTTTTGTTGACTCAAGATTGAGTTTTTAAACACTAATGAGCTCAAGCTTGATTATTGTAGCTGAACTTGGCTCAAGCTCATCTAATTTTGAACTAGCTGAGCTCAATCACTTGATGACATGACTCGGCTCAGCCCTGTTTATTTGCAGCAGTGCATACCCAGTATGATATGGATATTGGTATCTTCCACATGCTCTGCTTCATCTCTCATTTATTTCTACAGTAGCCTTAAGTCAGGCTGACAGAGGATGTTCTTGAACGGGGATGGGGTTAAGGGTCATGTTTAGGAAGGGTGGTGGGAGGAGTTTGCTATGGGAGCAGGTTGGTTTGGGCGAAAACCCACTCTACCTGTCCGGGTTTTGTCCCTAAAATTGCGTCAACAAGCCTTCAGAACTGCAATTCTCCTCTTAACCTGAAAGACCGGCAAAATGTCAAGTAACCAAGTTGGGAATATCTATCTTTACTATTCAATATTCTGCTAGGGTTTTTACAGAGAGCTCACGTGGTTCAAATTCTCTGCTCTGTGAATCTGTTTTGTATTTGCATACATTTCCGAAATGGTTTTCTAATTTTCCGTCTTCAAATTTTTTGCAGTCATGCATAAAGGTTGCACTTGACTTTGTGTCACCTGAGAACGTTCAAGAGTGTGTCCGTTTGACAGAGGAATTTCGCATACTTCCAAAAAATCATAGGGCTAAAGAAGACAAGTTGGAGGTATACAATCTCATTCTGTAAAATTCAAATGATTTTTAGTTTGTTTCTCATGATTGCTGTCAATTGAAAGCAAATTCTCGTAAATTGTGGTTGTGGACTGGTGGTGGTTTCATGATGAATCTTCTTGTTCTTGATGCTTGTGTTTTGAGTCAACCGTAATTCTGACTTGACCTCACTCCATGTAATGTGTATTTTAGCATTTGTACCGTGTCTGTACGTCTGTAAAAAATGATCCTCACCACAGATACCGCCATTCATCCTCCACCAACTCTTGTATTCATCCACCATCATCTCTTGTTACCGCCTTCAACAATTTTGTTGGCATTGACATGTCCCAGTTCCAAGAACCTAAGCACATTGTGAACTGACCCACTATAATTTGTTTGATTTCTTTGTTAACAGATGTTCTTTAGAATTTGATTGTTCCACTATGTAATTGGAGGACTGCTATTGCGCATATTGTGTGCTTTATGTTGTGTGGGTGCTAAACATTTTGAGCCTTTGGACAGGTCAAGAAAATGAGTTTTCATGCGATGAAGGAAGCTGTGAAGATTTTGAGCGGGTAAGTTATGAGAAATGTGTGTTTTTTAAGTTATATATTCTCTCATGTTTCGGCACCTCTCATTCTTGTCTTCATCATAGTTAGCATAGCGTCTTTTGTTTATATATAGGTTTAATGAAACCTGGGAATTATTTCCATATGCATCTAAGTCAGAGCATGAAATTGTATCTATGTCATGGACAATCAGTCGTTTGTTTAGCAGTGATTATGGTTGTTTGTGATGTTTATGCTCGATTGTGAGATTACTCATTTGAGCTGTCTGACATAATCTAGGAATCATTTGTATGTTCCTATTGCACTATATTGACTCAGCAACAAGCCAACAACTTTCGAAACTTATAAATGGGAAAGGGATTACGTTCCTGCATTATACTTCTTTCTCCATACCTGTGAACATGCTTGTGTTTTCTTTGGATCACCTAATACATGAGTATAGAGTTAGTGTAGCCGAGATGAGATGGTATGATGATTTGTGATAGAATTAGAAGAGAATCGTAGGTTTAAGGGGCACGAATAATAGAAGAGTTTTGAAAAAATGGACTAAGGTAGTTTGGTCACATACTTTGGTAATAAAGAAAAAAACTAACTACTGAAAGTAGATTCTGTGTTCGTCAATAAGAGTGACATGTTGATGGGATTAGGGGGTAAGAGAAAACAAAAATTGACATGGGATGTTGTTACAAGTGGATAGAAATCCATAAAATTCGAACCACATATATTACCTTTGACACTGACATTACTTTGCGGGGACCTGAGATTCTATTTGGTTTGGTTAGGTTATATGATTTTTGACACAGATGAGTGGGAGAAAAGGAAGAACCGTGTTGCCGGATTGTTACTCTTGATTTGGTTTGTTTTAATTTAGTTGTGAAGCACATATATGGACATGGGACATGGATACGACATGACACGGAGTGGAGCATACGTTATTTTTTCAAAATATAAGATGCAGAACTTTGTGGAAATGTCTACGTATATCCGAACATATTTTCACATATTTGGGACGCAGTATATAAGATACATAAGCTATGAAGAATTTCGATTGAAATTTGACCGAAGAATTCCTACAAAAATAGGGCACGATTACGGCTAAGAACCCTCAAGAAATGTTTTAAATCCAAGTGAATTGAAATTTGACTATGTTAAGTTATGTTAAATTAGGGTTCACTTTGTTATGTTTTCTATTACTAGGGATAGTTTAGTCATGTATAGTATTGGTCTTGTATATGTTGGTGTATAGACCCATTTTTACAAATAATGGAAAAAACTTTCGACACTCTATCTCTCTCTGGCATTGAACATGGTATCAGAGCATCGATTCTTCGATTGGTAGTGTTTCTTCCAGTAGGTCGAGTAATAGAGACTGTTATTGTGTCAATTTTCTGAGAAGGTACAGTACATTGGCTTGGTCCCGTTTGTGACGATCGAGCGTTGCTTAAGTCTGGGTTGGTTCATCAACTGGGTCACCATCGAAACCCACTGGGTTCTACTCGACCACCATCGACGACGGCAGTACTACCTCCGACGAGCTCCAATGACTACCGTACGACCTGTATTTTGCTCGAAATCGATTGTTTAACCTTGTTTGTACTCAAAATATCACTGGGCTTACTTCGACGACCACTGTTGACCACTCTACGACCTTCGTTGGTTACCATCGACCACCGTCTGGCCTTCGCCGTCCTCCGGCGACCCCTGTTCGACCTCCGGTGAGTCCTTTTAGGTTACGGTAAACCTTTTTTATGCTCGAATTTCACTAGGTTGTTCCCATTTATGCTCGAAATTGACTTGTTATGCTCGAAATTGGCTGGGTTGTTATTCCCTGTACTTGGTAGCCACTGGGTTGTCATTTTCGGCAATTTCTGCATCTGTTTGTGTTCAAAGCTCACTGGATAATCACTGACAGCCTCTGATAGGCCTTGTCTGACGTCGTTTGGTTCCGAAATCAACTGGGTCACTCTCCTTTCTGCTCAAAACCACTGGGTCACCATTGATCGACTCCGCAACTGGCTGGGTTGCTCTGAAATCAGCTGTGTCTATTTTTTTTCCGGGGGAATGTGACCCGCATCTCGTCTAAGGGAGCGTTAACTGTCGACTGCCTTTGATAGGCCTTGCTATTGCTGGTTGTACTAACTGCCTTTCTTCTGTCGATATGGTGGAGGTTGGTGCCCTTTCTCAGGGGGAGTTGCAAACCCTTAGGTGCCTATTGGCTAGGCTTGATGCTCCATCTACCACTGCTTCTACTTCCACTGCATCTGATTTCTTTGCTCACAAAGAGATACATGCTAATGCTTCTACTGCCCCTAGCTCTCTTCCGTGGATCATAGATTCTGGTGCTACGGATCATATGACAAGTTGTTCGTCCTTTTTTGATTCCTACTCTACTTGTTCTGGTAAGGATAAGGTTAGAGTAGCTGATGGTTCTTTATCTGCTATTTCGGGGAAAGGTTCTATTCGTTGTTCTCCAACCATTTCTCTTTCCTCAGTTCTTCATGTTCCAAATTTTTCTACTAACCTTCTATCTATTAGTAGTCTTACCCAATCCTTAAATTGCTCTGTAACATTTTTTCCTACACATTGTGTCTTTCAGGAACTGGATATGGGAAGGATGATTGGCAGTGGTAAAGCTCATGAGGGCCTGTATTTTTTGGAGTCTGCACCTAATCCAGTTTGTCCACCTTTGTCATGTGGTCAAGCTCTTGCTGCCGATTCGGGTTCAGCTCTTCCCTTGTTACATCAGTGGCATCGTAGATTGGGTCATCCATCCTTCGGAATTCTAGAAAAATTGTTCCCTAGTTTGGCTAAGCAATGTTCTCGGAGTCAGTTCCTTTGTGAAGCTTGTGAGCTTGCGAAACATAAGCGCTCATTTTATGCTCCGGTCAATCAAAGAAGTGATTCGCCATTTATGGTCATTCATTCCGATGTTTGGGGTCCTTCTCCTGTCACATCTCTGTCAGGTTTTCGTTGGTTTGTGACCTTTATTGATTGTTATTCTCGTGTCACTTGGGTGTATTTACTAAAGGCAAAAAATGAGGTTTTTTCGTGCTTTAAATCTTTTCACCAAATGGTGCGTACTCAATTTGATGCGAATGTCAAAGTGCTTCGTAGTGATAATGGGACTGAGTATATAGATGGAACTTTTCGTGCATATCTTAATGACTCTGGTATTCTGTTTCAGACTTCTTGTGTTGGCACTCCACAACAAAATGGAGTTGCCGAGCGCAAGAATCGTCATCTTGCTGAGGTAGCCCGCTCTCTATTGTTCACCATGAATGTTCCTAAACACTTTTGGGGAGAAGCTGTCCTTACTGCAGCCTTTCTTATTAATCGCATGCCATCTAGTGTTCTTCAGTTCCAAACTCCAATTAAGGTTCTATTAGGTTGTTCTCGGGTCTTATCTCTCCCACCCAAAGTCTTTGGTTGTGTGTGCTTTGTTCATGCTCCTAAGCACCCAGGTGATAAGCTGGATCCCAAAGCCCGCAAGTGTATTTTCCTTGGCTATTCTCCCACTCAGAAGGGTTACAAATGCTATGACCCGCACTCTCGCAAAATGTATGTCTCCATGGATGTCACTTTTTGGGAAACTGAATCCCTTTACCCTCTGTCCACTTCATCTCTTCAGGGGGAGAGTGATAGACAGGAAGAGATGTTGACATTTCATACTCCTGAGTCGTGGTCTTATCCTTTACCTTGTCATGGTGAGGGGAGAAAGAACCTTTACCTACAGAAAGAGCAGAGCATGATGCTCGGGAAAGACTGGATAGGCCAAATTTGCAGACCTTTTCTCGAAAGACAAAAGGCAAGCTTACATGTGCAACACCACTTTGCCAATCTTCATCCCCTACTCCAGTTCCTGACTCTTCAACTGACATATCTGGTAATGATCCTTTCCCTACTGTTGTTGATAATCTTAATGCTCCTATTGCTCTTAGAAAGGGAGTTAGATCATGCACTCAACATCCCATTTCCCAGTTTGTTTCTTATGACCGGTTATCTCCTTTGCATCGTGCGTTTGTTTCGTCTCTTTCTTCTATATCTATTCCACAGAATTGGCAGGATGCATTCATGATACCTAAGTGGAAAGGAGCTATGGTAGAGGAGATGACAGCTTTAAAAAGGAATGGCACTTGGGAGCTAGAATCTATTCCAAGAGGGAAGAAACCTGTGGGGTGCAAATGGGTGTTCACTGTGAAACACAAAGCAGATGGGACAGTTGAGAGATACAAGGCAAGACTTGTTGCCAAGGGCTTCACACAAACCTATGGTATTGACTACGAGGAGACGTTTGCCCCGGTAGCGAAGATGAACTCTGTGCGAGTTTTGCTCTCTTGTGCTGCCAATTTAAATTGGCCTCTTCACCAGTTTGATGTGAAGAATGCATTCCTCCATGGTGAATTAGAGGAGGAAGTGTACATGGCTATTCCACCAGGTTTTTCTTCATCTAAGACCGAGGGAAAGGTGTGTCGATTGAAGAAGGCACTCTATGGCTTGAAGCAATCTCCTAGAGCATGGTTTGACAGGTTTCTCAAAGCCATGTTGAGATTTGGATACAAGCAGAGTCATGCTGATCATACTATGTTCATCAAGAGAAATAATGGTAAGATTGTCATTCTTATTGTTTATGTGGATGACATAATCAAGACAGGTGATGATGTGAATGAGATTACTAGCCTTAAAGCTCTTCTTGCTCAAGAGTTTGAGATTAAAGATTTGGGGTCTATGAAGTACTTTCTTGGAATGGAGGTAGCTAGATCTGACAAAGGAATTTTTATCTCTCAAAGGAAGTACATCCTCGATCTCTTGGAAGAAACTGGTATGTTGGGATGTAAGCCAGCTGATTCTCCCATTGAGGCCAACCATCATCTTTGTAGCAATGTGGGGGAGCTTACAGAAAAGGAGAGATATCAGAGACTTGTGGGTCGGCTGATATACTTATCTCACACTAGACCAGATATTTCCTATGTTGTGGGGGTTGTGAGCCAGTTCATGCATGAACCTCGTACTTTTCATCTTGATGCAGTTTATCGTATCTTGAGGTATCTTAAATCTGCCCCAGGTAAAGGAGTTTTGTTCTCCAATCATGGTCACTTGAGATTGGAAGCTTTCACTGATGCAGACTGGGCAGGTTCTATTGATGATAGGCGATCTACTTCTGGCTATTGCACCTTCCTTGGAGGGAATTTGATTACATGGAGGAGTAAGAAGCAGTCTGTGGTAGCTAGATCTAGTGCAGAGGCTGAGTACAGAGCCATGGCTCATGGTGTTTGTGAGCTTTTATGGCTCCAAACCTTCTTGCGTGATTTGAGATTTCCTGATTGTGGTCCTATGAAGCTCTACTGTGATAACAAAGCAGCCATAAACATTGCTCACAATCCTGTTCAACATGATCGAACAAAGCATGTTGAGATTGATAGGCATTTCATCAAGGAGAAGTTGAGCAACGGTTTGATATGCATGCCTTTCGTGAGATCCGAAGACCAATTGGCCGATGTTTTTACTAAGGGTCTTGGTAGTAAAAGTTTTCACCCCATTGTATTCAAGTTGGGCTTGATAGATATCTTTGCACCAACTTGAGGGGGAGTGTTAAGTTATGTTAAATTAGGGTTCACTTTGTTATGTTTTCTATTACTAGGGATAGTTTAGTCATGTATAGTATTGGTCTTGTATATGTTGGTGTATAGACCCATTTTTACAAATAATGGAAAAAACCTTCGACACTCTCTCTCTGGAATTGAACAGACTAGTTGTAACAATTACTATTTTCCCAACGGTGTATATCATGATATGTCTAATTTTGAAATCCTTGATTGTCATATGTTAGGAAGTACCAGTTATTTTTTTTATATTTTAGCTGTAAACACCAAACAATTGTGAGACACGTGTTCGAATTTAGATTTTTATTTCCTAATAATCAGGGACATATGTAAAAAAGGCTACCGGACACGTGTCTGTGAGTACCAGATAACTGTCGGTGTCCGATATGTGGCGGACCCGGAGACGCCACCTTCTTATCAATGTGCATGGTTCTTAGTAGTATCGCTCAAGTCTGTTGACTTCTTCCCGACTTAGATAGATTCTCGTGAAATTTGGTTTGAATTGGAGATAGATCTAGTACTAGTTAAAGATAATTCGAGAAAAATAGATTGAGGTGGTTTTGTCACATACTTAGAAGATTGAACATACATTGGTAAAAAAGAGAGTTCATAAATACTTCCCTTTGTTATTAAGTTGTGGGTGGTCCTGTTTTATTAGTCTTTTTGTTAAGGCGGAGTCTAAAGGTGTTTCATTTATTGACAACAATTTGAAACGAAATATAACACATGGGTTGTGAGTTTGGAAAATTTGTTTACGGTGATAACACTGAAAAGCTTTTGTTGTATGTCGCACTCAATCCTTGACCAGACTATGGTTTTGTTTTTCCTGTTCCTTGGTGGATGTTCTTGGTTGTTGGGAATTGACGATGTCGTTGTGTGAACCATTGTTCATGTGTTCTGCAAGGAGATAGCTAAGAATTGTTCTGTCTTTCTTTTGTGCCAATAGTATTGTTTTCTATCTTTTATAAAGAGGCATCAAAAGAATGCTTATACGAGACTTGAAGGAGCCTTAAGATTGAAAGGCAATTCAAAACATGCCTCAATTGTATGTATGTTGGGTGCAAAGCAAGAAGGGGTATTCATGAAATGCCTAACACAGGTCAAATTGGTTACATTGTATTGTATTTTTAGATGATTCTTTGTGGATTTATAGATGGCGCTCATAGGCCCAAGGCACATCAATGCTCACTTGCGGTGCCCGGGGGGGGTTTAGGCGAGGTGACTTGACAAAGGCAAGGCTTTGGTGACCAAGACATGTGTCTGTGGACTAAGCACAAGTCGTTCGAGCGAACCTATTTCAGTCCGCCCCAATTTTAATTATGAAGGATAAAAATTGTAACTATCATCCCAACCTATAGCCTAAATGATCGTCACACATATGTACACCACATCGATCTCTCGTCTCTCAAAGGAAAGATTCGAACCATATGGTGGTTCCCTATGTAGCACGGGCAAGGACACAGGATGTGGTGATTCTTAAAAAGGGACACGGACATGGCGGGAGACACGACAAAATTGATAAATAAATATATATATAGATATGGAGGCAGGTTCTGAGGACTCATAAGAAAAACACAAAAAAGGACACTCCATCTCAACCTTCGAAACCAAGGTCTAAGTTTAAGGTATACCCCGTTAACTCGAGAAATGGGCTGTCCGTTTATGAATCCGATTCCGCCCAATTTGATAGTAGTATTAGCAATTCAAAGAAAACTATTAATTAATCTTCGAAAATGTCTGGCCAATCACTGAATGCCACTGAAATAAAGACCGAAGAAGAAACTGATCACACCCCGCTTATTTATCATATACTTTTCAAATGAAAAAACTTAACCCTAGCTTACCCCCACCATTACTGTCACGAGAGGATTGGCGTGTGGCCCAAAGGTTTCAGACCTCTGTGGGGTCATCCTTTGGGGAAAGTGGCAACTAGATGAAGAAGACTTTGGTAGATGTCGGTGAGAGTTCGTCATGGTTCTCAATGCAGCCTAGGTTATCAGCCTAACTAATTAGGGATCGTACAACCTTCGAATAACTCAAACCAACTGATTAGCTTCCTTATGGTGTTCGAATCCCTCAAGTAAGGTACGAATAACCTTCGGTTGGACTCGAATCATGTTGTGTGGTACTCGAATCTGGGTTTTGGCACTCGAAACTCTATGTTTGCTACTCAAATCAGTGATTTAACGTTGACCCAGTGAGTTCAGCCCTTGTACTGCGATTTTAGGTTCAATTTCATTGAGTTTGCTGCAATCTTGATGCTGTTTGTTGCGGGTTTGTCATTATTTTAGATTATTCATGTTGATTGCGTGTGATTTGTTGAAGTTTAGGGTCGCAATTGTTGAGTTTTGCGTAATTGAGGTTGAATTGATTGTTGGTTTTCAAATATGGCTTACAGAGGTTAAGGTAGAAGAGGAGATCGTGGTAGGGCATTTATGGTGAATAAAGGTGATGGAATTGATAACTTTGGCAACCAAAATCATTTTAGGAATGAGATTGAAGAGTTGAGTACACAAATTGCTACCTTGAATGATAAGGTGCAATTGTTGTTGAAAAGACTTGCTACCTTGATTAAGAGTGTGCGTCGTTTACTACCTCATGAAGGTATTAATGATTCTCATAGCCAAGCTAAATCGAGTATTCGCTACAAGGAGGAGAACGACATTGGTGATGACCTTGTTCAATCTTATGGACCCTTCAATCCGGACAAGTTTGAGGGCGAGGTGAACCTCACTCTAGATGTGTTTGAAGAGGCGAAGGAACACGGTTATTTCAATGAATTTCCTATCTTTGATGAATATCCAAGTGAAGAACTTGAAATTGTTCTTGAAGATGATGTTATCTTTGGGGTTGAAGAGGAGTTTGAAGACCTGCCAATCTTTGACGAGTCTCCAAATGAAGGCTTTGGAGGTGATTTGGAAGGAATTCCCGTGTATGATGAGTATCCTTGCGAGGATGAGAATATTAATGATGATGATGTTCGTCCTAAATTTGATGCGTTCTCACATGAAGTGTTTGAAGATGATCCCGTCTTTGAGACTAGTGGTGGTTTAAAAGGCGAACCCGTTTATGACAAGTGTGAAAATTTGTATGTTGATGATAAGGAAGAAGAAAGGCTTAAAGCTTTTAAGCAAGTGGTACAAGTATGTCATGAAAGTGAATGGAGTTTGTGTTTATTTTCATGGTATGAGGTTATGGAAGATCCACTAATCCTTGAAGACCTTGTAAAGCCAAAAGGTGGGGATGGTTTGCAGGTTTTGCCCCTCTTATTGCCCTCGTTGCATACAAGTTTGTGGTGAATTGGTGACCAAACTAGACTTCATGGAATGGCTTGAAGATCCTTTAGGCATGGTTTTCACTCGAGCAAGCATTAGCTATGAAGTGAAGTTGGACTTCTTGCACATAATGTTTGATCGTTCTTAGCGTCGTGCGTTGGGTGCAAGTGTGATGACCTATTTTTATGATGTGATTCTACTAAGAGACATGAAAAATGGGTGGTTTCTTGGCTCATAAGTATGTACACAGTGGATGTATACTTAAAGAAGCTGATATTGAAGATTGGTTGTGGGGTGACGCGTTGATCAAGGAAAGCAACATGTCTACTTCGAAGCTACACAATAAAAACTTTACGTTGTCTTTATTTAGTGTCTTGTGTCATGTGTCATGTAGTCCAACTTGAAGACAAATTGTTTTCTTTTTAAGAGGGTGAGTCTTGATGCAGTAGATTTAAGGGTAGTAATGTCATTTCTAGTCCTAGTGCTAGTGGGTCTATAAATAGGTGTTTGGAGTCCTCGTTATGTAGTTTTTTGATATATTGGTAATAAAATTTGAGAGCTTAGACTCTTTTGTAGCCCATTTTGGGATTTATCTCTTGTTATGAAATCTACCTTTGATTGGGTTTGCACCAACCTATATATGTAGATACACATATTTGTAAATATATATCCATATTTACAGAGAGAGAAGGAGAGGGAGAGAGAAATCGCGAGTGTATGTGTGCGAAACGCGTGTTCATGCCGTGTCCCCGCGTGTCCCTGCCGTGTCCCCGCGTGTCCCCCTCCAATAAATAATTTAATTTAAGAGGAACGCAATGTGGCGTGTCCAGAACGTGTGGGACATGCGCGTCCCGGTGTCTGATACGTGGACACGGTGGCCTCTAGGAGTGTCGGTGCTTCATAGGTGGTTCCACACTAGTCAATCTCGCCTCTCTTTCAATGTTAGTCTCCCATCTCTATTTTCATGGATCTCATTTAGCCTATGTTTGTCTTTGTTGAGCCAATTTCAGCTAGAGACTCCATCTCTCGGAACTTTTTGCTTTAGATTATTATTTGGTTTCTTTAGGGGGGGAAATCCAAACAAAAGGTATGTTTTATTTAGTTTTGTAACTTATCCAAGCTTTTTATATTGTAATTTTGTTGCATGGTGAACAATGAGGCCTTTTTTCGTGAATTCCATCGTTTGATGTCAAGCAAAGGTAATACAACATATCCGGCATGGGAGTATGCACATTTTGTGGATCCTGGAAATACTATTCAATTCAAGTGCAAGCAACATCTTTCTAGAGGCCATGTAGCACGAACAAATTGGGACATGTCAATTCCTAAAAGATGGGGGACACGGACACAAACGGGTCACAATGATTTTAATGCAAATGTACATTTTAAGTGCTAAATGTTTAGGTTAAAACACCTATTAAATGTGTTATTGGTAGATGGTGTATGCCATTACACTAAAAAGCTTTCAACCCTGAAAAAGCTTTTAAAATTAAATTAATTACCCCGTCGTGTACCCGTGTGTCCCACAAAAACAAAACTAATTGACACTCCACCTGCCGGCATGTTCCATACCCCCGGGTTAGAATGTCAGTGCTTCATTGCTTCATTGGGCCAATATGTTATAGGAGTGGGAAACTTGCCTAAGACGTCTACTAGAAGCAAGACGAGATTCAAAGGTTTTGGCATAAAAGAAGGCATTGGAAGAGCGAAGAAAATATTGGCGAATATTTATGATTAGAGTTTGGAAGAAGAGGATGTGGAGATTGTTAGGCGGGGTAAACATGTGGAAGTTGTCAAAGCTCAATTTCTATTCCTAAGCTGCCAAAGTTGAAGACTAAAGGGCTTATTGATGTGGTCCAAAATCTGCATGCAAAACAAACTACAATTGATGCAAATGGCCCCTACTAGAGTGAACTATTATTTGATGCTTGATATGGCTTTTCATGCATTGATCTCGCCAAGCGTTGGGCTTGTGATTTAAAGCTATTAGGAAATCCGGGCATGAAATGTACATTTTAAGCTATTAGGAAATCCGGGCATGAAATGTACATTTTAAGCTATTAGGAAATCCGGGCATGAAATGTACATTTTACCATGAGACATAAGTCACATATTTGTATAAGGAGATTGATACTAATGATTTGGGGAAGGATGATAGAGAGGATTGCGTGATATGGATGCTCTATGATGGCTGATGGGTGGAGCGATAGGAATGGAAGGTCTTTAATCAAAAATTTTGGTTAGCTGTCCGAAAGGAAAAATGTTTTTCATGTCCACCAGTGCCTCAAGCTATTTAAAGGATGGAAAAACTTTTTGGACTGCTCGTCAAGTAAGAGGAACTTTGTGGTGAACCTAATGTGGTCCAAGTTATCACACACAAGGCCTCATTTAATGTATTGGCCGGTAAGAATTTTACCTCTTACTTATACAAACTATGGTTGGTAGTTTGTGTTTATATTTTTTAGTAAGAGTTAAAGGTTTGTAGTTTGTGTTAATTATGCAAACTAAGGTTGGTAGTCAGTTTTCGAAGATACTTAAGTTACTACATCTTAAGGTGGTTAGTAAAAGGGCCATTATGGTGAATGGTTTTATTGATGCCTGTTTATGCATACTCAATGGGATAAGGCGTTTTACAAGAGATAAGGAGACAGTTAGGCATGAAAAAATAAGATTCACAACTTCTTTCCTCACCTTCGCCCTTCATCAGCGTAAGAACAATTTGAGGAAGATGTTCATTTACGAAGATTGGACATGATATCTATGTATGTATGTATGTATGCATTCCTTTTTCTCCGAATATGTTCTATACGGTCCTAAGGTTGCGGGTCCTCTTTTTTTTTTTTTGGGTAAATAGGGTCCTCTTTTTGAGGTGTAGGGGTTGGTTATACCGAGAAAAGTCCCCATGGGCACATTTGTGATGCTCATGGATGGGAGGAAAGAAAGCAAAAAGCCAAATCATTTGGTATAAAGGTTCAGAAATGTGAAGACTTTATGAGATCATTGACCGCTTTGGCTCTTTAATTATCATGGAAGCGAAATAATAATGAGGCTGAGTTTTCCTTGTCTAAATGGGCTAAATGGATTAAAGCACTTGGTTGCACGGATTTTGAGGAAAGTCATTCTCCTCACATACATCAACAAATTTGACATTAACCTAAAACAAATGGTATTTTTAGCGGAAACTTGGCCTAAGCGTCATTTTGTGGGACAAGATAAATCGTAAATTCTCTTTCACGTTGCCAATGTATACTCTCTCACGTTGCCAATTGATGAGATGATTAGAACTTGTTACGTTCCAAAACCACGTCCACTTAGTTTATGAAATGTGGATTCCATGAGTGAGAAAGCGAAGACAATCATCTATAGGCTGGAATGCAAGCTACCAAATGAGGAGTTAACCTTCGAATCAACTGTGTATCGAATACTAGTTGAGAGGTGGACAAAATGTGACACACCTGTTCATTATCTCGCGCATTCATTGAATCCAAGGTATAACTAACCTTTAAGGACTAGTGTGAAATCTTAATGATTTTTCTATTAATTTACGCATTTCACTGTCAATATCATTCAATGGTATACTTCTCATTCTATTATGTACTATAGTTCAACGAGGCTTTTACGAGATCGTTTTCTTCCTCACGAGGATGGAGAAGTTTCAGTAATGAGGACGAAGTGGTTTAGGATATACTTTCCAAATCCAGAGGAAAGGAGGGCTTTTAATAATTACTTTTCTACTCTCTTGCGTGTCTGATTGGGAAAAAATTCCTGTGGGGAGTTGTGAAAATGTAGGGCTTCATCAAATCTTCCGTGAAGCAATTGAGCGTGGAAGACAGAATTTACTTTCTAGTGTTAAATGGTTATTGACACAATGAAAGGCTCGACATTCCATATTGTGCAAGTGTAGGGTTGTACAACTTTTCTTTTCTTCATCTTTTGTCATCTAGAACTTCACAAGATTAACTCTCTGTTGAAAGCTCAATCAACTTGTTCATTTCATGAGTCGAGCCAAGCCAAGCCTATCACAATCACAAAAGTCCAAATGCGAGCAGATTCTTGAAGTCGCGGGTTCAAATCCCGCCTCCCCACACTATCACAGCCAACTATACCAAATCCTTTATGAGAGTAAATAAATTATTTTGGGGCGGATAGCGGGAATCGAACCCGCGTCTTCTCCTTGGCAAAGATAAATTTTACCATTCGGCCATATCCGCATTTTTTGTTATTAAGACGCAAAATGTCTCCACATATATGATCTATAGATATTTCTATGATCATCGATCTTAGAGGGCCCCTTGACTATTCTGTATAAATCGGTTTGAATCTATTTGTATACATTAAAAGGAGAGGAGCGCATTCAATCCTTGTTTTTTATTACTTTTTTTTATTACTTTTTTTTATTACGTTTCAGTTCTACATCTTCAGAAGGGAGGAGTCAGTCCAACAAAATTCTCAAGCTTGAGCCAAGCCCATTTAAAAAGAGTTCAAGTTTTTTTGCACCTTTTTTTATTACGCTTAAATGGGCACAACAATAAATATCAAGCTATTAAACAATACCGGATAAAGAGAAAAAAAAGCTATTCAACAATACCAGCATTGTTTTGTCAAAGCAACAAGATTCATCCTTACAAATCATTTTGTGATCACCAACAAAATTATAAAAGTGAAAAATCTTCAATCCAAGTTGGCCAATCAAAAACACCCTTAGATCATCGCTTTAGTCAAAACTAGCATTGTAGCCGTTCAATGCACGGGACGAAGAGAGAAATCACATTGTATTTTTTTCTGGGCCAGTGAATCAAATGGGCACAACAATTGTCGATAAAAGCAGTTAGGTGAAATTTATTCATTGTTTCGTACATCGAACGGGGCACAACACTGATTTGTATAGCAAAGTTAGTATGTGTGCAGATATAAATTAAAAATTTTGACAACTTAAAAAAGAAAATAAGCTGATAAAGACATGAAATATAAACAAAACAAACAAAAACAGTAAAAAAAAAAGTGACTTTCATTTATTAAGAAAACCAAAAATCCAACTCTTGTTGACATTGTCTTCTTACAGCAAACGGCCAAACTGCCACATTCTGGTTTCTCACCCATGCTCTCCTCCCACCGACGTTGATATAAACAAATCAAACAAAAACAGTAAAAAAAAAAAAAAAAAAAGTGACTTTCATTTATTAAGAAAACCAAAAATCCAACCCTTGTTGACATTGTCTTCTTACAGCAAACAGCCCAACTGCCACATTCTGATTTCTCACCCACGATCTCCTCCCACTGACGTTGCCCAACTGCGTGGAAATTGTGAAGGATAAAAAAAATTAATTAAAAATTCTATGAAATTAGGATTTAGGATATGAAGGCTTTTAAGGGGCTAACTACATTGCTATAGGGTATCGATAGATCTGGAACTTCAGGGGGTGTTCTACTAACAAAAAACTGTTTTTTCCAAACATCGAGATAGGTCATTCTCTCACAACACATCACATCACTTAAAAAACCATGAAAAACCAATTTTTAAAAAAAATTGGGTTAGTGGAACACCCCCTCAATCTTATGGGAAATAACATGTGGGATGTAGGCTTTCCAACTCCATGAGAACGTCAATGTGAAAACTGATGCAGTACAATTTAAGGGTACTGTTGTCATTTCTAGTGTCTTTAGAGTTAGTAGGGTCTTGAGTCTATAAATAAGGGTGTGAGTCTTTCATTTGGTAGCTTTTTATCAATTTAAGAATATAATTATCGAGAGTTTTAACCCTTTGTATCCCACTTTGGGAGTTTCTCTCTCTAGAATATCTATGGTATGTTCCGGTTTGCATCATTTGGTATAAGAGCACTGAGCTCAGATACTGACCATCCGTCTCGCCTGAAAATCTCACCGGAAACTTATCTCGCCGGAAAACCCAGCCGGAACCCTAAAATTGCGCCGAAAAACCCCAAATCTACCCATTCAGCTCGTTTTCTCCAGATCTACCCATTTCCAGACTCGTTTAGCCCTAAATCGAGCCCCAACTATCATAATCAAACCTGTACCTAAGGTCTTCTATCAAATTGATGAGGTTGTTTGTTAGATTTTAGGGTTTTCATAACTATGGGAAGGATAAGCATTAGAGCATGACTAAATAGGAGTAACAAGACCAAAACTGGGTTGTTTTTGGTGGTTGTGAAGTGTACATGTGAAGGTGATTAGGGTGGTTTCATGTAGAAAAAGTGAAAATAGCAAAGAAGGTCAAGGAATCAAGCCTAGAGCCTTCGGTATCACACAGGCTCTGATTTGGTCATATAAAACAATTCTCAAAAGCTCTACTAATTCTTAGAAGTATCCGCTATTCAATTAGAAGCCTTACATTGCTTATATTGACTTGCAGCTCAAACTACAACTTCGAAAAAATTAAAAACTAATCCCTGAGACTCTTAAAGCTTTTTATGATAGGAGTAAAAATAATCATAACTATACATCAAATAAATAACTTGACCCAGAAAAATACCCACCTAGCAATTGGAAAATTATTTAGTGCCCCTAGGGGCCACTTTATCACCGCTTATCGATGTGGGTCCCAACTCCCAATACAAACTATGATCCTACATCAATATATGGTGGTAGGGCGTGAGGCACCATGCGGTTCGCATTAATGTGCAGTGGTGAAGGGCCTGGAATAGCAAGTGGCGATGCCCTAGAGGCATTTAATTATTACTCCTTACAACCTATCAAGAAGCTTGCAATATCATTAAAAAAACCCCTAAAGAGTAAACCATTTTATACTTATCAGCAATATATTACTCGAATAATATGACTCTACTACAATTATCTGATCTGCCTATGTAGGACTGAGATAATGAGCCCCTGATTATCAAAGTAGTTGAGAAGGGGTCTGTTCACAGGGAATGAGATTTGATGTTATAGGAAAGTAGATCATGGTAAATGTGCTTTTTACACGAGGAAATTATATGTAGTCATGCTTTTGTAATCGAAGCATATCTCTAAATTTGCCAAATCAATGGAAGCTGTGTCATTCCCATGTCAGTCTCTCACAATAATTGTGGGAATTTAAGCCAAGTGGTTCCCTTTTGAGCTTCTGGTTGAATATCTATTTTACCCACAGTTACAACTGTTGGCTGACCGTCTAAATTTGATGATGTTAAGTGGCAGAACATTAAGAGAATGAAAGTGGCAGAGCATTAAGAGAATGAAAGAGGCTTCTTATTGATTTTGTAATGAAAGAGAATGATGCATCTTGTGTGTTTTATTTCCTCTGTTGGGTGTCATTTCAAAGCTGTGGATCCAATCCAGGGTACAGTCTTATCTTTATAGTGTAATTGGAGTCCAACTAGTTATTCTGATCCACAGGTCGCCAACAACCGAGGAGGTCCCCAAGCAGAAAGAAGAAAAAGAAAAGAAAACTAGGAAGAAGAGAAGAAAGTCAAGTGGATGAAATCGGAATGAAAGCATCCTTGTTCTGTATCAACTTTGAGGAAGCCTTTTGCTGGAAGAACCTTGTTGTTGTCTGTATTCTATCCAGTTGACTCGAAAAAGTGTTTTGACCCCTAGGTTGTTTAAGGTGTATGTGTAACTGCTCTGTACCCTGCGACTGCGTATTCTATGTCCGTTTTGCCATCTCCATTTTGGCCGTCTTTGGATGAGATGGTGGGAAATGTAATCATACCTTAACTCAGGAGACGTCATATTCGTGGACATTCTTGGAAGGAAATGCGTTTTGGGGCAAATATTTTGTACAGTGCTCGTAAATTATTTTGGGGTAGTTCTTGGTTTTCAGTATTCAAAATGCCACAGATGTTGGGAGAAATGCAGTTTGTGGTGTTTGCAGACATTACAAGAGTTTGTGAAGAATGAGTTTTAACGTGAGAAAGCGTTTGGTTCACTGAAATGGAATGGATAAGAAATGATAATGAAACTAGTGTTGTACCCGATTTATGGGAAAAATTGGTATTTTTTTCGGCGGTCGTGTATCAAATAGGCACAATGTGAATTGATAAAAAAATCACATTAATAATTTTCCCAGCCTTGTTTATCGAACGGGCACAACGCAACTACAAAAAAAAAAAAAAAAAACATTGGGGTGTGTTTTTTTCATACCGGTGTATCACGAATTAACATTCTATTTACAGGAATGAAACCCCCAACAACCCGTGAAGTACGATTTAGTGATTAGTTTAAGTTGGAATGCATATATCGTTTGTCTTGTTCTTTTGATTGCTTGTTTATTTTTTTTTATTTTTTTTGTGCGATTGTCTCTTTGCCATATGTAGCCTATTCGCATATCGGCAGCACCAGAGAAAACATGAAGAAAGGTGCAAATACCAAGCAATAAGCGGGAGAATTGATTTCCTTTTCTTTTCTGCACTAAAGTTCTTTTTTCCCTGATTTTTCCTTTGAGAGGAAATTAACTTGACCGTGAAAGGATGTTCCGGTCGAATCCCACCGGCCGGAGAATCGTGCTAACGGTGCATTTTTTTTTTCTCCAGGAAAGCAGGGTTAGCCAAATGATGATCACTACTCACAAAGTACTGGAACTCTGGGAGTAAATCCCATCATTAGTAGAGGCACGAAACCAGCTTCTACAATCTGGACGGCCATGTCTCCCCATTTGTAGCATATTGTGGATCGGAGAAATCTCGAGGATGGAACCAGGGGCCGTTGATCTCGGATCGGACGGCTAAGAGAGCTCACTACACGCATGTAGTGAGCTCACTCACTACAGGCCCCCCAATTCCCTCGAGGATAAGGAATTCAGTCTTTGGTTACGCTACTGGTCTTGACCAAGGGTGTGACCAAGGATAGGAGAATACAAGTGTCTGAATTATATTAACCGAAAAACAAGAACACAACCACAATAAGCCCAACTACTGACGTCTAAAAGTAGTAAAACCACAAACTCACCCAAAGGTCAAAACGGCAAAACCATATGTAATGTATACCCAGGACCGGAAAGGGTAACCTAATAATAATCTTGTTTCTTCTGGCAATTTAAAGATATGACTATAATACACGCGAGGCAATTAATAAGTAATAATACTATTATTACAATTTAGGGGTGTTTTGGCAAAAATAATCCAATTTATCATTTTGACTTTACTCAATATATAATTTTTTTTGCATTGATTTTTTTGAATTATTGGTTCATCTCAACCAGAGGAATCTAAAATTTTAATTTTGGATTATCAAAATTCAAGAACGTTCACCAACGACAAATACAATCCAATTTGGTGATTCACAAAAATTTTAGGTTGGTTAATAATTTGTTACATTTTATATTGCTCAGACGAACCAATAATCTACAAAAAAAATCGATGCAAAACTAACAAATGCAAATTTTTTTTTGAATAAAGACAATGTAGCAGCCGAGGTCCCAAGGGTCCACTGAGGATATGATCCCCCGGCTCACCGAGGGGGTCCCAAACGCTCATCCCCCTCCCTCACCGGGCGGACAGAGGCACTTGGGGAAGACATCTGATAACGCCTTGCCGACAGGCTTGATTCCCGCCAGCTGTCCCTTCAACCGACGGATCTCTTGTTAGGAGCCCACTTCGCGGCAACCCTCTTTGCGGAGCATCTGGGACCGTTGGTTTCGGTCGTCTCACCGAAGGGCGGATTGTTGCGCCGAAGGCCTCCTCACCGTTACCGTAGAGATTGGCAGAGTGTTGGAGCTGGCCAACCAGTGAGGCCTAGGCCATCTCCCCCGTCGATCGGGAGGAAGCGCCGTTTGACACAAAAAGACACCACGCGCGAAGGCCCTAGGGGTTAGGTTTCCTACCGAGGGTCTTGATGACGCAACAGGTGACAGATGGGATTGAAGTGGTGTCAGACGGTGTCTGGACGACGTGCTCGAGGCATCTAACAAACCACGTGACGGACCGAGGGGTATCCCATGACTTATCAGGCATGCTAGAGGCCTGACGTCAGCTGAAGCGGGAAAACACTCATTGCTCGCCCCTGTGCTGGGTCATGTAAGGACGGCGCGTGGGGGTCACAGGGGACTTAGTGAGCAAGTTTCCCTTTGCCTATAACAGGGGAACTTGCCCACCTGATCCAGGATTTCTCTCTCTCTCTCTCTCTCTAAACACTCACACTTTACACAATACCAACCGTATTTCCCACCTCCGGTGACTTACTTAACCGTCGGAGTGCCTTCCCGGACCACCACCGTCCGGGCAAGGCACTAACACGGGCGTTACCTATGCAGGTTTTCTTCTTAGGCGAGCTTGCTAGGGTTCAGATGAAGTATCTCATTCCCTTCATTCTTTTCACCCGTTCCAAAAGGTTCAGGAGGGTCAACCGGAGAAGCAAACCCCACAGACAAAAAAATAAACCATTTAGATTTTTTTGCCAAAACAAACCATGACAAAATCGCATTGTTTGCCTGATTATATTTCCAACCAAACAAGGGGGTGCTAAGCTTCTTTCCCCTACCAAAATCATTCAATTCTATCAAATGACAAGGATCTCTTAATAATTCCAGTGGAAGTGAACCCAAGGGGTTCGGCCTAGTGGGCATGAAAAAGCATTATGTGTTTGGAGTCGCATATTCGAATTCCACGGTGGCCAAATATTCCAAAGTTTAGGGCTACTTGAGGGTTTGCTCAGTCGTTAACTTTAAGGTCTCGGAATTAATTGATCTGTGCGCAAACTGATCAGGATATCCGATTATAAAAAGAAAATGATTCCAATGGAAATGAGTTCGTACACTTGGTTATGCCAACGTACCCTGACTAGCTATCTAAACACATGATATAGGATAAGGGAAAATTCATGGTACGCCCACTTGAAAAGGGTCGTACGGTGCGCCCCATTACATAGTATGTTTTTAGTACTTATAACGTTTGATTTTTTGTAATTATCACCTTTTTTTGGTAGATTACCGCGAATAGTGCATAATATGAATAGTGAATTTTAAAAAAAATTGTTAACGGGATAGGATAAGGGAAAATTCATGGTACACCCACTTGAAAAGGGTCGTACGGTGCGCCCCATTACATAGTATGTTTTTAGTACTTATAATGTTTGATTTTTTGTAATTATCACCTTTTTTTGGTAGATTACCGCGAATAGTGCATAATATGAATAGTGAATTTTAAAAAAAATTCTTAACGGGTTGTAACAAGTACCAAAAAAGCATAATTTATGAATTTTAAAAAATTCATAACGGTTTGTATTTGACTAAAATCATACGAAACAAGCACAAGAAGCATAAGTTATGGGGCATACTGTACGCCCCTTTTCAGTAGCGTGCCGTAGTAGCATCCTCCTATAAACTAGTAATTTCCAGCTATAAATGGAAGTCATGGGCGAAAGTGAATCATGGTCCCCAAATAGTTAATTACTAGAAACTTAGGGAACTTCAAGTGCATGAAAAAACAGTTGAGTTAGAGTTTTAGGCAATGACAAAAATTAGTTGTATCTAGGTACGTACAGCAGTTGGTTGAACAGCTTTTGCTGCAAACTTTAGTTGTTTTTAAGAGGAGTGTTATTGAGGAGTAGCTGGCGTAATTATTTCATGCACACATCTCTTTAAATTTCATTTCCAATTATGTATCTAACTTTTCTTAGTACTTTTTGTTAATGCAATGGGTCCGCAGCTAGTTTGCGCACACTTCGAACTAATTCATACTGTCATTCCAACCGTATTTTTCACGCTTATATATGACGTGAGGTGGCTCCAAGAGTTACTGATAAAGAGAATCGAACTTGAAACTTCAAGTACAAACAAACTCTAAATCTCAAGCCAAGACGATCGGGCCAACCTGGCCATTGGGGTTAGCTTTTCCTAGTGAAATTGACATCCAACCCCTCTACGGAAAGTTGCAATTTATGTGTGCTCGGGCACACGCAATTGGTTTTATGTCCGAATGCTCATAATTTTCCTCTCCGTTGCTTGGGGTCCATTCTGCTGTGTTTAGATCTTGGTTCTATAAGGGAAACTTAAGGGCCTGTTCGGCTGACTCATTTTCGCATTTTCATATTCTTGTTTTTGTTAGTTTTGAGTGTTTGGCCGGTAAAATCCAAAACACATTAAGCCAAAACTCATCCTCAAAATTTTACATTAGAGATGGGAAGTCAAAAGTAGACTGGGAGGAGCTTTGATTTTGATTTCTCATTTTCAACTTTTCCCATTGTTATTAACAAAAAAAAAAAAAAAACTACAAAATGTATCCTGAACATATTTCTCAAACACTACTCCTGTTGCAAAATGCATTCTGCATATTTCTTCCAAATACTCCTATCAGATTGAAAATACACGTTGACCACAATTCAAAAAGCCAAAAAACTAAAAAAAATTAAAAATGAAAGCTGAAAAATGAAGTTGCAAAACATCCCCTAAATATATATATATATATATTACCTCATATTTTATGGGTGTTTTGCCTTTACAAGTCGACTATCCAAGCATAGTGTTGGTTACACATGCATGGGAGAAACCTCTCTGGGATCAGCACCATCTCCATACTCTATCATTCCATATCTCATCAAACCTCCCAGCAGACATCTAGTACAGTTACTAAAGTTAAGTTCGATATTCAATTTGGGCAAAGAAACAGCATATTTCCCTTTATTACCTGTTCTTCTTTCCCTTACCTGCTCTTTGCCCCTTGAACTTTTGTGCTAGTTGCACTTCATTCCCTTTAAATCAAGTGACACACTGCACATTTTTGTTAAAATTTTCAATTAAGAAACAACCAAATTCCTAAAATCACACACGTACGTCTTCTAATTTTCTCCCCAATCTATATATTTACATGCATCTATATATACATAAATTAATATGTACAAATTAAGTAAGAAGGGTAAAATTGGACATTCGAACAATTTAGGGATGAGAACTTAAACCACGATGATGTCATGGATGGAAACTTTATTGGAGGTTAAAAAAAAAAAAAAAAAAAAACTCAATGGAGGCTGGTTTTAGGACTATATTTTGATTTACTCGCGATAATATATATGTTTAAGTCGGTCTTATATATATATATATTGTTCATAAATGTTAATTTTTTCTCTAAGGTTACAACCATTGCATGCCCCTAGGCCCCATTGTACTTTGAATTCTTGGTTTTGCAGAGCGTTGGGATCCAAATAATCATTAGTTCAAATAAATAAATAAAAACGGGAAAACAAAATTTATTTTCCTTTAATTCACCGTCCTTTCACTGTTCTCGAGAATACTTTTCCACAACTAAAGGGAGGCATAAAGGAACAAGGTCACTTCTTGTACTTAAAAAAATGACTTTAGGTTTCTTGTTTTGTGGTTGTTCACCAATTTTATTAATTACTGCATCCTATTTCAACTAATTTCAAAACTGCAAGTAGTTGGCATTGGTTGACACTGATGGCTCATTGAAGTTTATCACATGGCACCTTTATCCCCACTCCCTCTTATTTACTCCATGATTAACATGAGAAAGCCTAAAAGATAGGGAAGCGGGGGCTCTGCTGTCTCTCACGGCCAGCAGCCCCTACCAACCAAGGAAACGGCACAGTTTTGCCACATTAAGAGGGTTCTTCTTTGTGCTTCCTCCTTCCTTGTTTGGTACCCAATAAAAGGGGCAATAAAGCAAACAAAAACATGTTTTTTAATGGGGCAAAAAAGCATCATATATAACAAACACAACCCTGCTATAAAAAAAATTAATTCGTGGGCGCCTTACGAATTCCGAAAAAGGCCCTTACTGATATCAGATTAATCTTATTTTTTACAGGTACGCATATAAAAACGTTTTAAGATATACTAGCGGTTTGAATCATCTTTATGGGATCCAAAATAAGCTCCACAAAAAACCCAATAATTCATTAATGTGAAATTAAGTTTTTCGCCTTACGAATTCTGAAATGCTCTTACCGATGTCGGATCATGCTCATTTTTTATAGATACGCACACAACAATAATTAAGATAAACTCCCTGTTTGAATCAGTTTTGCAGGACCCAAAATAAGCCTCACAAAAAAAAATATTTTTTAAGAAAATTTTAAGAACAACTCCTTAATTATCTTAAAATGATTTTTTGTGAGGCCTATTTTGGTCCCAAAAAGATGATTCAAACCGTGATTTTGTCTTAAAATGTTTTTATGTGCGTACCTGTAAAAAATTAGCTTATTCCGATATCGGTAAGGACTTTTTCAAAATTCGTAGGGCGCCCTACTAATTACTCCGTAATGTGTTTTTTTATAGTAGCTGGGTTGTGTTTGTAATGCCTTTTTGCCCCATTACAAAATAGATTTTTGTTTGCTTTGTTGCCCCATTTATTGGTACCAAACAAGGTGGAAAGACAGCACAAAGGAGACCCCCTTAACATGGCAAAACGTTAACGTTTTAATGGTTGGCAGGGGCTGCTGGAGACAGCAGAGCCCCCGCTTCCAAAAGATAGTATGCCAAAAGGCTTCATGCTTTGAGGCCAGGATGCTGGGTTTCTTTCTTTTTTTTTCCTTATGGTTAAAGTGTGCCTAGGGTTCTTACATCCAGAGGGAAAAGGTCCTTCCCTTTTGGGCGAGGAGGGATTCAAACCCCCAACACAGTGGTTTGTAACCACGAACTCTAATACTCTGAGTTACAGGCCCCACCACGTCTTCACTGGATCTGTTCCCGGAAGTCTTTTTTTTCCTAGCCAATTTATTGAGCCAACAATAGGCGAAGGAGTGGCATCTCTCTTCTTTTCCCTGTTAAACACATCTAACGGTTCAGATCATCGAAATTCGATCCCGAACAAAAATCCCTCACCGTAGAGTTTAAGGGAGCCCTTATTGGATATTTGTTGTGTGTGTGTGTGTATATATATATATATATATATCCGCACCCTAAAATGCGGACCTTCCATTCACACCCAACTTTTCCGATCAAATTTTCATGATTCGAACCACTCAATGTGTTTAAAACGTGTTTTTAAGGGTTTCCGCGAGAAATGAGCCAAAAATAATACCGGGAAGGCTTAATTCGATGTTTTCTCCAAAATGAATGAATACATCTCCAAACCGTTCACTTTGTAAAGCTCGACGAGAATAATAACTACGCCAAAAAGCACGTTGATCAGATATTGGATCACATAGCTTCATAACACAATAATTGTTTAATAATAAAAAGACGTTTTGCAAAACCGCTCACACTCACACATCAAGATAAATGGTTTTCGTGACCTTATATATATCAACCAGTAATCAGATCAACTTGATTTTTTGGTATGATTAATGTTCTTGATGACTTTTAAAAGTGAATGGATGGACTTAAACATAACCGCATCATTCCTATATACTACCACCTCCGTCTCATAAAGATTCTCTCATATTAAAAATGGAAATTTACAAGAATGTCTTTTCCTCTATAAAAAGTTAAATCATTTTTGCGAAAGTCGCAAAAAAAAAAAAAAAAAAAAAAAATATATATATATATATATATATATATATATATATATATATATATATATATATATATATATATACACACGAATTATCCTGTCAAGGATCCCGGAAATCCCGGATTGAAGCGTTTTGAAGCATTTAGAAAATGTTTTTGGAAAATCCGAGCCGTCCAATGTGTTCAAAAGGTGTTTTCCAAGGTCCACGCGGAAATCTTCAAAAAAATACCGGAAGGGCTTGATCCAAGCATTTTTTTCGCAAAAAATGTACATTTACAGTTTTGCGGAAAAATGCTTGGATCAAGCCCTTCCCGGTATTTTTTTTTGAAGATTTCCCGCGTGGACCTTGGAAAACACCTTTTGAACACATTGGACGGTTCGGATCGTCAAAAAAATATCGGGAAGGTGGAGTCCCGGATTCGGGACTCCCGGACTTGATCGGGCCTCTATATATATATATATATATATCAATGATTTACTTCAATTTGCGAAAATTGATTTCTTTGACAAAAATGTAGTAATTTTTTAACTCTTAGTTTTACATGTGGACACTTTTTTGGGGGATAGGAGGAGTAATACTTCGTATTTTAACATTGATCATTGTAGTTTCTTCTTATTATTATGTATTTCATACAACATAGTAATTAATATTGTTTGGAAGTTTATTTTGCATTATCTTTCTGTGTTTAACTTTTTTGCAAGGAAAAGTATAATGGTAAAAAATACAAGACCACTTCATCTTGACTCTTGATATACAACTTTACCTTTTGAAATTTAATTAGGGTTTATGCAAAAAATAAATTAAAAAAACATAAAGCTTGAATATTGTGGCACCCTGGCTATAAGGTAGTACATGGACCAGGGATTACAATAATTGAACACTGCCAAACAACTGTCCAAATTGAATATTGTGGAACTACTTGTACTACCTACCAAAGCTTCCTGTATTTTGTGAGTGGTCCATATATTCTTTCTCCCTAAAGTGTTATAATCGGACGTCAATCAGGCCTCATGTGTGTGTACAAATATAAAAACCCATCACCCCCTAATTTTCCAAGCACACCAGTACCACACCCAAAGATCTAAGTCCTACATTTTTCTTGCTTGCTAGAAAAAGGACCTTAAGATTTGGCAATTGTTGAAATTAAGGTCTTTTTTTCACCTATGGCTTATACCTCATCGGGCCCGAATTTTATGTGGATTATTGTTCTAGGGCTCGCATTGGGGTTGGTACACTATGTCCCTCGAGCTGAGGCAGCAGCACGGGCATTCTTTGTGTTTGGAGACTCTCTGGTGGACAATGGCAACAACAACTACCTGGCCACCACAGCCCGTGCTGACTCGCCCCCTTATGGGATTGACTATCCCACTCACCGCCCCACCGGCCGCTTCTCTAACGGCTTTAACATCCCTGATCTTATCAGTTGAGTTCTACTCCTTTTGTCCTTTTTAGATTTTGAGAATATGCATTATGTTAGACAAATTATTTTTATGTACATAGGTGAATGTGCAGTGGTAGCTACAAGACCAAACTTGCCTTTATTTTGTTGCCATTTTGGGTAGCTTTTATAAAATATTGGAGTATATTTTTCAAGGGTTGCATGTTTTTGTCGCAAATGAATACGATTTTTTTCCCCCGAAAGACAAAGACACAGAGAGAGAGAGAGAGAAACGTATATTTTTTTGGTCGTTGTCTTCAATAATGTCCACATCCATGTGGATGTGCATATATACGTACATAATAGGCATGTAAATTAATTTTAAATAAAGGAAAGTGTTTTTATTTCTTGTGTTGTGACTGATCATGTCCGTGGATTCTGCATGTTAATTATCAGGTCAGAGTATTGGCGCAGAATCCACATTGCCATACCTTAGCCCGGAGCTTAATGGGCAAAAACTACTCGTCGGTGCCAACTTTGCTTCTGCCGGAATCGGTATCCTTAACGACACCGGAGTCCAGTTTGTAAGTTTCATACAAATCAAAATATGATTAATTAATATATACAAAGGTGGAGCTATTGTGGGGCCAACTAACATACGTTCTTGTTAATCTTATTTTTATTTTATTTTTTTATCATTGCATGTACTTATAAGGCTATTGATTTTTTTTTTCCCCTTCTGATTTTACAAGAAACAAAAATTAAGCTGTAAATTTGATTCCCGCAACTTCAGTTTGTCTATTCAAACCTTTTAACTTTATTTTCTTTTGTATTTTCATTTGAGTGAAAACTGAGCCTTACTTGACCAACTTTTGACGGTATTTTTTATTTTTTTACATGATTTCCAGTTTAAGAAAATGCTTCCAAATGGTTCTTTCCAAATTGTTTCTGTCTTTCATAATGATATATAGTTAATTACTAATGTCTCTTCCCATTTATCTGATAGAAAAATAAAGCACTTCCGTGCATAATTTTTCTGATCTTTTTGTACTTCTTTAAATTGGTGTAATTTTTTTTAAGAAATCATGCACGAAAGTACTTTATTATTATTTTTTCAAAAATGAAAAACCTTTTTGTAAGAGACTGTATAGTTGACAATGATTTGAGATTGACAATATGGGGACCAAAGTGAAATATCATAAGAATCAAGGGGGCTAATAACAAAAAAGCAAAATAGACAACAGTCCATTATTGGAAGTAAAATGTGGTGACAATAAATTTTATTTTCTTTACTTAATTTGCAGGCAAACATAATAAGAATAACCCAACAGTTGCAATACTTCCAACAATACCAGCAAAGGGTAACTGGGCTGATAGGAAGTGGTCAGGCAAAGAGGCTGGTAAACCAAGCTCTTGTTCTAATTACACTGGGAGGCAATGACTTTGTCAACAACTACTTCTTGGTCCCCTACTCTGCTAGGTCTCGCCAATACAACCTCCCCGATTACGTCCGATATCTCATCTCCGAGTACCAGAAAATTTTACAGGTATATACATCGATCCTACACTTCGTTTTTCAAATCTGCTTCTCGACTTGCAGGAGTAAGAATGAGCATACGCTTAACTGTTTTCTCATATTGTGCACTAACGGGAGTCTCATGTTTTGAATAGCCTGTTACCTTCTCGTAATTTTTTCTTTCCTCTTTTGAATTCAATTTACAGCCCATGTGATTAGGAAAATTACCCGTAAAATTTTCCAATTTTAAAAAATGAATGGATATATATCTACAATAATGGTGTGAATCATATCATACAGAAATAAAATCTACACCATTTACTTATTACTTAGAACATTTCCGTTCGTACTAATTAATTTATAGGAGTGAAGATCTTAAATAAAAAAATCAATTAATAACAATAAACTCCCATTCAAAAATAATGTAGCTTTAGATTTTTGGATATCGTGAAACCTAAAAAGGACTTATGACAAGTGTACACGGGTTCTTGTTTTATGTATAGCTTCAAAAGTTATCATAATATCGGCAAAACAAAAGAAGATTTTTGGCTTTTTTTGCCTTATCATTTTGATTTGTGTCGCCAAATTTGAGAATATTTCCCATTTAAAAGAAATTAGTATTCACAAAATCTACCCTAAGCCGGCGACTCACATGTAAACATGTTTTTTTTCGATAAGTAACATGTAAACATGTTGAACGTACAAAGAGTATCCAATGTCAAATGCAAAGAGGTGTCAATGCATGTCAAGTTAGAGCCATAAATGAATCGAGCCAAAAAGTCTCGTTATTAGAAGTGGGTACATGCAATTTTAATAATTTTAATAGTAAGACATGCGAGTCACACGAAAGTAAGTGGAAATAATTAAGTCACGCGAAGGTAGGTGGAAAGGAAGGTATGCTACACAGTTGTAACTTGTTATTATGACAAGAGGTTCTCTCTCTCTCTCTCTCTCTCTCTCTCTCTCTCTCTCTCTCTTATTTTTATGAATCTACATAATATTTTATGAAATACATTTTAGATCAGTCTCAAATATTAATGATGTTCTGGTCTTTCTTAAGAAAAGAACAATAAATGTCACGTCAATGAGTAATCCAAAAATGAAATCCATACGTTACCATACATACAAAAGGGGTCTTGAATGTGTGATGTGCGGGGTGTTGTGCATAGCTGTGGGGCTCCACCCAAATCTCGTTGTTTGATCCGAACTGTCCATTTTGTTCGTCTCGTCGAGTATGGACCCCACGCAAAAATTAAGGTTGATCGGCCATTGGTAACTTTTTGATTGGTGACCATTTAGTTTATAGTTTTGTAAAAAAATCATCTACAACAATTTCTTTGATTATTTCGTTCTCAAGAAAAATGTTGTCTAAAAACGTAGTTACCGATGTTCGATCAACTTGAATTTTTACGTGGAATATATAGTCGATAAGACGAACAAATTGAAAAGTTCAGATCAAACAATGAAACCAGGGTGGGCCCAATAGCCGTGCACATCACGTGTGCTGTACACTCCCGCAAAAAAGTCTATTAGTAAGGATAGCCTTAAGAGTTCCATGTGTCTTTCAATCATTAATACTATAAAGTAGAAATGAGAACTTTTAATTGGCTCATAATCCCATCAGACCACTTGATCTCTTTCTAATTTCAAATCTCACAAATCTGTCCAAATATGCAGTATATTCCTACCAAACAAAAAGTAAAGTTGTTCATTATGATACTAACTTATTTGAATTAATTAGTCTTTACATAGCACGAGTTTGTTGCTCGCTAGTATATGTACATATATAAATGGATACGTGGTGGATGCAGAAACTTTATGATCTAGGGGCGCGGAGGGTGATGGTGACGGGTACCGGACCATTGGGTTGCGTTCCGGCAGAATTGGGGATGCGCGGCAGCAGAAACGGGGAGTGCATACCCGAACTCCAACGCGCAGCAGCTTTGTTCAACCCTCAACTAGTTCAGATCATCAACAACCTCAACAGCAAAATTGGCAGCACCATCTTCATAGCTGTGAATGCTCGGCAAATGCACATGGATTTCATCAGTAACCCTCAAGCTTATGGATTTACTACATCAAAAATAGCATGCTGTGGGCAGGGGCCGTACAATGGTATCGGCCTTTGCACGGCCCTGTCTAACCTGTGCCCCAACCGAAACTTGTACGCATTCTGGGACGCTTTCCATCCATCTGAGAAGGCCAACAGGATCATCGCGCGGCAGATTTTGGCAGGCACCCCCCAGTACATGCACCCCATGAATCTCAGCACCATCATGGCCTTGGACTCTATGGCATGATGAATAAACAAAGATGATCAATCCATGTAACACCAAAATAATATTGTCTTTCCTTCCTTAAAATTTGTGCAATTGTCTTTGTTTCTGTTTTCTGTTTCGTCAAGTGTTTGATATTTTTCAATGTATGTTTGCAAGAGGTACGAGGTATATGTGGCAGCAATTTAGCAGCAATGCTCGATTAAAATGCTGGGAAGTGGTGTTGTAATTCTTGGTTGTTTGTCAATAAATAGAAAATCTTGTTTCTTGTTTTCTTTTTTCTTTTTTGAATTCATCTTTGCATATTAGAGCAAGTCTATTGGTTGCTATATATATTGACTTACAATGTCATATAATTCGATTGTTCTATGTTTGTCAACCAAGTTTGTTCAGTGGTCGTAACATAATTGGGAAAAACGTTTTTGCAAAAGTCATGTCTTTGCCGGTGAAAAAATACCAATAAATACAAGGACTAACACCCATAAATTATATATCTGCATTTATTCTATTATGCGGAAAACAAATACTCCCTTCGTCCCTTTTTTAGTGTCCACATTTTCATTTTGGGCTGTCCCTTAATAAGTGTGTGTTTTGAAAAGTTAATGGATAAAAGTTTGTACAATTATCATTTTGCCCTTTTGAAAAGTTAGGAGGTAAATAGTTAATGGGTAAAAGGGGAGGATAATTTTGGAAAGTGGAGGTAAAAGTTGATGTGAAAGGTATATTGATGATATTTCTTTAATACGTTGGATTTACGAAGCAACACACTTAAAAAGGGACGGAGGGAGTATAACAAAAGATCTTGAATTTAACACATCTTAAAAACAATAAATTAAAACGTACCTTTGTTAGCCATTGACATTAGAGAGTATAAACCTCTTAATTGGAATCACCTTAATTCTTGGCTCACCTTCTTCTCTCTGTCTCTAACTTTTAGAATACCCAATAACTTTAATTGATGGAAAAACCATACGTAGAAGGGGGTGGGTATTCCTTTATTGTAAACGACTCGAGTGGGCTCTACATTAAAAAACTTAGACACGTGATCATGAATTGTGATTAATTCAGACTACTAATGTGAGTCATAGCGATTGTACGACACAATGCCATATTCCCTTCTATACACCACATCATTGATAACCATCATTAACCAAGTCCATAATATTTAGGCTGCAATGCCTAAAAGCCCTGTAATTTGTCTTGTTAAGACATTTCCTGTGTAATAAAAATCCAAAATAATATGTGTACGCATAATTGGAAACAGGAAATTAAATAAAAAACAAAATATTATTTGCACCAAATAGTGCGCGATAAGCACTCAACTACTGATATCATGGATTTCTTAGAAGACCCATCCTAATTATAACATGTTCTTTGTATGTCTTCGGTGACAATCCCTTTGTCAGCGGATCAACAACCATAAAAGTCGTGCTTATGTTCTCAATAAACACTTGTTGTTTCTAGACTCTTTCTCTAACAACCAAGAACTTTACTTCCATGTGTTTCAAGCCACTAGAGGACGACTTGCCATTCTTGGAGAAGAAAACTGCAGTGAAATTATCACACAATAAATCTTCATTGGCTTGGCAATTGAGTCAACAACACCAAGATCAGAAATGAAGTTCCGCAATCATAAAGCATGACTTGTGGCCTCAAAGCACGCCACAAACTCGGCCTCCATTGTAGATGAAGCAGTAATAAAAATCCAACTCATTCGAATATCGGTAAGGAGTTAATCGATTTTTGTTCTTGAAATCCAAATGAGTTCATTTTTTGCATGCAATATTTTAAACAAATTAAACGGCTCCCATTATTAGCAAAAGTTTACAAAATGAGTCTCAAACAAGCTATACATTTAGTGTACATCAAAATGGGTGCACCCCGTGAACCACATTCCTAAAGTCAACACTCCCAAAAAACCCTAGAGAGAGAAAGAGCATCAGAGGTTTTAGATCTGGGAGGGGATTGAGGCCGCCGCCTCTCCCTCTACCCCCTCCCTCCCCTCCTTCGCCCAGCCTCCCCCCTTCCTCCTCTCCTCCCCTTTTCGAACCTCATCTCTCTGCTCACCCTCCACCTTTTCCATCTCTCTGCTCACCCTCAACCCTTCCGCCGCCTTTCTCCGCCGCCCATTACCCTTCCCTCCGCTTCCACCTCTCTGATTTGGGTCCGATCTGTGACGGTTCGGAGTTTTGGGGTTCGGTTTTGGCCTCTCCGGTGAATAAGTCGTCGGTTCCGGCGCGGCGTTTTCGGCGGCATACATCTTCCACCGGAGCTTTTGATATTTTTTTTTTTTTTGTTTTTTTGGGTTTTGTCTTTACCCCTTGTTAGGTGGTTGATTAGCCCCTTTACGGGTGCTTTGCTCTCTACGTGGAGTGTTTTTGTTCTAGATTTCATCCGTATTTCATGCTTAATGGTTTGAGCTGGGTGTCCCTTAGGATTCTCTACTACTAAATCGAGGACGGACTGTGTGCCGGCACCTAGTGCAGGCCTGCCGGCGAGTGTGTCTGCGAGCTTGGAAGCCTGTGTACTTTTTCAGCAGCTCAGTTTTAGATTTTGGTAGTTTTGGTTCATTCCTGTATTCAGTGATGTAATCTTTGCTGGATGGCTGTTATTGATATGACTGATTCAAAAAAAAAAAAAAAGGGGTGCACCCATTGTTGGGCTAACTCCTAATATAGCTTTTGCTTTGAACACACAATTTATTTTAAAACACACCTAATAAGTAATAACATGGGGTCCCAAAATTTATTTAACAATCCGAGTCGTTCATTTTTAAGCTTTTAATGTTTCATGCAAAAACTTATATTAATCATGTACGATAAATTCTTTTAATGATCCATTTTACCCAAAGATAATGTATAATACTAAGATTGCTATCAATGGCTGACCATTTTGATTTTTGGGCAGAGACAATGTTTGTATCAAGACTTGTAAAATAAACGATTTCGATTATGAAAATATATGGTGAAATTTATTTTTTTAGTGGTGTGTAACTAGAATTTTACCCTTGGAAGTCCAATTCTACTTTGTTATCCACTCCCCCACTGTCACTCCAAACTGATTATTACACTCCCAAGCCGAAGAGGGGCGGAAGAGGAGCCCAAACTATACTAACCGCCAACCGGATAATGGCGAACTTGTTAACAACCTCTTCACATTCGCCCCTGAAATTGCCCTACTTTTATTCTCCTTCTTCCTCCACAACCTCCGCATTATTTCCGACCTCTCGAAATGCGGCGGCGGTGTTTGCGTCTTTGGCGGTGTCGCCGCCGAGTAGTACTACCAGGAGGAGGAAACAGAAGAAGAAGAAACCCGGCAAGGACGGCGACAGTGACGCGGCCTCGGTGATGATGGCGGGCGTGTCGAGCGCCGAGAAAGGGTTGAGACTGGTTTTCATGGAAGAGCTGATGGAGCGCGCTCGGAGCCGTGACGTCGACGGTGTTACCCAAGTCATTTACGATATGACCGCCGCTGGACTTGTCCCCGGCCCTCGATCCTTCCACGGTTTGATCGTATCCCATGTCCTCACAGGCGACCATGAAGGGGCTGTGAGTTAATTTCCCATTCCCTCTTCTAAGTTTTTTTTTTTTTTTTTATTTGTTACAAGCAGAGTACAAATATGTAAATTACATAAAAACGGCACAAGCCCACAATTATAGCAAGCCCAACTGATGGGACATTAAGGAAAAAAGTACTATTTAACAGAGAGCTCTCATTCCAAGGAAGAAATAATCAATCTTGGGCAAGGATCAACCTGACCTCTAAAGCGTACGAGGGTGGCCAACTAAGCTAATCCCGGTTGGTTTACCCTTTTGAAGTTATATAGATGTATATAGGTGTACATGCCACATCCATTTGCCAACTGAATTGGCATTTGCTTCATAGTTTTAAGAGCACTGTTACGGTGATCATATTTGGTGACCATTTTTAGGATAAGAGGTGAGTTGTCATTTCTGCATTAGTAAGAGACAGACATGACAAGTGGGGCCCATTCCACCAATGCACTCATGACAACTCATGTCGTAGCCAAAATATGGTCGCCAGATGTCCACCCTAATATTATGTAATTTCAGTTCTTTTGGGAACACTTGAGCTGGAGATGGATTGACGACCTTGAATTGCAACTAGTTGAAGCCTAAAAGAAATTTTTATTGAATCTATATGTTTAAAAAAAATTAAGTCATGCACGCATCTGACATTTGTACAGTTAAGAGTTAGGTATGGCCGTATGGGGCTTTCAATTTGAATAATTAAACATAAAAACCAAGATATGACCATTGTGGATTTAGTTAAATGATATCGCTTTCACATAGCCAGTAGTTTAGTTATTGACTTCAAATATTTTTGTGCTGAAATGTATAGACCTATTTTTGGTATTTACTCTTTTACACATTGCTACCTAAATGCAGATGCATGCATTGAGGAGGGAGTTGGGTGAAGGCCTTCGTCCCCTCCATGAAACATTCGTTGCATTGATTCGCTTGTTCGGTGCTAAAGGCCATGCTATTAGGGGAATGGAAATTCTTGCAGCAATGGAAAAGCTGCACTTTGACATCCGCCAAGCTTGGTTGGTGCTTGTTGGTATGGTGTTCCAAGAACCCCATACTCTAACCATTTTAAATGCCGATCATTTATGTCTCTCTTGCACTTTTAGCATATACCGTAAGTGGATCTCTCTTAATGTACCCAGAGGAACTTATGAGAAGCAATCATCTGCAAGATGCCAATGAAGTGTTTCTGAAGGGTGCTGAGGGTGGACTGAGAGCTACTGATGAACTTTACGATCGTCTAATTGTGGAGGACTGTAAAGTCGGGGATCACGAAAATGCTTTGACTGTAGCTTTTGAAATGGAGGCAGCTGGGCGGATGGCGACAACATTTCACTTTAATTGTCTTCTAAGCGTCCAGGTAATTCAGTTACAGTTCCTTTTTATTTCTCAGGTTTCTTTTTCTGAGTTTCACCTTTCACTAGTTGACTATGTGCCAGAAAAGTAATTTCTTGTCCTACGTTCTCAGGTTTATGTAATTGACTTTGTAGACTCAGTTTCAAGTTGCTGCTTCTACCAGCAAATCTTATTGGTGGGAGATATTGTGGGTTTAACTAATTTAATCAAGTATTTAACTCTATTTGCAACAACTATACTGGCTGCTATAACACAAAATGGTGATCTTCTGGCACGATACATCAGATGAAACTGAGGCATGCTGCCAAACCATATAACAGGCTAGAGATTCTAGAGGAGGCGATTTCGTTATTCAGCACCTTATGAAATGTGACAAAGTGCTGTTGGATGCGAATGGATATGTGAAAGGGGTGGGAGGTTGGGTCTCTAAGGAAAAGTAAGGATTTTTATGGGTTGGGCTTTGGAATGAGATACACTGAGGTCATTCCTTTTTTGGAGGCTTTTCTGGATACCTGATATACTCCCTCCGTCCCAATTTAATTGCTCCCTATGGTTATGCGTGCCTTTTTAAAACTCTTGTAGTTTTCATTCTATAATGTATTTTATATGCAATATGGATCTTATTTGATTGATCTCAACTAGTTCTATTAGACAAAAATTTTAAAAACTTTGAAAACATTACCAATAAAAAGATATAGACGTTTAAAAATGGCACGAATATTCGTAGGGAGCATTTAAAATGGGACAAAGGGAGTATTAAAATATGACAATGTTTTCATGTTGGATTATTGAGGATCCGAATTGAAAGTGGTTTTGGGAAATAGTGTTTATTCGGCCTATTCAGGATTCGGAGTTTGTGTAGTTGATGAGTGTTTTGTGCTTCTTTATTGATCGTAGATTTATGAGGATATTGATGATGCAATATGTTGGAGGCTGGCTGTTTGAAAATTTTAAGAGTTATTTATGTTCTTATCCCCTTAACTATACACAGTTTGTCTATTTCGTTCCTAGACTATGTAAACCCTAATTTTATCCCCTCAACTATCGGATTCCATGCAATTTTATCCCTTAAAAGAGGTGTGAAGGGACTCACTTGCATGGAATCCGGTAGTTGAGGGCATAAAATTAGGCTTTATGTAGTTTAGGGACGGACAAACTATGTATTAGTTTAGGGAACAAAAACATAAAAAACTCTTTAATGAAATCCTTTCTCCCCTTCTCATTTGTGAGAAACGAAATTCTTTTCCTTGGAAGAATACTTGGAAGTTAGCCCGCAACACCTGAATGTAGTGTGCTTGAAACAATGCAACCAAATATGATCATTAATCAAGGAATTCATATAACATCACTTTGCTAGTACATGAGCACTATTTAATATTATTTCACACCTTGATATAAAGTTTTCTAGCATCAGTTGAGATTTTTTAAACTTTTGGCAATGGCCGACTAATTTTATTGTTTTTGTTGTGGCCTACTTATGGTGGACCCGAGCTTTATTGTGCGGAGATTGATGTTTGCAAATTTTGGAACAATCATTTGATTTGTACCCGGTTGGTTTAAGTACAACTTTTTACGCTTAACAACAAACTGATTTCTTTTCTTGGTTTTGTAGGCTACTTGTGGAATACCTGAAATTGCTTTTTCCACTTATGAGAATATGGAATATGGAGAAGGTTACAAATTTCCCTTTGTCTTTATGGAAACTCATTTTTGGATTTCTGCTTGTAATGTTGCTGCTAATCTATGTACAATGATATAAAGTAAGGAAGATTGCGTGAAAACAGGTATTTTATAGGGATGGAAGCCCATATAGAAATTTGTTTGAGGTACTTGGTCAGTTGGTGCTGGTCGAAGGTTATTTTCTTTATTTCGAGTGCATATCAGGAGAAGATCCTTTGGTTTGATAATTATATTAATGAGGCAACGGACCTTTACTAATCAGTGCTGCCTTTTCATGCTTGATGAGGAACTAGTTTTGCACTCACCTATCCATTATGGTACAACTAGCAAGCTTTGGGGGCTGGTTTTGTTTTCTTTGGGATGGATTTGGTTCTTTGCAGGTTGTAGCTTTGAAACTTTAGGACCAATGCCTATAATGTCAAAGACTTAAGTCGGTATGCAATCTACCCCTCAGAGACCCCATTAATGAGGACTAAATGGTGCAAGCATTATTTTTGTTTGGGTGTTGGAAAACTAAGGCGGAAAGTATGGTGCTTAGCTCATCAGTGGTTGATATGGCTTTTATGGAGGGAGGGAAACATGAGATGTTTCAAGGAAAGAGCAACCGTGGTATCTTGTATCAATCATCATGACTCCAACAGGGTATAATCACCCTAGCAACATGCACAATTGTCTGTTACTACCCTTATCAATTGGTATGAAACCCACAATAACCACTTGCCCAACAAAGCTTTATTGAAAATTCCAACCTTACTGACCCAAAGCTTCTCCCTAATCACGATTTGAGCGTAATGAGCATCATGAGGTTGCCAAGTAAAAAACAAATTTGAGCTGTGAATCTTGGTGGAGAAATCAACCAACTGCAGCGAGGGTGGATCGAATAGTAGCTCAATAGCGCCTAACTAAAGATGTTGGCAAACGTGTTGACAATCAATCTCGATATCATCCTTGCAATGAGCCATGAAAGATGTAATAGAAATAAGGGAAACGCCCCATATAAGCCACAAGCCATTAGAGCCAAATTATTTCAGAAGTAGCAGAGGCCACACCCCGGCATTCAATTGTTAGATGGCTTGATATACATTGTTGGGCCCATTTTCTAGCAGCTTAAGCTTTTGTGAGAGTTGGTAACTTAGCATGGTATCAGAGCTAGGTTTTCAGAGGCTTTTCCCCTTGTGTTTGTGCCATAGTTGCACTTTATTTCGTTGTGATCCGTATGTTCCGGATCCTTTGTTGACCTCTCCGCGTGCAAGACAGGGGTCGCACGTGTCTGGGAGTGTTGGGATTTGTGCCACATCGGTTAATTATCACCTCAAAAACTAGTATATGAGCTTGGACGGCCTCTCTACTCATTACCGATTGGTTTTGAGTTGGATGCTTTAACATGTTATCAGAGCTCTGGTTGCGAAAGGTCTTAGGTTCAAGTCTCTCTGTTTGTATTTGTTCTCCGTTTGTTGTAGAGAGAGAACAATGTGAAAAATACCTGAGGTGTAAAGGGCTCTCCTTTTCTCATTCATGTATACATATGGACAAAGGTACAAAGACTAAACTACCCTTAGCTAACAATATACATAACAAATAAACCCCTAACTTAACACTCCCCCTCAAGTTGGTGCAAAGATGTCTATCAAGCCCAACTTGAACACAATGGGATGAAAACTTTTACTGAGACCTTTTGTAAATACATCAGCTAATTGGTGTTTAGATCTCACAAAAGGTATGCATATCAAACCGTTGCTCAGCTTCTCCCTTTTGAAATACCTGTCAATTCCTATATGCTTTGTTCGATCATGTTGGACAAGATTATGAGCAATGTTTGTGGCAACCTTATTATCACAGTAGAGCTTCATAGGACCACGATGAGGGAATCCCAAATCGAGCAAAAAGGTTTGGAGCCATAAAAGCTCGCAAACACCATGAGCCATAGCTTTATACTCGGCCTCTGAGCTAGATCTAGCTACCATTGATTGCTTCTTACTCCCCAAGTAATCAGATTTCTGCCAAAGAAGGTGCAATAGCCAGGTGTAGATTGCCGATCAACAACAGAACAATCCCAGTTTGCATCAGTGAAAGCTTCCAATCTCAAGTGACCGTGATTGGAGAACAAAATTCCTTTACCTGGGGCAGATTTGAGATACCTCAAGATAGGATAAACTGCATCAAGATGCACAACACCAGGTTCATGCATAAACTGACTCACAACCCCCACAACATAGGAAATATCTGCCTAGTGTGAGATAAGTATATCAGGCAACTCACAAGTCTCTGATATCTTTCCTTATCTGTATGCTCCCCCACATTGCTACCAAGATGATGATTGACCTCAATAGGAGAGTCAGCTGACTTACATCCCAACATCCTAGTTTCTTCCAAGAGATCAAGGATGTTCTTCCTTTGAGAGATAAAAGTTCCTTTGTCAGATCTAGCCACCTCCATTCCAAGAAAGTGCTTCATAAACCCCAAATCCTAATCTCAAACTCTTGAGCAAGAAGCAGTGTTCTAAAAGTCGGGACTAGTCGGCGACTAAGTCGGGGTCGTGGCCTCACCGAGTCGACTAGGGCCTAGTCGGTTGAATTAGTCGCTGACCGACTTAGTCGGGATCAAGTCGGCGACTAATCGGACAAGTTGCCCAGTCGGATTAAGTCAACAAATCGGAAAAAGTCCGGACTAGTCGGGGCAAATCGGAAGAATTGCAAAAATCGGGGTGAAAAAAAAAACAGAATTCGCAAAAAAATTGGGGCCGTAGTGTATTTTTTAACGGTATACCCTAACCTAAATCCCCTTTTGTTTTCTTACCTCTTCTCTGGAAACACGATTCACTACACAGTTTGTCTCAGTTTTTTAATTATTATTTTGTTTTAGTGGCCACTAAGGCATGAATTAAAAAACAGATTGGTAGCACAATAGCGTTGTACAGTGTACATATTACATACTGCACAGTTTGATGATGTGCTACTTATGTTATTCTACTTACTCAACTTATGAAGGATGAAGGAGAATATATATTTAAAAAATAAATAAAAAATCTAGCCGACTAGTCCCCGAGTCGCTAGTCGGCAGCCATCCGACCTGGGACCGACTAGCGACTTTTAGAACACTGGCAAGAAGAGCCTTAAGGCTAACAATCTCATTCACGTCGTCACCTGTCATTATTATGTCATCCACATAAACAATAAGAATGGCAATCTTACCATTACTCCTCTTGATGAACATAGTGTGGTTAGCATATACACTTCAAATCTCAACATGGCTTTGAGAAACCGGTGAAACCATGCTCTAGGAGATTGTTCAATTTATAGAGGGTCTTTCTCAACCTACACACCTCTTCTGAAAAGAGGAAATACCTAGTGGTATGTGCATATACACTTCCTCCTCTAAGTCACCATGGAGATATGCATTATCACTGTTGAAGAGGCCAATCCAAAATAGCAGCACAAGAAAGCAAGGTCCGAACAGAGTTCATCTTGGTCAGAGGTGCAAAGGTCTCATCATAGTCAATACCGTAGGTTTGAGTAAAGCCTTTGACAACAAGTCTTACTTTATATCTCTCAACTGCCCCATCTGCCTTGTGCTTTATAGTGAACACCCATTTACATCCAATTGGTTTATTTTCCTCTGGAAGAATCACTAATTCCAAAATGACATTATTTTTCAAGGCTGTCATCTCTTCTACCATAGCTTCTTTCCACTTAGGTATTAGCTTCTTTCCAACCCCGTGGGATATATTTAGAAGAGAGAGAATAGATTATAGCACGATACGAAGGAGATAAACGGGAATCTGAAACAAACTGAGAGATAGGACGTTGAGTACACTTTCTAACTCATTTTCTATGAGCAACAGGAGCATCAAGATCATTGAAAGCAGTAGGGAAAGGATCATTACTAGATGAAGAGTCAGGGACTGAAGTGGGGGATTCAGATTGGTCAAGTGGCTCCGCACAAGTAGGCTTCCCCTTTTTCCTTCGAGAAAAGGTCTGCAGATTTGGCCTATCCAGTCTTCCACCAACATCTTGTTCCACTCTTTTTATACATAAAGGTTCCTGCCTGGAGTTTTCTTTCTCCCCCTCACTATGACAAGGTAAAGGGTAAGACCACGACTTTGGAGTATGAGATGTCAACAACTCTTCCTCCCTCATCTCTTCCTCTCTATCATTCTCCCCTTGAAGAGATGAAATGGACAGAGGATAAAAAAGTTATGTTTCCCAAAAAGTGACATCCACGGAGACATATGTTTTGCGAGAGTGTGGGTAATGCCTTTATAACCCTTATGAGTAGGAGAATAGCCAAGGAAAATACACTAGCGGGCTTTAGGATCTAGCTTACCATGAGGGTGCTTAGAAGCATGGATAAAACACAGCCAAAGACCTTGGGTGGAAGAGATGAGATCCAAGAACAGCCAGGATGGAACTTAAGAAGAGTTTGGAAATGGAAATCACTAGTTTTGACCTAAGTAAATATATCCACGTAACACACAGGAATAACAATCAATAAAGGTAACAAACCAACGATAACCGGAAAGAGACATGACAGGGGAGGGACCCCAAACATCAGAATGTATAACCATAAATGGAGATTCACTTTTTTGATTAAAAGGAGCATAAAGGAGCGTTTGTATTTTGCAATTTCACACGCTTCTCTAAAAAACTGACTCCTAGGACATTGCTTAACCAAACTAGGAAAAAGTTTTTCTAAAATTCCAAAAGATGGATGACCCAATCTACGGTGCCACTGATGCAATAAAGGAAGAGCCGACCTACATCCGCTTCAAGAGCTTGACCACATGACATTGGTGGAACGACTGGATTAAGTGCATGCTCCAAAAAATACAGTCCACCATAAGCTTTGCCACTGCCAATCCTTCTCCGCGTATCTAGTTCCTGAAGGCACATATGAAGGAAATGGATCAATAGGAATCATGTCCTCTAGTGAAAAAAAAAGATGGTCAAGAAAGGTAACATGACTTGATGCATGCAACTTTTTGGTGACTGGATTGTAGAACCTATATCCCTTTAATGAGTAATGCCATACCCCCAAAGAACACAGAGAGCAGAGCATGCTCTAGGCCTACTACTCTCCCGGATAGGAAGCATGACAAAGCATGTTGAACCAAAAACTCGTATTAAGAGTAATTGGAACTTGGCCTTACAGCTTTTTATAGGGTGAGATCTGTTAGGAGTTATTAGGAAAAGAGAGGGGACAAACGATTAAAGAGATAAACTGTATTAAGATTAGTCCCACCCAAATTACTATGGGAACAAATTATAAAATTAGAAGTGATGTAGTGGTATAAAGAATGGGCCTATGTATTCTTTTGGCTTTACCATTATATGCTGGAAGCATCTAAGAAATATGTCAACTCATTCAAAAAAAAAATTGTCCACCCAAATCAGAATGGATGATTTTGATGGTACTAAAAATCTGTGTTTGACCATGGAGGAAGGTTTGAAATATCAAATATCTGTCTCCATAACACTAGCGGTCACGGTGATGTGGTTCGGGACATAACAGTTGTAGCGTAACGATAGGGGTAAGCTGAGACATTTTTTTTTCTTCTGTAAAGTCATAGAAGATTAGAAAAATAATTGAAAAGGACATTGCTATTATGCTAAGTTATGAAGATTTTCCCTTTCGTAATTTCAAGGACATTGTAATTTGATTGTGGTGCAATGGCTATAAGGAAGAAAATTGAAAATTCTAAGCTCTTGCATGCAATTTCCAACAACCCACCAACCCCTACTCAGCGATTCTCTTCTATTTCTCCCTCCCTCCCTTAAAACTCACCTCGTTTTGCAATTTCGGTTGAATTCAATGTGTTATATTCCAAAGGGGAGGCTTTTGAAGAGCCCAGGCTTTTAATGAAGACAATGCTCTGTTTTTTGAGAAGATGTTCTGATTCCCAGTAAAAAAAAGTTGATTTCTTGGTAAAATAGTGATGCTCTTGATTTTTTTGAGACATGTTTAAAAATAACTTATTTTGGGGTATTCTGTTGGTTAGGGCCGTAACAGCCCTTTACTGCCATTACGTAATGGGCGATAACGTTATGTGATACTGTTACAATTGTGAATTTCAAGATAATAATTTATGAATAAATTCTCAGACTTGTCGTAATCCACCACTAAGTTCCTGGTAACTGTCACTGCTAATTGTTGGCCTCTGATATTGTATGCTCTCCCCTCCTTAGTGTATGTGTCCCTAAATGTCACCCTTGTGGGTTAATACAATGAACTGTTGGCCGCTTCTAATGGCATGAAGTTGTTTGTCATTGTTGTTGCATATTGGCGTTACATCTATGATCTATCTGTTTGTTCTTTCGGGAATGAGCATCTACCATTATTTAGGTTAATCTGTAGGCTCATTAGCATCTACCACAGTTGACTGATTACTTTAGATCTTGTTCCATTTTTTATTTTATTTTTTTAGATAGTGTTACAGTTAACGAGATGCCAACGAGGTTAGAGAGTTCAATGCTTTACAAATTATCTGGCTTCTTACTTTCAACATCATCTAGTGGTTTATTGACTGTAGACTTTTGGATGGCAGACTATATGAAACCGGATGCAGAGACATATAATTGGGTGATCCAAGCATATACAAGAGCTGAGTCTTATGACAGGTGAGTTTTGTGGCGCACGTCTGACTAGAACGATGTTGTTTTACTGGTTACCATATTTTGTTGACCCAACTATTGTTTATTTGTTTGTCTATTCATTCGTTTGCTTCTTTTGGGGATGGGGTTAGTTGCATAATCTGGCAGCTTCGCAGCTGCAGTTCAGGTTGACCAATTAACTGTAACTATGCTGATTACTGCTCATATTCAGCTGCAAGCATAATTTCTCCATGTGGGCTTTTTGTCGAGACTCGGTAATGGTCTAAGTGTATTCAGTGTATTGCCCTGCACTCTTGTTTCCAGAATGTGTACCAATTTCAATAAATGTCATGTCCAGACACGTGCTATTAACCTATACATTGTTTTTGACAAATCGACTTCATATATTGATAAGAAGTAGATTCCTGTTACATTTCCTATGACAAGAGTATACAGCTTCTGCAAGGAGTAAATGAGTAGGTTGCAAATTATAGATATGGCTATTAGAGAAAGGCAATGAATTCTTAGTCTCTATGAAAATGGGGTTCATCTGATCAATAAAAGAAAAATAAATAACTGATAAAAAAAGAAAAAGAAAATGGGGGTTCATATCTTTAGCCTTTATAGTCTCCATCTTAGAGCAGGGAGCTCCTAAAGTGGCGCCGCTCCCACCATGGTAGCCCGCTCCTTACGAAGATGGGAGCTTTTGTATGATCTTTGTATAGAAAAACTGGGATTTATACATTGGCTTTACTAATTGGTCTTTGATGCAATCACATATCTAGCCCTAGTCATGATACCTTGAAAAGAAAACCATATATTGTTACACTAGCCCATTTCTCTCTCTTATGGTGGACTCTGCCCATATTTTTACATCCTAAAATGATTGTAAATTTAAAGTGGATATTCTATGCTACATTATTTTCATACTATATGAACATGCTCCTTCCACGCTGCCAACATTGGGAGCTTCTATATTCCCGCTCCCGCTCCCGCTCCCACTTCATGCAACTAACGTCTCAATAGTTATAAGTAACTAAAATCAACGTAAAGTTGCTTTGGCTTTATTTGTAGTACTGGAGAAATTTTGAGGCTGCATACTTGGGCAAGCACTCAGGATACTCAGGAGTTCTATAAATTTTCTTGTTTTCCATCGGAACCAGTATTTGGGTCAAGGATGCCTGCTTACCTTATCTACACTGGAACCATTACCTCTTTAGTGTGAACACAAGCTACCACCATATGTTACTCTAGTCCATTTTGTTTTCTAAGTGACTTGTGATTCAATTTACAATTTGGATATGATAAAGTTGATGATAATTTCTACTCCAATTGTTTGTCACGTTTTCTTTTGGGGCGTGGATGTGACATATAGGGTACAGGATGTTGGTGAGTTACTTGGCATGATGGTTGAAGACCACAAACGTGTGCAGCCTAATATGAGAACCTATGCGTAAGCACCCAAGATTATTTTGTTAATGAAATTATCTTCATCTTCAGTGTCAACACGTGACATATTGTGTTATTTTTCATATAATCCTCCTTCCCTCCCCCATATTGTGTTGAAGTCCTTCCTCCTCAATGATGAGGACTATTTTATTGAATGAATGCTAAAATTGAGACTTCAGACAATTCGTTAAATCCATGTTTGCTTGATAGCCTTGAATTTGCTTCTTTCTTCTATGACAGTTTGCCTTCTTGTGCAGGCTATTAGTGGAGTGTTTTACCAAGTACACTGTAGTACGAGAAGCTATTCGTCATTTCCGCGCCCTTAAGAACTTTGAGGGGGGCACGAGAATTTTGTATAACGAGGGAAAAAACGGAGACCCACTTTCACTGTATCTTAGGGCACTATGTCGAGAAGGTATGGAAAAACTTATTGTCGATCTTTTCTTGTAGGAGAATGAATTTGTTTTCTTTTACAATACTTTTCATCCTTTCGCTCTAAAAGTTCCCTAAAAATGTTGTTGGACATTGAGACCAATTTTTTTGCAATCCTAAGGCTGTATTTAATTAACAGAGACTAGAAGTTGGTGAAGTTAAATTTGTGGAGGCCAAAAAGGTGATTTGTTAAATGATACTCAATAACTCATTATCTGATGTAGTCTGGGATCTTGAAGTTGTATCTGAACTTTGTCACAATGATATAGTTCCTTTACTACAGCTTGTTTTCCTTTATCTTACAGCTGTTGAATTACACACTTTGGGTACTGAAATGACTTCACTGTCGCTAGTGATTGAATTAAAACAGAAGTTCTCATTATATCAGTAATGTGCTTGAGTAGGAATCATGGTAATTACATCCCCTTGAGCTGGTACCAAGTCTTGTTACTAGCTTTGTACTTTTGTGGTCACAAATGCTTATAAATTTGTTAACTTACTGGAATTACAGATTAAAGTTAATAAAGCATGTCGGCAGAGTACATATCACGTAAAAATTGCAGCTGTATGCTTTTGCATGCTTATCTCATGCACCATGTACTACACAGTTGTAGATTACTCTACTCAAATGAATACTCAAGAAACAGCTATTTTCGTTCTTCTGTTAGGAAGTGACGAGAAGTGATCAAATTACTTTGATGTTCTTATCGAGTACCACTAGAGAGAATCTAATAGAATTCTGACACTGGTAATTACACTGGCCTTGAATTTTGAAGTACAAGAGGCCTTAAATTCTTAGTCAAACTATTGTGATGGTACCATGAACTCCAAGTCCCGGATACTTCGATATATGCAAGTTACTCAAAAAATTGAAATTGGGATCTCTGTGAGCTCTATTATTGATGTACTGTTTCTTAGTTAATTGTGTGGAATGCATCGTATCCTCTGTCCATATACCTTAAATTCGCTTTTTCTATTTTGTGTTTTCGCACAGCTAAAATAGTTGCCAGCTATATACTATCTTAGAGCACATCAGACAATGAGATTAGTATAGAAGATAAAACTCAAATATATAGTAAATGGAATTTGACTTCACCTGCTTTTGAGGCTGGAATCATGAAAGGAAGTCCGGCCCGGGCCTTTGTTAGTGTTAGGCTAGCATATGTTGGCAATTTGGTAGCTTGATATACTGCCTTTAACCTTTTGTGTCCTGAGTGCATTTCTACACCTATAGCGTGCAAGTGCAAAGACACTACCATGATGACATTGCATTTCCTCCTCAAGTTTCGGAGGGTGGCTCTTCACTTGGTATTATCTTTTATTTGGTATTGGCATTAATATTGGCACCAGCTTTAACTTCAACTTAGCCTTCTGCTCGTGAATCTGGTGATCTCAATTCCTCAAGACATCCAGATTCCTTTCTTTATGCGACTTGTGTTTCCATTGAGGGAGGTGTAACCCGACTCTCGACCAATTCCTTAGTTTGATAAATCCAATAGACATGCATAGCTGTCCTTTTGTTTTGTGGTCTTTCTTGGTATACGAATGGCCCCCCCCTTGATGCCTTCTTTTAAAATATGCTACTGCTCTTATCAAGGAAAAAAGAATGACAAGATAAACTCGAATATTTTGTATTTGATGCTTTAGGTGCTCTTATAGATCCTAAATCAAATGTTCCTGACGGTTGTCATTTTTTAAACCAGGAAGGGTTATTGAGTTGCTCGAAGCTTTGGAAGTTATGTCCAAAGATAACCAACCAATCCCAGCCAGAGCTATGATCTTGAGCAAGAAATATCGCACTCTAGTTAGTTCCTGGATTGAACCATTGCAAGAAGAGGCTGAACTTGGATATGAGATTGATTACATTGCCAGGTTTGGGTTTGGAATTTCTGTTCATTCATAAATTTGCTGTTTCAACATAATTTAAATAATCCATTCAGAGGTAATGAGAATGCACATCATAGTAAAAAAAAGAGAAAGCTGGTTCGGCAGCTGGTTTAGAACTTCATTCTAGGCTTTTTAGACTGAAGCCCATAAAAAGCCGGTTTATAGTTCATAACTTCATTCTAGGCTTTTTGGACTAAAAAGCCCATAGAAAGATAGCTGGTTCGGCAACTGGTTTATAAGCCCGACTGAAACCCGAAAAGCCTACCCCCCCTTTTTTTTCTCAAACACTACTATTGAAAAGGTAGCTACAAGCTCTTGAGCCAAACAGAGTGGGTTTTTTTTTAAATTTTTTTTAAAAATGTTTGGCTTTGTCTAATTGAGGAAAAAGAAAAAAGGAAACTATTAAGCTCGGATGTGAATGGGGTCTTAAATGTCAAGAGATTCTTCGCCTTACAATAAAGCTCTGAAGCATGCAAAACAACTGCAGAGCTTATCATACCAGATGCATTCATTTTATCAGTGATTCATAACGTATATTATGTGTCAAGCTGTTTCCGAAGAATGCATGCTATGGTTATTGTGAATAGATGTATCCCATAGGATATGTTCAGAGAGTTCAAGAAGTGTCCTTGAAGTTTCGGGTAATGTCGATAAAGAATTGGATGTTATAAATTTGTAATATAAAGAAGACCTTCCGAAGAATTGTCAGGCAGGCGTACGAGTTTCCAAAGGAGTGTCCATGTCCAACATAGGTGTTCCATGTGGAACACCTAGAAGCGTATGATTCTCGGATCGTCGCGTTCTTCGACTTATATTCAAATAACATAAAAGGAGAATGCATTAAAGTTTTGCAGTTCTTTTATAGTACTTTTTGTGAAGCGAAGTCTCGCATCGCCTGCGTACCAAAGTAATATGAAATACATAAGCGTGAGGGCACTTTCACTTAATGAGTCAGCTTTTGGGGTGCGTTCTACCCAAGACCGTGACACATAGTATCAGAGCTGGGTACCAGAGATGGGTAGGGTGCGTGTCTCTGGCATGCACGCAGCAGGTGCTGCCGAGTGAGCACGTTATGCGTGAGCGAGGGTGTGAAGCGAAGTCCCACATCGTCTAGGTACCAAAGTAATATTAAATATATAAGCATGAGGGTACCCTCACTTCATGAGCTAGATTTTGGGGTTGAGTTATACCCAAGTCCATGTAATGCTTTTCACTTGCCCACTTCTCTGTGTGTGTAGCTCCTTTCACTTTGTGAATTCATTGCTGGAGATAGTTCTTGAGATTGTTAGATCTTATTGTTGTCAATCATGACTGATAAGCACTTGAAGTCTCGTAGGCTTGAAGAACATGAAGTAACTGCTGTCAAGCTAAGTTGTAGCCTAGAGGGGGCTGTATAAATGTTAATTTATAGGTCTTTGCAAAATCTACCAGACATTAGAATGAAGTAGCTAGATCATGGAGATAGGGAATAGAAATGCTCGAGTGCGAGCTCACTCTGTGAATTTATGGCTGGAGATAGTTCTAGAGCTTATGGAGAAGATCTTATTGTTGTCCATCGTGACTGATAAGCACTTGAAGTCTCGTGGGTTTGAGGAACATGAAGTTACTGCTGATCAAGCTAAGTTGTAGCCTAGAGGGGTCTGTTATAAAGTTGACTAATCTGCTGATTCAGTATATGATTTCTAGGTCTTTGCAAAATCTACCAGGCATTAGAATTAAGTTGCTGGATCACGGAAATAGGAAAAAAAAATGCTTGAGTGTGACCATACTTGAACTTCTTGACATTTTATTAGGACTTGAAATAAGTCAACAGAAGTTGCAGTTGCAGCAGGAAGGTGCAACTTCTCCAGCACATACAGCCTTCCCAACCTACAGCCTATCCCAACCAGCTATTTGGAATGAGGCTGCGAAACACAACCAGTGGAAAAGAAGTAAACACGTTAGCCAACATCAAAAGTTGACTAATATAGATTAAGTGCAATGATGACTATGGAATATAATAAAGTAGTATAATGGAAATTGGAAGGCGGAATGAAGGATCACTAACTGTATGATGCATAGCAGTATTTTTAAAAGTTCTAGGCGCACCAAGGTGCCGTGGTCCTGTGGAGCCTTGAAGCGAGGCACGAGGCGAGACACATCACTCATTAGAAAGAAGCAAAAGTTGCAGAAAATACTTAGAATTCTAGTAGAGGCAAAATTTTCGCACTAGGTAAGTCTAGAATGCCAAAAATCATTATGTATAACATTCCATCTGTTCAAATCTCCAATAGTAACGAAAGCTTAAAATTTATTGGAAAGTAATGAAAACATGACATTTAGCTTTGGAAGCGTAATCAAATGGATAATGGAAATCAAGTTTCATCACGCACGCCTGTTAATGATCCTCAACACAAATTAGCCCTTCACATCTTCTTCTCTCTCATTTGAATCCCAATCATTGCATTCTTCCTATTCATCTTCCTCATCTATAGGCTGAGGAAGAAGAGGAAGGGAAAGAGGAAGAAAACGGAATCAGAAAACTAAAAAAATATTCAGAGCTTGCCACCGGATTCAAAAAAAATTGAAGAAATATGTAAATCGAAATATTTTTCTTCTTTCAAAACCCTATATTATGCTTATTTTGATCAAAAGAAAAAGGTTTTGTTGGGTTTTTTTATCATTCTATTTATTCATGGAATAAGTGATGATCCCAAGGTTCGTACTCATGGAATTCTTGGGCTTCATTTAGCATTTTATTAAATCTTCGTTGTTCTAGTATGAATCTGAGGTTTTAATCGATTCATAGGGTCTTAACAAGAGAATTCCTATCAATAATAAAGAAAATAAAAGCCACATTACACACAAACAACACCTTTATAAGTAAGCCTCACTCGATCATAAATGGTCTGCCTTCCCCAACTAGCGATCCATAGTATATCTTGTGATGATTCATGCAGTTGACACTAAAGATACTATTTCTTCCTAGGGTTCTTAATCCAAAGAGGAGGATAGGTGTTAACAAGTATAGTATACGAAAAGAGACCGGGATAAAGAAGAAAAAGGTCTGGCTTTTAGCTCGGTTGACCATCTTTTCTACGCAATCTGGAGAGAAAGAAGATGCCTGAAGGCGGAACTCCTTCAATCAGATAAGCAGTGCCTTATTGATTGCACAAGGAAAGCTGGGAAAAAGCATAGGGCGTGAAACCCTTACGGTAAGATCAGGACAGCTCCTACTCAGTTTCCTGATACCCTTGGGAGGCCGTAAGACTGGACGTCTCGATCAGAGGATGTCAGGCTTAAGGCTAAGTAAGCCAGAAGTGGGCCAAGCTGGGAAAAAGCATAGAGCACGAAACCCTTGGGGTAAGATCAGGACAACTCCTACTCAGTTATCTGACACCCTTGGGATGGGCCATAACGTGATGTGCTTCCAATGCCAATATCAAAAAACATGTCACCCATCCAATGGTATTTAACCCATCCAATGGTAAAATATCGAAAACCGCCAATAAAATGCATCCCAAGCCGAAATATCACAAGTACCGTATTAGATTACAATGAGAGAACAAAGCTTAAATAGACAAAACCTAAGAAACCCTAATAATACAAAAGGACTAAACTACCCTGAACATAAAAGATAAATAACGAAACCTTAGCGAAACCCTAATAACATAAAAAGACTAAACTACCCTGAACATAAAAATAAATTACAATAAACTGAAAACCCTAAAATTACTAAAAACCCTAAATTACTAAACCCTATAAAGTTGCAGAGGGAAGAAATAACGTGAAAGAATATGAGGTGTTAGGGCTCCCCCTTTCTCATTTCACTATATATATGAACAAAGGTACATGTACAAGACTACCCCTAGGAAGAAGTAAAGCTAACAACTAAACCCCTAACTTAACACTCCCCCTCAAGTTGGTGCAAAGATATCTATCAAGCCCAACTTGAACACAATGTGGTGAAAACTTCTACTACTAAGACCCTTAGTAAATACATCAGCTAACTGGTCTTCTGATCTCACAAAAGGCATGCAAATTAAGCCGTTGCTCAGCTTCTCTTTTATGAAGTGCCTGTTGATTTCAATGTGCTTCATTCGATCATGTTGGAGCCATAAAAGGTCGCAGACACCATGAGCCATTGCTCTGTATTCAGCCTCTGCACTGGATTTAGCAACCACTGCATGTTTCTTACTCCTCCAAGTAACCAAATTTCCTCCCAGAAAGATGCAATAACCAGAGGTAGATCTCCTATCATCAATAGAACCTGCCCAGTCTGCATCGGTGAAGGCTTCCAATTTCAAGTGACCATGATTGGAGAACAAAATTCATTTACCTGGGCCTGATTTGAGATACCTCAAGATGCGATAAACAGCATCAAGATGCACAGTATGAGGTTCATGCATAAACTGGCTTACAACCCCCACAGCATAGGAAATATCTGGTCTGGTGTGAGATAAGTATATCAGGCGACCCACAAGTCTCTGATATCTCTCCTTATCTGTATGCTCCCCCGCATTGCTACCAAGACGATGATTGGCCTCAATAGGAGAGTCGGCTGGCTTACATCCCAAAATACCAGTTTCTTCTAAGAGATCAAAGATGTACTTCCTTTGAGAGATAAAAATTCCTTTGTCAGATCTAGCCACTTCCATTCCAAGGAAGTACTTCATAGACTCCAAATCCTTAATCTCAAACTCTTGAGCAAGAAGAGCCTTAAGGCTGATAATCTCATCCACATCATCACCTGTCATTATTATGTCATCCACATAAACGATAAGTATGGCAATCTTACCATTACTCCGCTTGGTGAACATAGTATGGTCAGCATGACTGCTTGTATCCAAATCTCAACATGGCTTTGAGAAACCTGTCAAACCACGCTCTGGGAGATTGCTTCAATCCATAGAGGGCCTGTTTCAACCTACACACCTTTCCTTCTGTTGCAAAAGAGGAAAAACCTGGTGGTATGTCCATGTACACTTCCTCCTCTAGGTCACCATGGAGAAATGCATTCTTCACATCAAACTGTTGAAGAGGCCAATCTAAAGTAGCAGCACAAGAAAGTAGGGTCCTAACAGAGTTCATCTTGGCCACAGGAGCAAATGTCTCCTCATAGTCAATTCCATAGGTTTGAGTATAACCTTTAGCAACAAGCGTGGCCTTATATCTCTCAACCATTCCATCTGCCTTGTGCTTTACAGTGAACACCCATTTACATCCCACTGGTTTCTTTTCATTTGGAAGAGTTACTAATTCCCAGGTGTCATTCTTTTTCAAGGCTTTCATCTCCTCTACCATAGCTTCTTTCCACTCAGGTATTATGATAGCTTCTTTCCATTCCTGTGGGATAGATATAGAAGAAAGAGAAGAGACAAAAGCACGATACGAAGAAGATAAACGGGAATATGAAACAAACTGAGAAATAGGATGTTGGGTACAAGTTCTAACACCTTTCCTATGAGCAATAGGAGCATCAAGATCATCAACAACAGTAGGGAAATGATCATTACCAGATGAGTCAGATGAAGAGTCAGGAACTGGAGTAGGTGATGAAGATTGGCAAAGTGGTACCGCACATGTAGGCTTGCCTTTTTTCTTTCGAGAAAAGGTCTGCAAATTTGGCCTATCCAGTCTTTCCCGAAATCACGCTCCGCTCTTTCTGCAGGTAAAAGTTCTCTCTCCCCCTCACTATGACAAGGTAAAGGATAAGACCACGACTCAGGAGTATAAAATGTCAACATCTCTTCCTTTCTATCATTCTCCCCCTGAAGAGATGAAGTGGACAAAGGATAAAAGGATTGTGTTTCCCAAAAAGTGACATCCATGGAAACATATGTTTTGCGAGAGTGTGGGTCATAGCATTTATACACCTTCTGAGTAGGAGAATAGCCAAGAAAAATGCACTTACGGGCTTTGGGATCAAGCTTACCACCAGGGTGCTTAAGAGCATGGACAAAACACACGCAACCAAAGACCTTGGGTGGAAGAGATGAGACCCGAGAACAACCAGGGAGAAACTTAAGAGGAGTTTGGAACTGAAGAACACTAGATGGCATGCGATTGATAAGAAAAGCTGCAGTAAGAACAGCTTCACCCCAAAAATGTTTAGGAACATGCATGGTGAACAACAGTGAACGGGCTACCTCAGCAAGATGACGATTCTTGCGTTCAACAACTCCATTTTGTTGTGGAGTGCCAACACGAGAAGTCTGAAAAAGAATGCAGAGTGATTCAAATATGCCCAAAAAGTCCCATCAATATACTCAGTCCCATTGTCACTACGGAGCACTGTAATGTTAGCATCAAATTGAGTACGCACCATTTTGTGAAAAGATTGAAAGCACGAAAAAACCTCATTTTTTGCCTTAAGTAAATACACCCAAGTGACACGGGAATGACAATCAATAAAAGTAACAAACCAACGATAGCCTAAAAGAGAGGTAACAAGGGAGGGACCCCAAACATCAGAATGGATAACCATAAATGGAGATTCACTTCTTTGATTAACAGGAGCATAAAAAGAGCGTTTGTGTTTTGCAAGTTCACACGCTTCACAAAAAAACTTACTCCTAGTACAGTGCTTAACTAAACTAGGAAAAAGTTTTTCCAAAATCCCAAAAGATGGGTGGCCTAATCTACGGTGCCACTGATGCAATAAAGGAAGGGTTGAGCCCACATCTGCTTCAAGAGCTTGGCCACTTGACATAGGTGGAATGACTGGATTAGGTGCATGCTCCAAAAAGTATAGTCCTCCATAAGCTTTACCACTGCCAATCATTCTCCCCGTATCCAGTTCCTGAAAGACACAATGAGTAGGAAAAAATGTCACTGAACAGTTTAAAGAATGAGTAAGACTACTAACTGAAGAAAGTGACATGGTTGGGGTATAATTTATAGAACCTTTCCCTGAAATCGAAGATAGGGAACCATCTGCTACTCTGACCTTATCTTTACCAGAACATGGAGAATAGGAGTCAAAGAAGGATGAACAACCTGTCATATGATCAGTAGCTCCAGAATCTATTATCCAAGGAAGTGAAGATGAAGCAGTAAAGACACTAGCCGGAATACCTGTGTGAGCAAAGTGGGAAGAACTAGCGGAAGTAGAAGCCGTAGTAGATGGAGAGTCAAGTCTGGTCATAAGACGCCTAAGAGACTGTAGAGTTTGTAACTCCCCCTGAGAAAGAGCACCACCATGGGAACTATCTGAGACTGAAGGATGTGACCGACCTCCACTAGAATCAGACAATGTCTCCACAATAGACTCCGAAATATGTGCATGAGGACCTCGACCACCACCTCGACTACCACCCCGTCCTCGAGAGGGACGCCCATGGAGCTTCCAGCAAAACTCCCGGGTATGTCGAGTCTTGTGACAATAGTCACACTGAAGCAAATCACGATCAACAGAAGTGCTTTTGTCCCCAACCTGAGCCTTACCATCCCGTGGAGTCGGAATGGCAACCAGAGCCGAGCGATCTGGAATGGAAACAGGTACCATAGCACTCCGTCTAATCTCCTCCTCCTAAACACAGGCATATGCTTCTCCTAAGGAGGGAAAAGGAACACGGCCCAAGACTTGCACTCGAATAGGGTCATACTCCACATCAAGGCCCGCCAAGAAATCATAAAGGCGGTCTTTCTCAACCATTTGTTGATATGCAGAGACATCAATAGTACACGCAGGGCGAAAACTCTTATAGTAATCAAGTTCCTGCCAAACTCCATTCAAATCTGCATAGTACTCGGCCAAGGACCTATGGTTTTGATCCAACCCTTGAAGTCTCCTTCTCAACTCAAAAACCTGAGCATCATTACCCTTTCGAGAATAGGTTTGGGTCACAGAAGTCCACACCTTATGTGGAGTGTCAAGAAACAAGTAGTTATTGTTGATGGTGGGTATCATGGAGTTGAATAACCATGTCAGGACTTGAGCATTCTGAGTAGGCCATGTCACAAAATCTGGACTAGTAGCTGTTGGTGGAGGAACAGGCTCCGTGATGAATTTCAACAAACCATTGGCAGTGATGGTCAAAGTAAAACTCTGGGACCAAAGCAAATAGTTGGAACCATCCAACTTAATAGGACAAGCATTCAACGGAGCATTGTTTTGAGTCACAAAACGGCTCCCTTCATCCTTCGCAACCTCAGAAGCCTCTTTAGGAACCTCTGTCATACTGCAAACTGACACAGAACAATACCAGACTACCAAAACCCACAAAAATGATGTATCAAGACCACCCTTAACTTCAAACAGGACTGGAAATCACAGAACCAATCTCAAAGTGCGAAATTCAGATGAGAAATGTAGACACCAGTCAAAACGAGCATAACCAGGAGTCGTGGTGACCAAAATAGACTCATCGGAGGTCGTCGGGGGTCGCCGGACTGAGAACAAGACTCGTTGGGGTTAGATTTGAGTTTTCGTGCAAGACCCAGTAGATTAATAGGGCAAATATTCAGTGGAACATTATTTTGAGTCACAAAATGGCTCCCTTCATTCTTCGCACTGCCAGAGGCCTCTTTAGGTGCCTCTGCCATATCTCAAAATAGGGGAAAATAGGTAAAAATACCTCCAGTGATGTCTGAGACACCGTAAAGGGACAAATCCAGTCAGTTTTGATCTCCAAAAGACGTTATTGAGCACAAACAGAGGTAGACAAAAGTTACCCGAACAATGTTGAGTACACCAGAGGCAGCCCTTACCCAAAACGATCAAAGAAAACCCAAATAGCACCTGTATGGACGCCGTCGAGCCTCGTCGGAGTCTGTACCGTGCTCGCCTGAGGCTGTACAGTGATTTCGAGCAGAACCCACCAAGTTTTGACGTCAGATAAGGGTTGCCGGAGCTCGCCGACATCAGACAAAGGGTCGCCGGAGGTCGTCGACGTCAGACGAGGGTCGGCGGAGGGTGTACAATGGTCAACGGAGGTAACCCACCAATATCGAACAAGACCCAGTGGTTTATGACGATATTCAGTGGTTGAACAGCGTGAAGTAACAACGTGAGAGACAAACAGTTGAACACAAAACTGATATCTCTAAACTATGGAGATCGATTATCAAAAGTCACTGTCGTTCTCCTCTACAAGGCCAGATCGATTGAGACCATGGCTCTGATACCATGTAAAGTTGCAGAGGGAAGAAACAACGTGAAAGAATATGAGATGTTAGGGCTCCCCCTTTCTCATTTCACTATATATATGAACAAAGGTACATGTACAAGACTACCCCTAGGAAGAAGTAAAGCTTACAAATAAACCCCTAACCTACTTTCACACCCCGCTCAAACTCATGATGCTGAGAAAGTAACGAAGCCAAAAGGTGCAATAGGGGCCGAACCATTCCCAATACCAATACCAATCTGCGATGAACTGTTGCCAATACCAATGCCAAACGACTTCAAATTTTGGAGATTTCAGAGACATACGGGAGAGGAAGGGATGCAGATTTCAGATTTACTGAGGGAGACCGAAAAATAGATTACTGAGAGAGAGAGAGAGAGAGAGAGAGAGAGAGAGAGAGAGAAGAATGATGCAGAACAGAGAGGGGGAGATGCTAACGGAGCTCCGGCGAAGGTTGCCAGAGTGCAGAGGAGTGCCAAAAAAGTGCTCACAGATCAGATTGAAGGAAGAGATAAGAGAAACAGAGGTCTTCGGAGGCTGACGGAGCTCAACGGGGTCGCCGGAGACTGATGGAGCGCCGGTGAGGTTCGCCGGAGCCAGGTGAAGGTCCGGCATGATGCTGCTGCTGGATGTTGTTGTTGCTGCTGGTTGCTACTGGGCGTTGCTGCTTCTGATTGCCACTGCTGCTTGCTATTGCTCAAAGAGAGAGAGGGGATGCTGGATGTTGGAGAAACGTAGGTGGGACTGATACAGGATCAAACCTGCTCTGATACCATGATAGAAATCAAAGGGGAGAAAAACAAACCAAGGTATTATAAAGCGAAGTCCCACATCGCCTGGGTACCAAAGTAATATGAAATATATAAGCGTGAGGGCACCCTCACTTCATGAGCTAGCTTTTGGAGTTGAGTTCTACCCAAGAACGTGTAACATGGCATCAAAGATGGGTTCCAGAGATGGGTCGAGTGTGTGTCTCTAGCCTGCACGCTGCAGGTGTTGCCGAGTGAGCACGCTGCGCGTGAGGGAGGGTGTAAAGCGAAGTCCCACATCGCCTGGGTACCAAAGTAATATGAAATATATAAGTGTGAGGGCACCCTCACTTCATGAGCTAGCTTTTGGAGTTGAGTTCTACCCAAGAACGTGTAAAAGGCATTGCATATATCGGATATATTAGATTACAATGAGAGAACAAAGCTTAATAGACAAAACCTAAGAAACCCTAATAATACAAAAGGACTAAACTACCCTGAACATAAAAGATAAATAACGAAACCTTAGCGAAACCCTAATAACATAAAAAGACTAAACTACCCTGAACATAAAAATAAATTACAATAAACTGAAAACCCTAAAATTACTGAAAACCCTAAATTACTAAACCCTAACCTACTTTCACACCACCTCGTCCCGGGCCATCGCGAGGAAAACTATAACTGAAATCCTTTTTATCTGGCATTAACTTGGAACCGCGTGCAAAAGCAACCAGCTACCAGGAAACAACATTAGTGTAAGACCCCCATGCTTTTCATCTCATATATAATGACTAGTGTTATTAAGTTTTTCATACCCATGCGTTTAACCATAATTAAGTTTTTCATCTCAGGTATCCAACAAGTGATACTGATAATGACATGTCTGCTACAAAATATCTTAGTCTGACGTACTGAAAATTTAAATAAAGTAACATATCTTAATATGTCATCTTGGATTCATGTGCAAAATATGCAGGCACACATCTTCACAATGTGTTGCTTCCTTGTTGATTTGTTGTTCTTGTTTTGTGACTAGTATCATCTAATGCATCACATGATGCAATTCTCGTACTGATTTTTTTGGGTCGTTTGATGTAGTTGCTTAGCCGGAATTTAGTTCTCCTTAATATGAAATTCATAATATCCCCAAAGTTAGAATCCTTTAACAGACCATTTACATTTAGGTGACATGCAATATGCAGAGAGGGTGAGGAAGCGACAAAGACCAATTTTCTTTTCTATTTGCAGCCATGACTAACATTGCACAGCAAACAGGTACATTGCAGAGGGAGGGCTTACTGGTGATCGCAAGAGATGGGTACCTCGGAGAGGGAAGACTCCTTTAGATCCTGATGCCTTTGGATTTGTCTTCAATTACCCAATAGAGACCTCCTTCAAACAAAGATGTCTCGACGAATGGAGGATACATCATCGGAAACTGTTGAAAACCTTGCGCAATGAAGGACCTTCAGCTTTAGGAGACGTATCTGAATCTGACTACATCCGAGTTGAGGAGAGACTTGAGAAAATCATCAAGGGGCCTGACCAAAATGCTCTAAAGCCCAAGGCTGCTAGTAAGATGATAGTATCGGAGCTGAAGGAGGAGCTAGAAGCACAGGGTTTGCCTACTGATGGAACCAGGAACGTTCTGTACCAGCGTGTCCAGAAAGCAAGAAGAATTAACCGCTCAAGGGGTCGTCCCCTTTGGGTACCCCCTGTTGAAGAGGAAGACGAAGAGGTTAATATCATACTTACATTTTTTACCTAGGCTACTGATTTATGGTCTTTTACCAACTGTTTGTTTTGTAATCGTGACGGAGTTTCACTCTGATATGGATTAGAATGGGTTCTTCGACAGGTTGATGAAGAGCTGGATGAATTAATTTCACGAATCAAGCTTGAAGAAGGAAACACGGAGTTTTGGAAACGTCGTTTTCTGGGAGAGGGATTAAACCATGAGCTCTTAAAGCCCATTGATGAAAAGGATTCAGAGGATACAGATGTCTTGGACGATGCTACTGACCTCTTGGAGGATGCTACTGACCTTGAAGATGCTTCAAAAGAGGTTGAGGACGAAGAGGGAGATGAAGATGACGACGATGCTCCGCAAACTGAAAGCCAAGCAGGGGATAGGGTTATGGACAAGGAAGTTGAAGCTGCCAAGCCACCTGAGATGATTGGAGTCAAGTTGTTGGAAGATTTTGATGTGAAAGCTCTAACAACAAGACAGTCAAGGAAAAAGTTTGCTCAACTATTAATGGCGGTATGACAGTTCTGGAAATTGTTAGCGATATTCTTTTTGTTATTTAAAATTGTCTTTCATGTTTTAATATTTGTCTGGTGATACCTTAAGCCTTGAATTGGTTGAAATCAGAAACGTAAGATAAATCCAGCATTACTGACTGTAGTCATCAACGAATGAAACATAGAATCATGATCCCCCTTTAGAAGGAATGGGAGCTGGTCCCCACACATCAGAATGCACAAGATCAAATGGTGCAGATGAAAAAGTAGAACTGTTATTGAAAGGTAAAGCCATTAATTTGGCTAGTTTGTACCCACTACAATCTGATATGTCATGAGACTACTCATTTTGCCTAAACTACCAGTAGAAATCAAGCACTTCAATCTAGAACTAGAAATATGACCCAGACGAGAATGCCATAAATAAAACTCAGACGACTTAGGACCTAAACAAAAAGAAGACATAAATAGAAGATGCAGCAACATCAGGCACATGCAACTTCTCCACCACATACAACCAGTCGAACAGAAGTAAACACGATAACCAATATCAAGTCAAAGGAGGTGCCTATGGCAAAGAAGTAAACACGATATACACGATAACCCATGTAAGTTCTATCCCTAGATTGGATAGGGGTAGAACTATCCATACGGCAAAAGAGGTGCCTAAAATGAATAATCCAAAAAATTTTATCGCAAAAGTGTCCCATAGAATTCTGATTATTGCTCTTTATGTTATGTAGTTTTTCGGAAAAAAAAAGGGTCGAACTAGAATAACAGATACCGTTGTCATGATTGCCCTTCTATGTTACTTAGTTATTCTATGGGATAGAGCTATACATTAAAAAAAATAGATCGTCGACTTGACAACGCCTATGTCTTTCTCTTCTAATTCTTATTGAAATTAATATATTAAATAAAACAACTAGTTCTATCCCTGGATTGGATAGAGGGTAGAACTGTCCATACGGCAAATGAGGTGTCTAAAATGAATAATCCAAAGTTTTTTATTGCAAAAATGCCCCATAGAATTATGACTATTGCTCTTATATGTTATTATTTTTTTCGAAAAAAAGGGTTGAACTAGAATAAGGGATACCGATCTAGTTATTCTATGGGATAGAGCTATACATTAAAAAAAAATAGATCGTTGTGATAATCAAGCGGCAATACATATAGCTCCAAATCCGGTATTTCATGAGAGAACCAAACTATTGAGGTAGACTATCATATTGTCCGAGAAAAGATAGACAGTGGAGGTGTTGGCTACTCATTCGTATCTATAGGAGCTCAGTTGGTTGATATCTTTACCAAACCGTTGTTTAAACCACATGTAGAGTTGTTATGTAACGAGCTGGGATTTTGTGATATTTATTCTCTAGCTTGAGGGGGAGTGTTAGAATAATATTTGTTCGCTGTCCCACATTGGTTAAGTTGAGTCTTGTAACAAGATGCTCGTAATACAAATAAAGTTATATTGTGTTAGGGTTAATTAACACCCTAAACACTTCTCTCTCTTCTCTCTAAATAACGGAGGCCAACCATTTGGTTGGGCCTAACACGTTCCCTCTTTGTACCCCTAGCTCCCGAGCGTAGGGAATCTCTACCCTTTCTGTTTTCTTAGTTTTCCAAAACTAAGTGGCAACTCTCAAACAAGGAAAGTGCGCCACAACAGGCACTACGATAAAAAGACACGCCGCAACTAAATTGGCCACCCTGTGTGCATCAACCCTCCTCCGCGGATGGGTATCGACAGTTAAGTCAAACAGTTTGCACATGGTTTTGTTCATCTAATCTGTACGTTTTTATCGGGGAGAACTGAATAGTTGTTGCACTGTTTCTTAAGTTATCTCATACCATCAAACCACTTTTCAAAATGAGGCTGGTGTAATCAGTTTTCTACTCATCTCATAACCTCTTGTACATGTGGTACGTGCAACTTCAATGCTAAATTCAATTTACTTTCTGTTTAATCTCTCTATAAGATGATACTTCTAGCCCCTTTCCTGCCTTGTTGCCACTTCTCCCCTGCAAACTTGATAAAGCAGTAGCTTTTGCATATGAATTCAGATTGATGCTGATGAAGAATGGTTTCCATTTGATGTACAAGAGGCATGTAAGGAGCTGAGGGAGAGGAAATTTTTTGATGTATCTGATATGTACACCATTGCCGATGTTTGGGGTTGGACTTGGGAAAGAGAACTAAAGAACAAGCCTCCACGACAATGGTCACAAGAATGGGAAGTTGAGTTGGCGATAAAAGTAATGCTGAAGGCATGTTTCCGTATAGTTCTTGTTGTATTCCTCTTGCGATGTCAATAAGATTTCCTGTGATTACGAAAGTGCTCTCTTGTATATATGTCAGCTTTGGATCTTGTAGATTTAATTTGGCTAAATTACACTGACCTCTCCTGAGGTTTCCAACAACTAAGGAGAGTTCCCCTGTAGTTACCAAACCTACAGCCTGTGTTGGTTGTATACTACTGGTAGTTGTTGTAGGGTTACCATTTTGTGCATGTACAATGTAGTACGTACACAGCATTACACTCGTAACAAAGAAACCAAACCAGGCAATTTGTAACCCAGCACGATTTCTATTCTCCATCCTATCTACTGAGAATCCAGTTGCTGGCTGCGCCCATTCTCTCTCAATGCCCCCACCTCTCAACAAAAACTCCCAAAATCACCCAAAAAAAAGTGGTTATCCATACCCATTTTTAACAGTCAAATCCACTCCCCTTCTGGCAAAGATACTTCTATCCATGATGAGCTCAGGATTATATGCTCCTTCACCAATAATTTTGAACCCACTCGACGACCAAAACACAGCGTATCCTGACGAAGTTGCTCTCATCATTATAAGCTTCAGGGTTACCATTCTATCGGTATTTTTATTATCAGTTGATGATTGTTGATATCTTGAGGATTCATTGCAAGCCTCTCAAATTAATGTCGATATCTTGAGGATTCATTGCAAGCCTCTCAAATTGGACGCACTCTTAGGCATTATCTTTGTGGTCATCCCCATCATTAAGAAGCTGCAGGAAACTTTATATTCTTCTGGACTGAGTAAATCATCAATTGATATTTTCAGGTCATAGAGTTGGGTGGTACACCAACTATTGGGGATTGCGCCATGATACTACGTGCAGCTATACGAGCTCCAATGCCCTCGGCTTTCTTGAAAATTTTGCAGACAACACATGGTCTTGGTTATGTGTTTGGGAGGTAAGAGCAAGTTCCCTTCTGGATATTACTTCAAGGATTAGCTTTTTGAAGTTTCAAAATGTTCCTCGCTGAGACTGACCTTGCTTTTAATAATATGTTGAATCACATCAGGACTTCTTCTAGCATGGAACGCAAAATCCACTAATCTTTGTATTCTTGTGTGATTACTTGATTTGTTTTCCTCTTTTTCATGATTGTCATAACATATATATGTGTGTGTGTGTGTGTGTGACCAGAGAATAATGCTAAGAGTGCAATGTTGTACTTCACAATTTTTTTTTGTTCTTCTTGCTGTACCATGTAAACAAAATGCTTATAACATGTTGAAGGTCACTATACCATGTAAGATGTTTCTTCGTTCTGTGCTTTTGTCAATAAACGGAGACGGCTCGGTGGAGAAGTGGAGAGAGCAGTTCTTTCCTCCCTGTATGGAGGTTTTTTCTTGTTTTGGTCTGTTGTAGTTCTATACATTCTGTGTAGAGGTTTTACTTCCTCCGAGTGGAAGTTTGTGGTTGCTTTCTCCTCCTTGCATGGAGGCCTTCTCTCTTTTGAGAATTTTATTGTACACCAATGTACTTAAATGCCCGGCGCCCGCTATTATATCAGTGATGCAATATAACTAAGCTTTATGCCTTTTCAACGCTAATGTTTTCTGATCAGGTTTACTTGTGTTACTTCTAAGGACTTACCATATCTATCATTTATAATCTGTTCTACTGAACTATGCATTCTATTACAGTAAACATATTATTACCGTTAGTTAAGTTCATAATTTCTGACGGAGTTCTTGTTTTCTGCAGTCCCTTTTACGATGAAGTTATCACATTATGCCTTGATCTTGGAGAACTTGATGCAGCCGTTGCCATTGTTGCAGACTTGGAAACAAGTGGAATCACAATGTCAGACCAAACATTGGATAAGGTTATTTATGCCAGACAGGGAGGCGATAGCACTGTTGATAATGCACCATGACGGGGCTATTTGTATATATTATGAAAAAAAATTCAATAGACTTGGGACACCGCCACATAGTGTCTTCTGTATTCTGTGCATTTGTTTTTCTTTTCAATGCCCACATTTTCAAATCTCAAGTTGGCTGATATATTGGAAACGTGGAAAAATGAGGTGGCTTCCTCTTTCATTCAATTCTGGTTCTTTTCAGCTATGTTAGGATTTTGGAAATGTCTAAAGGAATGGGAAATAGACAGATACACAGATTACAGATATATGGGTATGCATAGCGAAATATGGGTGTTAGGATTGGGTTCTTTTACAGATATATAGGTGTGTAAAATGTAAATGTATCTATATGTATTTGTTTTCTTTTTAAGTATGCACCAAACCTAGAAGGTCAAACTACTAAAATTCGTGAGAGCGAGGGTTGAGAGAGAGTGGGAGCGCATAGTATTTTAAAGGATTATGTGACTGGAAATTATCTGCCGTAAGTGATTTTTTTTATTTAGATGGCCTAGTGATAAGAATACAGAGTAAAGGGATTTAATCGAGTCTTCCAAGTTCACTACGCCCAGTTCATTCTCCCCACCCTCTGGAGCATTCTGACCTCCACAAATTTTCATGACATCGTGATCCGCAGACCATTGTGTGCAAGTGACATCACCTGTGTGATCCGTAGACCATTGTCGAAAACATGATAAATTCAAAATAACAGATACTCCATTTTATAGTATGAATTAAATATCTACTTACCCCTTAAACTATCATTTTTTTTTTTTTACTTTCCCCTTCAACTACCAATTGAACTTCCTTCCCCTTGGGGCTTTTTATGTCCAGTCACCGTTTTTCAACTCCATTGCGGATCTGAACGGTTTTCATCAATAAAGCTAGGGTTTTAAGGATGACATGGATCTTGAGGGCTCCCAGCGGAAGAAAATCGACATGTAAGTATCGAGCAACACATTTTTATTTCAAAAAATCCACTTTTCGGGATTGAAGATGTTGGAATTGAGTTATTTTATACTGCAATTTTATACTGTAAAGAAGAAAATGATAGTTGAAGGGGGAGGGAGTTCAATTGGTAGTTGAAGGGGGAAGTAAAAAAAAAAAGTAATAGTTTAAGGGGCAAGTGAAGTAGATATTTAAGCCAAAAGACTAATATAGGCTTGGAACTAACTTTTCCATCCATCAATTAGATGGAAAATGTGATCTATCCTTATTAAAGGAAACAATGATAGTTGAAGGGAGAAGGGAGTTCAATTGGTAGTTCAATGGGGAAGTAAAAAAAAATTGATAATTTGAGGGGCAAGTAGATATTTAACCCAATTTTATATAATACAAAGACTATTATAGTTAATTTTTTTTATAATTGCTCATCGACGAAGGCACATCAAACAAGTTAGATTATGACATACTTGCGTATGATTGAAATATACAAACAACATAATAACATACATGATAATTTTGGAAATCGATCATTGTAATAGGCTCAATTTTCATAGCAATGGCTGCTCGACTCATGCATATCAATCTTAATTTGAAAGCACCACAACAGAAAGCATAAACAACTACAAACTACAAAAATAAAAGAAGAAACAAAGTGAAAATAGATAATCATGGACTCTAGGCATGGAAAAGGCCCATCGGACAAGAACAACCCTTCAATGGTTAGGGTTTCATTCAACCAATGAAAGATGAGATGGAGATGTCTGTTTGGTTCTTTTACTTCTTTGCAATGGAAAATAATTGTGTGCGAGCGTACCAGAGAGAGTTTCAATCTCCTCCCTCAGATTAACTTTGGAACAAACCAACTTTTAATCAGACGATTGTATTTAATGGTTCTATTACCTCAATTAAGAGGATTTTTCTTTAAAAGTGAAGAAATATAAACCAATATACTTAGGAAATTAAAAAAACAACAAAGAAACAAGATACTTTGATTAACAAAATCAAAGATAGACTTACTTCGAAATTGTTTCCAACTTCACAACAACAGGTAACAAGTACTTCGAACAATTGATTGATATAAGAACAATCTGAAATTTACTTCCTAAACTACTTCATAATCTACTTCGAATTGAGTCGAAATCCTAATTCTACTTGCCAATGAACAAACCAAGCATCATTTGTTTGATAGCTGTTTGTTGAAGATTTGTCCGGGGTTTCTCACTCTTCAATCTCTTCTATTTATAGACGCTGCTTGTAGTTTGAACTTCCCGCTAAAAATATTTAAACTTGGCTTGTTTCAAACTCTATCTTTACACTTCGAATTGGCAGTTTCTTCCCTCCTTCACGTCTGAATTTGAATTCCTTTCATCTTCTTCCAGAAGTTTTTAATTTGAATCTGCATAGTTGCTTAAAATAATTCAAATGATTACATGATAAGGAGATAACTGTCTTGCATAATATACTCCACGTGTTTAACTGCCAATTGCCTTGTTTCACAATATTACACGTGGAGTTCATGTGTTTAGCAGTTAACATCATGGCTTCGAAGTCAATTTCCATATTAGCTTTGACCCGTAACTGCGAATAACTACTTTTCAAACTGAGAAACAATACAACATCGTATTCACTCAACTTTATTCCATTAATCCAGTGTATCTTCATTGACACATATTTGCCAATGTTTGACATAATTGATTACGTGTCAATTAATTATTGAATTTGTTAATTTAATTTTATATGTAAACAATGTCACCCTTATCGCGAAAATTAACCAAGAAGAGGGAACCAACCCAAATTTTCGGGATTTCAGTGAATTGGGAACAATGATTGCGCATAATTCAATGGTTTGTTTTTCAACCAATTTGCAATAAATATCGAAGCACGAACAGTGGATTGTGCTCCAAGAGGGTAGTTCGTGATTTATTTGAATTTCAAAATTATATGATAATGGTCATTTCAACTAGGATGAAATCCATTGGAAGTCTAGACAGGACTAATATTTAGTAAACCTTTTTTTTGCTAATACAAAATGGATGTGCAAATTACTCCTCCATGTACCCGATAGAGAATAGTGCCCTCAACACCACACTTATATCGGGGCCAAAGTTAAGGTTATCGCGTGCTATGAGCATGAAAGAGTGTTTAGTGTCACTAAGCATTTACGGAGACTGGAAGCCAAACATTGAGCGAGGAACACTATTGAACCAATCACTTAGTGTATAGAATGTCCATGTACAGCAAGTCAGTTTTTGGATTGAACTAACGAAGTTCTTTTCTTGCCAACAAAATAAGAAAAAAAACACTGAATTGCAGACCACAAGATGAAGTTGTTTTGGACGTAAAAGCGAGAAGATTGTAATTGGTGCCATATTTGATAAAGAACAATACAACAAGCTGTTTCAATTTTTGAGGCCAGCATTTGCTAATTTTTGTGTTTCAGTTATTCCATCAAGCCCGAAGAGCTAGAAGACAATTACAGTTACAACAAGATGTAAATAGGATGGTAAGCATATTCAACAAGATCAAAATTACAAGAGCTAGGAGACCATTCTACTGAGCAATGCCGTAAAGAGACAATACAAAAGGCAACGCGGATCCAAGGAACGAGCAACCTAAGAACCTTTTTGTGGCAATGTTTCAAACGCAGAGACTGTGTTCTCAAACTTGACGCGATGTAGTGGGGCACCACTCTGCTTAATGGCGCATGCTTGTTTGTCTTCCAGTGGGCAGCGGGCTTTCAGCATAGAAAATACGTGATTATTCAACCTCCTTGCTTTCTTCATTGCTTCTAACAAGGCTTGCCACCCCTATTTGGAAAGTAAATATCAGCAGAATAATAGAAATTAAGGCTCCGTTTGTTTCAACGTGAATTATTTATCGGGGAATGATTCTATTCAATTTTCTGTAGTTCAGTAGTTTAAAAAATAAGTAATATATTTTAAAAGCCAAATAAATCTCCGCAATCCGGCTGAAAACAATTTGTACTTCACAACTCGGGAAGTCAATTTTGTAGAGGAGAGCTCCTCCTTTCAACACAGAATGACAGAATCTAACTGCTAATCCCTTTTCTCAATTTCTGTATCACCAAAATTGGAAGATGGCCCGGATTCATAGTCTTTGGGTTCAATGCATCATTCGATCCCTCTCTCTCTCTCTCTCTCTAAACACTATCTCTTTCCTCTATCAGATTCTTTTTGTTAAGTTGTAGGTGTTAGTATAAATAGTTAGGAGTTAAGGGGCCTTAGTGTATTTACTCTTTTTTCTCTTTTTGTATATGTGTAATGTAATGTAATGTAATGGGGACCCTACCTTTTTCACGGCTGAATAGAAGCTTTCATGGTATCAGAGCAGCGATCCAATCGCTCCTCTCTTTCTCTGATTATTGTGTGTTTGATTTGAGTTGAGTGAGTTTTCTCCTCAACAACAAAACCCTACTACTGTTACAAACTAGAAAACCCATACCCAGTAATTTTCCAGCTCAAATCAAGCCTGTTCAATTGATTTCGACCATACCTCGTTACTTTTGAAGCCTACCCACGAACCCAAACTTCAATCCCGCAGCACGCTCTGTTATTTGTATCGCGCAAAGGGCCTTGTTACAGCTCCAGTCGACCTTCGAAACATTTGTACGACGTCCGGCGACCACTAAACATCTCGGGCAGCCTCTGTTCAAAGTCGAAATCTACTGGGTTAGTGTGTACAGTGCTCTTGTTTACTGTACAACCCATCAGAACAGTGTTTCGAACCAGGTCTGCCTTTTCCGAGACTTGAATCAGTGATTTAGATCTGCAAAACTCCTTTTTTGGGCCTCGAAATAGTGCTTCCTACCTGGTACTACTGTATCGGCACTCGTATCAAGTTTTTGGGCCTTCAATTCAGCAACTTCGAGGTCGACCCAGTGGTTTTTCTCTGCTGCGAACTATAGTAACAGTGCGAATCAATGTTTTTCAGGTTTGATTTCATTTGGGTTTGTCTAGTTCGGTGTGGGTTTGCAAGATTAAAGTTCTATCTGTGATAATTGACAGATTTAAGGCACTTTTCAACTCCATTCTGTTCTGTTCGACACTGTTGAACATTTTTGGGAAGTCTATCCGCATTTTCCTGCACTGATTGGCACTATCGGTACTATTTGCATACTATTTGGATACTGATTTGTGAAGTTGGGATACTGTTTTGGCTTTTTGGGACTGTTATATTGCTGATGGGTTCCCTTAGTGAGGGTTTTTTAGCAGTTTGTTACTGTTGTTTGTCTGTTAATATGATGGAGGCTTTTAAAATTGCCCAGGTTGATGTTTTTTCTTAGGGGGAGTTACAAACTCTTAGGCGCCTTCTGGCAAAGCTTGATGCTCCATCTACCACCGCTTCTGCTTCCACTGCCACTGATTTTTTTGCTCACAAGGGCATACATGCTAATGCTTTTACTGCCTCTATCTCTTCTCCCTGGATAATAGATACTGGTGCAACAAATCATATGACAGGTTGTTCATCGCTCTTTGACTCTTATTCTACATGTTCTGGTAAGGATAAGGTCAAAATTGTTGATGGTTCTCTATATCTACTATTTTCGGGAAAGGTTCTATTCATTGTTCTTCAACCCTTTCCCTTTCTTCAGTTCTTCATGTTCCCAATTTTTCTACTAACCTCCTATCTGTTAGTAGTCTTACCCAATCTTTAAATTGCTCCGTAACATTTTTTCCTACCAATTATGTTTTTCAGGAACTGGATACAGGGAAGGTGATTGGCAGTGATAAGAGCACATGGTGACCTCTATTTTTTGGAATCTGCACCTCACCCATCTCATTCACCCCGATCCTGTGGTCTAGCTTTGCAAGCAGAATACTGGTTCAGCTCTCTCTATGTTACATCAATGGCATCGTCAGTTAGGTCATCCTTCTTTTGGGATTTTGGAGAAACTTTTTCCTAATTTAATTAAACATTGTTCTCGGAGTCAATTTTTTTGTGAAGGCTGTGAGATTGGTAAACATAAACATTCCTTTTATGCTCCTATTAATAGATGGAGTGACTCTCCGTTTATGGTTATCCATTTTGATGTGTGGGGTCCTTCACCTGTTACTTCTATTAAAGGTCATCGGTGGTTTGTCACTTTTATTGACTGCTATTCTCGCGTCACTTGGATGTATTTACTTAAATAAAAAAATGAAGTTTTTTCTTATTTTGAATCTTTTTATGTGATGATACGCACTCAATTTGGTATGCATATCAAAATTCTCCGTAGTGACAATGGTACTGAGTATATAGATAAAAAAATTTGGGCTTTTTTGGATGAAAATAGTATTCTTTTTCAGACGACTTGTGTTGACACTTCACAACAAAATAGAGTTGCTGAACGCAAAAATTGTCATCTGGCTGAGGTAGCTCGCTCTCTTTTATTCACCATGAATGTTCCCAAATATTTTTGGGGAGAAGCCATTTTGACTACAACTTATCTTATTAACCGCATGTCATCCAGTGTTCGTAACTTTAAAACTCCCCTTGAGTGTCTCCCTAGCAGTTTTCATGTCACAACTCTTCTCCCATGTGTTTTTGGATGTGTGTGTTTTGTTCATGCCCCTCATCCCTCTGGTGGCAAGTTAGGTCCTAAAGCCCATAAATGTGTTTTTCTTGGGTACCCTCCTACCTAGAAGGGCTATAAATGTTATGATCCTCATTCTAGGAATTTTTTTGTCTCTATAGATGTCTCTTTTTGGGAAACAGTCTTTTTTCTCTCCCTCTACTCCATCTCTTCATGGGGAGCATAGGCAGGAGGAAGAGATATTTTATGGTGAGGGGGAGACACTATTTTACAATAATCATGGTAAGGGGGAGAAGAAAAAGTCTGGAGAGGAACCGATATTTGTCGAACGAGCTACACATGACATTGGTGGTGATGAGGGAGAAGGTATAGAGCGACTGCAAGGGTCTACCTTAAAGATCTATACTAGCAGGAAAAAAGGAAAGTCTTCATGTGTAATACCACCTTGTCAATCACAATCGCTTGCTCCAGTTCCAGACTCCTCAGCTAACTCATCTAGTAATGGCTCCTCCCATTGAACCTCCTATTGATAATTCTGATGAACCTCCTATTGTTAATTCTAATGATCTTCCTATTGCTCTTCGAAAAGGTGTTAGATCATGTACTCAGCATCCCATCTCCCAGTTTGTCTCTATGATCGTTTATCTCCTTCGTATTATGCTTTTGTTTCGTCTCTTTCTTCTATATCTATTCCACAGAATTGGCAGGATGCACTCATAATACCTAAGTGGAAAGAAGCTATGGTAGAGGAGATGACGGCTTTGAAAAAGAATGGCACTTGGGAGCTAGTATCTCTTTCAGGAGGGAAGAAACCAGTGGATGTAAATGGGTTTTCACTGTTAGACAAAATGCGGATGGTACAATTGAGCGATACAAGGCAAGACTTGTTGCCAAAGGTTTCACTCAAACCTATGGTATTGACTACGAGGAGACGTTTGCCCCCGTAGCAAAGATGAACTCTGTGCGAGCTCTACTCTCTTGTGCTGCCAACTTGAATTGGCCTCTTCACCAGTTTGATGTGAAGAATGCGTTTCTCCATGGTGAGTTAGAGGAGGAGGTGTACATGGCTATCCCACCAAGTTTTTCATCTCAGACTGAGGGAAAGGTGTGTAGATTGAAAAAGGCTCTTATGGGTTGAAGCAGTCACCTAGAGTGTGGGTTTGGAAGATTTTCAAAGGCTATGTCGAAGGTTTGGTTACCGACAGAGCCATACAGATCATACTATGTCCATAAAGGAAGGTACTAGTAAGGTTGTTGTCCTTATTGTTTATGTTGATGATATAATAATGACATGCAATGATGTGGAAGAGATTATTAATCTTAAGTCTAGTCTAGCTCAAGAATTCGAGATTAAGGATTTGGGTTCACTAAGATACTCCCTTGGTAAGTGGCAAGATTTGATAGAGGTATTTTTATCTCCCAACGGAAGTATCTTTTGGAAGAAACAGGTATGTTGGGTTGTAGACCTGCGGACTCTCCTGTCGAGGGAAATCATCACCTTAGTGCTGATATGGGGGAGCGCACTGACAAGGAGAGATATCAGCGGCTTGTGGGTCGACTGAGATACTTAGCTCACACTCGACCGGACGTTAGTTATGCAGTGGGCGTGGTTAGCCAGTTTATGCATGATCCTCGTACTTTACATCTAGATGCAGTGTATCGTATCTTGAGGTATCTCAAATCAGCTCTAGGGAAAGGAATTTTGTTCTCTAATCATGGTCATCTACGGTTGGAGGCATTTACTGATGCTGATTGGGCGGGTTCTCTGGATGATAGACGCTCTATTTCTGGCTATTGTACTCTTCTTGGGGGAAATTTGGTTTCTTGGCGAAATAAGAAGCAATCAGTGGTCGCCAGGTCTAGCGCAGAAGAATATAGAGCTATGGCTCATGGCGTTTGTGAGCTCGTGTGGCTCCAAACCTTGTTACGTGATCTTGGAATTTCTAATAGTGGTCTTATGAAACTCTACTGCGTTAATAAAGCTGCTATAAACATTGCTCATAATCCTGTACAACATGACAGAACGAAGCATATGGAGATTGACAGGCACTTTCATCAAGGAAAAGCTTAGCGCGGGTTCAATATGTATGCCGTTTGTGAGATTTGAAGACCAATTAGCTGACATTTTCACAAAAGGGCTTAGCAGCAAGAGTTTCCATCCCATTGTGTTCAAGTTGGGTTTGATAGATATCTTCGCACCAACTTGAGGGGGAGTGTTAAGTTGTAGGTGTTAGTATAAATAGTTAGGAGTTAAGGGGCCTTAGTGTATTTACTCTTTTTCTCTTTTTGTATATATGTAATGTAATGTAACGGGGACCCTAACTTTTTCACGACTGAATAGAAGCTTTCACTTTTCTCACTTGAAACACTCTCTTTCCTCTACCCGATCCTTCAAAGCCTTGCTCGCTCCTGGTTCTTCAATCTCTCTCCGATCATTCCATGACTTGCTAGGTAAGTACGAAAATCGAATATGAATCTGTCACATCCAAACATACATGTTAAGTTGTAGGTGTTAGTATAAATAGTTAGGAGTTAAGGGGCCTTAGTGTATTTACTCTTTTTCTCTTTTTGTATATATGTAATGTAATGTCACGGGGACCCTAACTTTTTCACGACTGAATAGAAGCTTTCACTTTTCTCACTTGAAACACTCTCTTTCCTCTACCCGATCCTTCAAAGCCTTGCTCGCTCCTGGTTCTTCAATCTCCCTCCGATCATTCCATGATTTGCTAGGTAAGTACGAAAATCGAATATGAATCTGTCACATCCAAACATACATGTGTTACACTTGGGTAGAACTCAAGTCCAAATGCTAGATGTGTGAGAGTGTCCTCACTCTTAGAGACTTTCTATTACTTTTGTACCCAGGCAATGTGTGACTTCACCATACACACCCTCTGTCATGTGCAATGTGCTCATGCGGAAGCACTAGCTATGTGCAGGCCAGAAACATGCACATCCTTAGTATGTAAGTATCGATACCATATTCCCGGTCTTGGTAGAACTCAAACCCAAAAACTAGTTGTTGAAGTGAGGTCGCCTTCACACTTCGTGTTAAATTTGTACAAATGCGACGCCAGACTGCCCTTCCAGGCCTCCATCACGTGTAACGTGCTCATATTCCCTGCACAAGGGCAGAACTTGTGTGCTCATTGTTGGAATTTATCCCACATCGGTTAATTATAATATCCAAAGCTAGTATATGAGCTTGGGCGGCCTCTCCACTCATTGTCAATTGGTTTTGAGTTGGATGCTTTAACATGGTATCAGAGCTAGGCTTCAGGAGGCCTTCGGACAAGACTCTATATCGTTGATGGTTGGTTCCCCATTTGTCATTGGTGGTTGATTGTTGTCATATGTGTTGAATCGTTTGTTTACCTCACCACATGCGAGTCAGGGGTCGCACGTGCAGGGGAGTGTTGGAGTTTGTCCCACATTGGTTAATTATAACCTCCAAAGCTAGTATATGAGCCCGGACAGCCTCTCCACTCATTGTCAATTGGTTTTGAGTTGGATGCTTTAACATGGTAACAGAGCTAGATTTTCGGAGGCTTTTCCCCTTTGTTTGTGACATAGTTGCACTTTGTTTCGTTGTGATCTATATGTTTCGGATCCTTTGTTGGCCTCTCCACGTGCGAGTCAGGGGTCGCACGTGTGGGGGAGTGTTGGAATTTATCCCACATCGGTTAATTATAATCTCCAAAGCTAGTATATGAGTCTAGGCGGCATCTCCACTCATTGTCAATTGGTTTTGAGTTGGATGCTTTAACACCCATATTCCTTGCCAACTCTAAGGGCAGAACTCTGGAAATGATCTTATTCTAGGGGTTTTCTGAATCCTAAATGTTTGAGATATAACAATTATCTGCTACCCTGGACTTCACACCCCAATCTCTTTTCACTAGAAACCCTTTCATCCATTCAAGCCTCCATTATAAAAACTCCTGTGCCAAATCCAATTTAGAATTACTTACTGTTAGAGTTTGTCCCACATTGGTTAATTATAACCTCTGAGTCTAGTATATGAGTCTGGGCGGCCTCTCCACTTATTGCCAATTGGTTTTGAGTTGGATGCTTTAACATGGTAACAGAGCTAGGCTTTCAGAGGATTTTGGACAAGACTCTCTTAGTTATTACCCCGTTGTTTGTGATACTATTCACCAGTGAACAGAAGAAAAAGCTTTGAACTATTGTATTCTCTCTGGTATGGGAACAACAAATGACCTAGTTCTTCAAAAGATAACCTCACTCCTCTGCTATGAAAGTCTCTATGGCACTCTTGTTAAGGAATACCCTGAACTACACTGGGAATCTGGGATCAGAACAAGCGGCGGAACGTAAGGCACTGCCACCGGAGGTATGGTCTCCAACCTACAAAGCAATGGTCGTGTTTTCGAATCATGATTACGAGAACGGACAACCAAAGCTTGGTAGTTCCGAGGAGGAGCACCACCCTCGTAGTCTAGACCCTCAAAGGTGATGTAATAGTACATCTCTCCATTACATACTTTTGAGTTCACTCTCGTGAGCTGGACAAAAGCAACAGCATTAAAGAAACGCTCAAGGGCTAACATAGCGATGTCCTCCAAGAACTCTAGTCTTCCCCTTGGAAGACTTTGGAACCGAATAGGCCGAAGCAAACCCTCGATATTTATTCCACTGATCAAAAACCTACAGTCAAAACCATGAGACTCGGTGACGACATGGTTGTACATCTGTTTTTCCTGCGAGGTAAATGATGCCACTGGGTAGAGATCCCAAGGGTTTCTCTCGACAAACGCCATCACCAAAACCAGAGGCGAGAACGTGGAAGAATGGTGCAGGTGCAGAGAGGCAAATGGGGCAAGGACAAATTTTTGGAGTGGCGGTTTGGGTTGGGTTATCCAAATTTGTCCCTGCCCCTTTTGCCTCTCTGCACCTGCGCCATTCTTCCATGTTCTCGCCTCTGGTTTTGGTGATGGCGTTTGTCGAGAGAAACCCTTGGGATCTCTACCCAGTGGCATCATTTACCTCGCAGGAAAAACAGATGTACAACCATGCCGTCACCGAGTCTCATGGTTTTGACTGCAAGTTTTTTATCACAGGAATAAATATCGAGGGTTTGCTTCGGCCTATTCGGTTCCAAAGTCTTCCAAGGGGAAGACTAGAGTTCTTGGAGGACATCGCTATGTTAGCCCTTGAGCGTTTCTTTAATGTTGTTGCTTTTGTCCAACTCACGAGAGTGAACTCAAGAGTATGTAATGGAGAGAAATACTATTACATCACCTTTGAGGGTCTAGACTACGAGGGTGGTGCTGCTCCTCGGAACTACCAAGCTTTGGTTGTCCGTTCTCGTAATCATGTTCCGGAAACACGACCAAGCTTTGTAGGTTGGAGACCATACCTCCGGTGGCAGTGCCTGACGTTCCGCCGCTTGTCCTGATCCTAGTGTAGCTCAGGATATTCCTTAACAAGAGTGCCACGGAGACTTTCATAGTAGAGGAGTTCGGTTATCTTTTGAAGAACTAGGTCATTTGTTGTTCACATACCACAGAGAGAATACAATAGTTCAAAGCTTTTTCTTCTGCTCACTGGTGAATAGTATCACAAAAAACGGGGTAATAACTAAGAGAGTCTTGTCCAAAATCCTCTGAAAGCCTAGCTCTGTTACCATGTTAAAGCATCCAACTCAAAACCAATTGGCAATAAGTGGAGAGGCCGCCCAGGCTCATATACTAGACTCAGAGGTTATAATTAACCAATGTGGGACAAGCTCTAACACTCCCCCGCACGTATCTGGATCCGTTGTTTAACTCTCCACGTGCGAGTCAGGGGTCACACGTGCGGGGGAGTGTTAGAGTTTGTCCCACATTGGTTAATTATAACCTCTGAGTCTAGTATATGAGCCCGGGCGGCATCTCCACTTGTTGCCAATTGGTTTTGAGTTGGATGCTTTAACACTTATCAACTATTATTTAGAAATAACTCTAAATTAGGAAACCCGGCTGCAGAAAGAATGCTTAGCTGAACCCACATCTCCGCAGGTGTCTCAAGCCTTGTAATCCGAGGCAAGCTCGGAGTAGGTATCAATTACCAGCGTCTCAACAATTTCTTAAAAAACGACAAATTACCCCTTTCCCGAAAATGAGTTCTGTTTTCAAATAGAATCAGACTCCAAAGGTACAATCAACTTGATCATAGAAGAACCTCCAATAATCTTTCCATAACTAGTCCAGATGGAAGAATGCAGAGCCCAAATGACATGAATTCAAATTTCATTTGACCATACACATCGCAAAGGAAATAGGGTGGCAGATAAACTTGAAGAGATCACCACTTGTACGTGACAATGCCCAAAAGAAATCAAAGAAATGATTGCCGCTAAAACCGAGGGTAGCTTTTTAGAGGGGGGTCTACTTGTATGTGGTTCTTGTTTAAGTTTCATCCCCGCCCACGAAAAAAATAAAAAATAAAAAGATTTTTAGCTTTGATTTGTGTATTAACACAGATATTCATTAGAGATTGATCACAGTTCCAAAATACTTGAGAAACTTTTAGCTAATTCTTTCTCTAGTATCTCATGGCTGTTGCGAAATATCTCTTAATTGGTGTCTTTACTTTGTTTCTTTGGGTTTCATATGGTTGAGAGGTGTCCATCTCAGTTAGGAACGTGACCCCTCCCCCGGGAGCGAGGTTCTAATGATACTCCATAAGTTTGAAAACTCCAACTGGAGTATCATGAAACTTAGAAACAACAAAATACAAGTAAATTTAAGGTGATGTACGTCTTACAATGCACAAGACATACAGAGTGTTGTGATTGCAAACTAATCTTATACAAAGCCGTTGTACGATCACGAGGAAGATGGAAGGGTGAGATATATGCTCGTGAATTATAGTATTTCAGTAAAGCTCACACTTTTATTGAGAATGGTGTGGCTTAGTGGCGTGCTGTAAAGGATTAAGAAACTTACAAATGTTTCCCAATCTTTTTTCATGGCTTTAAGGAAAGATGAGGGACAGGGAAATCTACAATCAAGCTAGATAACCAAAGAACTGACTGTAAACCAGAGAAATGTCAATACCTGCGCAAAAGGAGCATTTTTTGGAGTCTGGGTCATTGAAACAGTTTCCACTTCAGCCACATTGAGGACTTGATAGGAAAAATCGAAAAGTTCGAAGTGCAGTTGTTGGCCAAGCAAGTATATTATAGTACAACCACCCCAGGCCACTGAATCCCCCAGCTCTTCGTGATTGCTTGGTGGTACTTTAACAGATTCCTCCAGATATTCCTACAAATAAAAGATACTGATCAGATTACTAATCACTGCAGATGTCTATATTGTTTTGTCTTATGGTTAAATACAGAATAAAAAGTTTAGTTGCTTATTTACTGACAACTGAACACAACCAATTTTGTTATGACATGAATTTCCATCCGAGGTATACAATTCTATCTTTATCATCAATCCCATTTATTACAAATAGTATAGTGGTGGTTTTTATCAGTTTAATCTTTCGCAGAAAGTTTTTGAAAAGATGTACTCAAAGAAAAGAAAGAAAAGAATTATTGTTGGTCACGAGGAAATCCCTAACTACCTTGATAATTACACATGGCATGCAGGGCCAACTTTAGCACAAGTGGAAGTTTTGATTATGTAAGTGTGAGAAGTACTTGCAGGCCGCAGCTCTATTAGCTTAAGGTTTTTGAGAAGTTACACCTTAAAAAATGCAACTACCAGCAGCACTATTCATTGATATCAAATTCACAAATATCAGCCGATACAACTCGGATTTTGGACACAATGATGCGATGTGAATTAGATAAAAATACCCTTTGTTCATTATATACAAACATGGGGTATTCTCTCTCTCTCTCCCCCCCGGCAACCATAAACAACAAAAACAACCACCACGCAATCCCCACCACTTCCACCTCTCCCAAAACCCCCAAACCTCCAAAGAACAAGAACAGTCCGACAACCAAATCCACCACACACCACAACCAAAGACCCACCCACCAACAGCAGCAGCGGAGCCACAATCAAACTCATATGCCGTCATAACCCAAACCCGCCATGAATCCCTACGTCCTCGAAATCCTCACTCGCCTAGACTTAATTGAATCAATAATTCGATTTTCCTACAAGTGCAACAGCGAAATCTGCATCCTATGCGCTTTTGGCATCCTCACCAACGTCACTCTCCGGCAATCGACTGGTGGCGCCACTATCACTTTCCATGCAGTTTTGATTCAATCTCTCTCCGCACCCGTTTTCCCATTACCGACCTTGTTTTTGGGTAACGAGTTTTCAACTTAGTTGGGGGGCCTGTAGGGTCAGATTGTTGGAAGGGCGGCAATGGGGACACTGTTTGTGGCAGCGACAGTTTACGTGATTGAGGCGTCATTTAATAACTTGTTGTTTTTCAAACTTCCGGTGGAGGAGGATTTGAGGAGTTCTGGGTTTGGTAGGAATGTGGGACAGTCATTGTCGTTGTCACCGCTGCCGCTGCCAGTCGGTCACGCCGGCAGAAATGGTGGGTATATGGCGCCTGTTGGGGTGTCATTTTATAGTGGTGGTCATGTATGAGAGAGAGAGAGAGAGAGAGAGAGAAGGGGACATGTTGTGAAGGGGAAGCTGAAGGAGGGGTAATTTCGTCAATGTACACATTCTATTAACAGAGCTAGACATATTTGCATTTCGAATAGAAGAGGGGTCTGTTCGGGCACTTTTAAAGTTGAGGGGGTGCACATGAGAAAAGTCGTTAGATGAAGGGAACTCCGTGGAATTTAACCAAAAAATCATTCAAACATCATATTTTGGTAAATAGAGAAACTAATATCCAGGAAGTTAAAAACAGAGATATCAATAAAGAAAAAGTATGCCTTCTATTCTGGTGACCACCAAGAATATTGAGTGCAGAGGATACCAGTACGGTATCATACTATTGCTCAACACAGGTGACATACTTTTGTGAGTGCAGTTCTATTAATACAAGATAATGGCAGAAAACAAAGAAGCTTTCTCAAAGGTTTCACTTACAATTTGAAGGCCACTAAATATGCGGTAGAAGTCCTTAGTAGTTGTAATGTCAATAAACCCCGTCTTTGGAGGTGCACTCCATTTAGTACAATATTTATCCAATGCCGCACTTGTAAAAGCAAGGGCATATTCCAGCACGCTTCCTGTATTCATGTTGGCTTTGCACAACAGATCTGCAATAGAAATCAAGAAGCTTAATATCCTACAATGACCAAACCCCACATTGTCGGCGACCCACCACCACCGTCCATTGACACAATGGACGATGACACTACCACTACCACACCGGTCCTTCACCAGATAATAACCACAAACACCTGCTCAACTATATCCAAACGCGAAAACAACCACCGCTCCACCTAAATAAACTTCCACCACCACCGTTGAATGGCGCAATCTCTTTTTGTCTCTCTCTCAATTAAATACCATCACCTGTAGTGTTAAACCCCGAGTACAACCCCCAAATAGAAGTCCTAATCAATACTTCCAAACTGTAGTACAAAACGTGTTAAGTTTGAACACATCAAACAATACACTTTCCTTAAATACTCTCACTTGTACACAATACACGGTTACACAAGTACACAATCATGCGTACACAAGACACGAGACAACTCACTCTCACACTAGAGTTTGTGCCTGCACTTCACTCCTTCCCTCACTCTGACTTGAGTGTCTCTCCTTACACACACTTGGTGTCTCTCACTAACACACTTACACAAATGAGCTCATATCCCCTATTTAGAGGGAGCTAAGGAACTTTCTAGAATAGGACAATTCTAGAACAACACTTTTAGAAAGAGTTCTAGAAGTTTCCAGAGAAAGCCTAAAGACTCCATCATATTCTCTAAGATTCCGGAATATTTCGGAAGGTTCTAGCCTGGCCACCACATTACCATGGAGTCTGGAAAGTTCAAGTAGAATCCGGAGTATTCTAGAAGAGTCCAGAAAACTCTAGTGCAATCCGGAACGTTCTAGAAACATCGAGAGACTTCTAGAGAATCGGTGAACAACCAGTCGGATGGCTTGGTTGCAAAATGGAAATTGATACAATATTGACAGAAAAGCAATAAGTGTATTGCACACGATTTAACACTATACCGCTGAAATGGTTTTAATAGTCTAACCCTGTTTACCTTAGCCTTAGGCAAACTCTAATGTAACAAACATACAAAAATAACCTAACTACAAAAGAAAAGTAACAATAAGTAAAAATTTCAACATTCAAAGAAGTAAGGGTGGTAATTTGTACCAAATTTGGGTATTGCTACAGGAAGGGTGAAGTACAGCGGTGAGGGAAATTAGGTTGTCGTATAATGGAAGGATTTAAGCAATGGTAGTATCGTGGAATTAGATCTTATGCAGTGATAGGGGCTGTTTGATAAAGCTGAAAACTGAAAATTAAGTATTGAAAACTGAATGCTGAATTTATTAAGCCAATAAGCTGTTTGATATGTATTGAATCTTAAGCACCGAAAAAATAGGTTGTTTGATTTGTACAAGGAGCTAAAGTATTAAATTCACTAATTTTTTTACTTTGCCTTTCATACATTCATATTGGATTGCATAAATGAAAAAAAAAACGTACGTTTATCAAAATAATAAATATATCGAATATTGGCAAGATGGTGGTATAGTGGCGGTGATGGTTGTGATGGTGGTATAGAGGTGGTAGTGGTAATGATTGTGGAATGCTGGCATCGTGGTGGTGGGGGAGTGATGGTGGGAGAGTGTGGTGCCGTGGTGGTGTAGTGGCAACAGTAGTGGTGGGAGTGGCGGAGTAGTTGTGGTCATGATGGTGGTGGCAGTGGGGGAGTGGCGGAAGGTGATGTCAGTGGTGGGAGTGGCAAAGTGGTGGTGGTGGTGTAGTGGCGACAGTGGTGGTGGGAGTGGTGGAGTGGTGGTGGTGTAGTGGCGGCGGATGTGTTGGGAGTGGAATGGTGTAAGTGGTGGTGGTGGGGTAGTGGCGGCGGTGGTGGTTACAGTGGTGTAAGTGGTGGTGGTGGTATAGTGGCGGCAGTGGTGGTCGGAGTGACGAAGTGGTGGTCATGGTGGTGTGAGTGGTGGTGGCGGTAGTTTTGGTGGAAGTGACGGAGTGGTGGTGGTGGTGGAGTGGCGATAGGAGTGGTGGCGGTGGCGTAGTGGATGCGGCGAAAGAGTGTTTGTAGTAATTGTAAATTCAGTAAAAATTAAGTAGCTCAAAGCTACTTGATTTTTATTAACATTTAGGCTTTCATTTTAAGAGCCACTTAATTTTTTAAATAATGCATAATGTGGTTATCAAACTTACTTAATTCATTCAGTTTTAAGTGTTGGATCTGGGTTATCAAACAAGGCCGTAGTTGGGAAATGACAGCTCAAATTTAAAACGAAGAAAAAGAGAATAGGCCGTAGAATTCTTGTTCAAAGTGGTACCCATTTCAACGCCTTCAATGTAGTTTCTAGGTCGTGCAAATTCGTGTGTATGTACACAGCATAGTTGTCAAAGGCGAAAGCCACACCGAGGCGCAAAGTCTCGTGGGGACTAAGGCAAGAGGCAAGGTGCGTGCCTTTTTGAAGCGAGGCGCACCTATGTGGAAAAAAATACTCCCTCCGTCCCAAATTGCTTGCCCCTTTTGGGAGTATGTGCATTTTGCATGCAAAAAATAACGTGTTTATGAGAACTTTTTTTGAAAAAAAACTACACCAATTTTTTCTTCTCAATGAGATCTTTAAATTGGTATAAAGTTTGTTGAAAAAAAATTAATGCTTGTACATTATTTTTTGCGTGCAAAATGCACGCACTCCCAAAAAGGGCAAGCAATTTGGGACAGAGGGAGTAGGAAAAATAGCATACACCAATACTTTAACTAATAACACTAAGCCAATGAGTTTTAGATAGCATACCATCCAAAAGATACATAAAAACATCTACAAATTTCAAATAGTTTACGGTTCGCATAGAGGAGAACTAAAACATTGACATCAACAAAACACAAGCGTCCAACATTTGAAATAAATTTAAAGCAAGTAGTTATCCCAATTGGACTTCACATCATCCTAAGGAGGTTTTACTCATCATAGTCAACTTCAAGCCCTAGTAAATCCACATCTTCTTCATCTTCATCAACGGATTTGTATCCCTCCTCATCTTCCTCTTCTTCCGTCTCTTCAGAATTTGCCTCTTCTTCATCTATCATATGAATTGGATTTGTTGCCCTTGCTCGTGCTCTTCGATTGACACCCATAAATGACTTCGTTTGGAGAGAGAGAGAGAGAGAGAGAGAGAGAGAGAGAGAGATGATCTAGGGCTGAGTCCGGGACTTTATTTTGAGATCCACAATCCACTTTTAGAGACCCAAAATCGACGGTCAAGGTAAGAAGCAATGGCTGTAACTTCAATAAGGCGTGCTTTTTTTGTGCCACTTGCCTTATCGCCTTTTGCGCCTTTGCATGCCTTTGCCTCACCTTATTCTAGTCGCCTCACCTGGGTGTACCCTAGGTGCAATGGGTGCGCCTCGCTGCGCCTCTTGCCCAGGCGCGCGCCTTCGACAACTATGGTACACAGGTATATATTAGAGTCATTGTCGGGATTAATGGTGTTGGTAAGCAAGCAACTTGGTGGTTCTGATTTGAATTTTTTGGAGCATGAGGTGCCGATTGGTGAGTTTTAGTCAAAAAAGAATTTGGTGACTACTGACCACTATGTACAAAGGGGTGACAACTGTGTACAACACTATTGTCTAATGCAACCTGTGGAGTGATCAGATTGGGGAGAAGGGTAGAGCAAATGAGCCACAGCCCTAACACAAGGCCACAACTTTGAAGTCAATTGTCCTTGATCAATCTCTGAATTATACATCAAAGAAGCTCTTATTTATAAAGAACTAAAATCCTAACAGAAAAGAATTCCTAGTAAAACTCAAAAATATACTCATACCAAACATATCACTACCTACTTATCATGATCTTATCTCATCATTACTAAATAATTATCAAGATCTTATCCTACTAAATAACAATAGCGACGATAACTATGATAATATTGACGAAAAATACTAATAATTGTAAAATAGTACTAAGGACAAAAACATTTCTTGGAACAAAATCTTCCTCTGGCGACAAGGGAATTAATATGCTGATAATTGTGCCCCAATCTTTTTCTCTTCGCTTAATTTTGTTCAAGCTATCGTATGTTTATAGCTAATGAAACAGCAAGAATAGCTCATGCTAGTTTATGTTTATAGCTAATGAAACAGCGAGAATAGCTCATGCTAGTTCATATAAGAAACAATTTCATTAAACAAGAATAGCTCATTCTGCCATGTGTTTTCTTGGGTATAGCATTAATCAAACAGGTTCCAGGTGTTATGATGTGATAAAAAAAAAAAGGTGTTATGATCAAGTCACAATAAAGTTGTCTCATTATGTTATGTTTCTTGATTAGGTCTTTTTTATATCTTTAACTTAAGCGTTATATACTGAACTAATCTCGCTTCTCTCTCTCTCTCTCTCTCTCTCTCTCTCTCTCTAAAAACTCTAACCCTAGCCGCCTCTCCTTCCCCTCCCCCTCCATGGGTTGCACACCCTTTGGGCGGCGGGAGGCGAGGGACTAATCCCCTTTCTAGATCTGGTTTCCCCTTCCCCTTCTGCACCATATCCGCCTTCCGTTCGCCAATCGTTGGAACTTGGCGTTCCGCAGCCCTGTTGGGCGTTACGATTCGTCTGCTCCTCCTTTGCAACCTTACGGGTTCCGGCGGCTTCTTAGGCCTCCGGTAGAGGCGCGTGACCGGTTGGAGGTTTGGCTAGAGATGGGCTACTCAGCGACGAAGGGGAGTGTATCTTTTTTCTCGTTTCTTTTGTGTTTTGTCCGGCTTTAGGCCAGTTATGTCCGGCTTTAGGCCGGTTTTTGTCCGGATTTTGTCCGGTGTGTTCCGTTGGTTTGGTCATATGCTTTCTCGTTGTATTTCTGTGACCTGTTGTCGTTGGAGTGTCCGATCTGTGGACTCCCAATCTTTCCCCATGGGAATCTTTGATGAATACTATCTCTCAACTTTTGACAAAAAAAAAAAAAAACTTAAGCGTTTAAAATATAAGTACTATATATTTTTGCCTTACTTGGCGTGGTTAAGAAAATAAGTAACCGTATTTTTCTCGAAGCAGTTGGTGAGCGAATGAGTCCAGAATCACAAAGTCTTCTAGAGGCTAAGACATCTCAAGTCGTATAAAACGAGAAGACCAATATAATATCGATCACATCATACTGTTAAGTTACCAACTCTCCCAAAAGCTTAAGCTATCAAGAATGTATATCAAGCTATCTAACAACCTCCCTCACGTGCAAATCCGTCTTGCACGTTGAGATGCAAATTTTCAGAGAGAGAGAGAGAGAGAGAGAGAGCAGAGCAGAATATGAAGGGGAGAAATAGAATCAAACGGGGGACAAATGCCAACAGAGAGACTTGAACCCAAGACCTCTTGCAACGAGAGCTCTGTTACCAACTCTCACAAAAGCTTAAGCTATTAGGAAACGGGCCCAACAATATATATCAAGCTATTTAACACATACTAGAACACCCTGGGACCATTCAAAACTCTGCATTTTCATGTGAATATAACACAATGCAACTATAATATAGCAATGGTACAATTACAAAAAAGTTTTTCTATTTTCCTACAACTGCTACTTCTCTGACACACTGCTTCTATCATCCATATCTCTGTGGCTAAAATGCTTGATCTCATTGTGCCATCGCAGGATCCAAGCAAAGTAATACAATGTTGAAATGCCTTTGACAGATATTTTGAAATATTTACTTTAGTTCATATTCCTTTATTCACGAAACAAATCCTGAACCTTGTTATGCAACATCCCACATTGCCTCAGTAGAAAAGTGATGTTAAGTACATAAGCAAGCAAGAGGGTACCTACACTTCAATATCTTGCTTTTAGAATTTTCTACTGAAGATTGACAAAAATAGTATTAGAGCTAAAGCATACAGGGAGGACAAGTTGTGTGTCTTTCGCATTCCAACGGGAGGTGTTGCTAAGAATGTATTACACGTACAAAGGAATGAGCAATGTTCAAGCATGAGGGCACCCAGCTTTAATTACTAGCCTTTGGGGTTAAATTCTACCCAACATTGTGCAACAAACCTAACTTCTCATCCACATACCGTGGGTTTCTAAATGTTGAGAAGAGAAGTTTCTCAATGTTCACCAAATATCGCCAAAATCAATGCTAATCAATCAGAATAAATTCATGACATATTATAAGGATCAATATGTTTTTCCTAGCAAATAGACATGCATGATGTCATTTATACGAACAATTATTGGGGCCAAAAGTAAACTACCGCATACATCAAGTTCTACCAACCTTCTTAAATCATTTTAACACCAATACACCATTCATCCAAGGGAAGAAGATAGGTACGCACCAGCAGCTTCTGCCTGTTTTGATATGGTGTAGAATGATGTTTGAGTTGAGAGCCCAGGATTCGACACAGTTGCAGCAGTTGCTGATTTGAAGAGAGTGACAATAGGGCTATCTGCCCCTTCTTGGGACTGCAATATTTGCCCATCTGCCCCAGGAATCAAGCCCAACCATGGAGCTGTTTGCATGAAATGTGTGGTATCTACTTCTCTCTGTTGCACAAGTTAGACAAGAACTGTGAGGAGCTAGCAGTCACAAAAAGTCGACAAAGATTATTATCACAAAAAAACTAATAACTTCTGATAAAAACAACTTCGAAATATTAGAGATCAGAGTAGTTGGCCCAATTAAGTATGTTGACCCTCACACCAAGAGTCCTAAATATGATGGTTTTGATTAAAATATTGTCGTTGATTATTTCATTGCATGTTACCCATAATTTGTAGTGCAGCAACAATGATATTTTACATAAAGAATGGAAACGTTGTAACCCTATATCTTAGCATCATTCCTGTAATTTGATTGCATCAGAACTTGTTATACCTTCTTTTAAGTTTTAACTACATTTCTTCTTTTCGGGTTGAATAAATTTGATTGTTGGAAATCCAAACTTAGTTTCTAGCACCGATCATTCCATCTTACAAGAATCATCATCGGACCTCTCACCTCTCAATTATCCAGCTCTTAAATATCCTTAACATCTCATTTTTAACCTATTTTAAATTCCCCGATACTATTTTATTTGAAATCTTTAACTGCACTTTTTTCTGAGATTCTTCCGAAAGATTTTAAACCTCCACTGAGAGGCTTGAACTGCACTTGACCTACAACTAGTGCATATTGTTTATCTCTAGCATGTGTGTGGTATAACCCTTAACAGCTTTAGTAGGTTAAATAATAAAATTCAGGGTACACCGAAAACTTTCAACATCCTTCTTAGCTGAAAACTTAGCTGGCTTTATCTGAAGGTTGCATTACTTTCAAAGTCAAGAGTTCTTCCATACACTAGACAAGAGAAGTCTTTATTTTGTGCAGTTGTATGTGCTGGTGTATTTATGTAACACCTCTAGTTGGAAATCCACTCACTAAGCACATTTCAACTATCAAATAACATCCAACTTTCTAGTTAGTGAAAATCCTACGATGAACCCTAATTACTTTCCCTTACAAGGTCTTGAAAGGTAATGTGAAGTAACTAACCTAAGAAACTCACCAGAACAATATCAAGAAGCCCCATCAAGTATAATACACTTCCGATCTCCTTTATTCCACGAAGAACCTCTGCTTTAAGTTCTGATTTTGACCCCAAGTTGAGATGTTCTTTGACAATCCTCAAACAACCTAAGTAAAAACAACTGAACTTAAATACATGGAACTCCAACATTTTGCATCATGCTAAATATTAAGAAAAAAGGATCAAGGCTTGAGATATTTCATATTTCTCGGAATTCTAAGATACAGTTACCCATCAACAAGGGATGAGAAATATTGCACATAATCTTTCAAACCCAATATTTATGTTAGATTAACTTAGAATACAGGAAATGTAAATTTGGGACACTGCTTTGACTACCAATACAGCACTAGTGGTCAGAAGGGAGGTTAAAGCAGGTTTAAAACCCTAACAAGGTTCCTTACTCAGAGACTAAGAACAATAGTGTTTTTGCCCAAAAAGGGAAAGAAAAAAAGAGTAAAAAATCATCACATCATGACAAAAACCTGTAACGCACAGTACACAAGTGTTATCAATTCAACTTGAGGTAGTGAATTTATGCATAAACGTAATGAATTTAAAACACAAATGTTATGAATTTATATACGAATATTATGAATTTCTCTAAGATTCAAGAGTGCATGGGATTTGTAATTAGCATTCCATTCACTTGAACGCATTAAAATCATTACAAAGAATTAAGAGACACAAGGTTATAAACTTTACACCAATAAAGCGTGTTTTTAATGCTAGCTTTATTCAAAAAACAATTGATGATTTCCTAAAGAGGCACATTTCATAAATCCAATGAACGAGGTTATCCCATGAAGTTGAACTTTCCATGTCATGGTTTAGTAAATTGAATCCAGTAAGGTGTAACAGATCCTTATATCCCAACTCTTACTAGCATTTTTAACTAACATCGGAAAAAAGAAAAGGATACATGACCCCTTTGACATATTCGCATCTCCAGCTAAAAGAGATTGACATCTGTAGAATTAAATTTAAAAATGAAAATGAAAGTAGTGTATCCTCAACTACCTGATGCTCCACCATCGAAAGGAAGAAGCCCAATAGACTTCGGCAATGCATCTTGCAGTCCTGTAATCAATGGTTCAAGGGTAGTTATCTGGAATAGAACAAGGAGAGGGAGTCAGAAAACTACAATTTTTTCTCTCGCAGAAGCCAGACCAGAGCAATATAGAATCTCAGGCATATAAGAATATAAAGTGCCTTAAGGAAATCATATATTAAGCATGGTAATAGATGAAACATTGATGAGAATTCATAAAACACACAAACGGTATAAAAGAAAATATATCTTTAAAAAAAAAACCATACAGGTATATTGTCCGACCAAGCTACACGCCCAGAAGTCATGAGAAGAGATTTGATCTTACCAGCAGACACAATAAAATTAAGGGGTGAGAGGATCAAAAACAAATTTATCATCATTAGGGAGAAAAGAGTGGTAGAAATAAGTAATAGATGTTTTACTATTGCCAAGTGAACTTAATTTTCACCTTGGTGAATAAAACCATCATGCACAAGAAAAGACTAAACATGTGCAAAAACGATTTCAAACATAAGAGACGAAAACTTGACCTCTTAGCCGAGGCATGAAGTAGAGCACTAGCAAGGGTGCACACAGCTCGGTATTTCAATTAAATATTAATTAGACCCGGAGCAATTACAATCTCAACAAAATGCTAAAATTTGGCTGGAAATGTTGGATACATGTTCCTACACTATTGTTTGAAAATAAAACTATTCATTGGATAAGAGACAGCTCATACGTTTGAAAATCCAAATTAGTGAAAGGTTAAAGAAGTAATTTATCATCGAGTAGAGTTAAAAAAAAGTAAGAACACTTCCTAGGTAAGCACCACAGAAACAGCAAGAATCTTTCCATGCAATAATCCCCAAAAAACAGCTTCCTAAGGAATGAAATTAATGAATAAGCGGTATGTGGGAGACGCTTCACCGGAGTTACCCCTTTGATCCTTCTGGCATGGTACGGAGAGGTGGCAAGTTGGCTGGACCTTTCTGGTATATGTATCCCCATCCAGACGCTTCTTGGACTCTTAGAAAGCTATTCAAACTGAAGGCCTTTGTTCAATCCTTTTATGAAATGGGAGGTCGGTGATGGTCGGTCTATTTTTCTTCGGCTGGACAACTGGCACTCCTTGGAGCCATTGCACCAAAAAATGAACTTAGGGTAGTTTTTTACATGGAGACCCTGTCTACTAAGGTAGCCTCCATTATCCGTGTGAATACTTGGAAGTGGCCCAGAAAAAAGAACCCAGTTACTCAGGATATCATTAATAATACTCCTACTACTCTGATTACTGACAGTCAAGTCTCAGACAGGTTCATTTAGACCCTAGTGCTACTAGGAAATACAGCTCTACCTCTGCTTGGCATGCTAGTAGAACTATCATGCCCACCATCCCTTGGCTCATCTGATATTGTTCACTCATCATGTGCCTCAATGGGCTTTCATAAGTGACTGGCTTTCTGTGGGAGGCTAGCTACAAGAGAGAATATAAAGTTGGGGGATGGTGAACACCAAGGGGCGTGTGCTATGTGTTGATGGAGTGGAATCTCACAACTACATATTTGGGTGCCCATTTTCGAACAGGAGTTTGGAAACTTCTGCCAAGTAATTGTAGGGTTGACAGGAGCCCAAAAGAGATTGATGAGGATATTGCTTGGGGTATACCATATGGAAAGTGTAAAACTATGAGAGTTATGATTCTCAAAACTGCCCTTGCTGCTGCCATTTACCATAGCTGGGGGGAGAAGAATGACCGTATTTTCAAGAAAATCAATAAGGATATACTAACAACCAGGATGGAAGTTGAGAAGGAGGTTAGCTATGTAGCACGGACACCGACACGGAGACGGACACTGACACGGGACACGTGAATTCTAAAAAATGGATATGGACACGGTGGGGTACACCGCTAAAATAAATAAATAAAAAAATCATATAAGTATGCAGTAACAATATATATGCAGTAACAATATATATACATAGATATATACACTTTTCTTTTGATATGTAAGATATCTACAAAGTTATATACTAGTATACATACTGGTACATATATATGTAAGATATACACCCACCACGGAAATATATATACAAATACAGAGCGAGAGAGAATGTATATGTGGGACATGCGTGTCCATGCCGTGTCCTGCTCCAAAAAAATAATTTAATTTTTTAAGGGACACGCCAAGTGGCGTGTCCAATACATGGACACGGCGACCTCTAGAAGTGTCGGTGCTTCATAGGAGGTTAGACTCTCTATGGCTTCATGGAGGAATCAGCCTAACTCAGTGGAGAACCCACATTTGTTTAGCAGCATGAGGAGTGTCTACACGTGTTTGGCCCTTGACTTGCTGGTGTGGTTGGATTTCTCTTCCTTTTTTCTCCGTGGTAAGAGTTATTGCTGGCCTTTTTGGGTTTGGTTTCGAGTTTTTCATTTTGCATTTGCTCTTTTTGTTGGACTCTAAGGCTACACCCTTGGCCCTTGCTATTGGTTTGCTAGTTCTTAATGAATTATCTTAACAAAAATAAAAAGAATTCTTCAATCAACATTAGATGAACTTCAGAATGCCCAAAAAAATGACCACGAACTTATCGGTTCCTAACAAGGAATGGAACAAGTGGATTAACAACTCTATTTTGGCTATTCAAATGGAAAATGAGCAACTTGGTACAAATATTGATGGAGGACAGATCAAACTTTGATTTTGGAGTAATGTAAGTTAAAGAAAGATTTCAAAGCTGTAAATAGCAACAAAAAATGGAAAATAAAAAAAACACAACTTTGGAGTGACAGATGCCGAGAAAGTGAAATCCATAAGAATAATAAAACACTGAATTTTGGATATTTAAGTGACCATCAGCTTACGCCTCCAAACCCAGTTAAATCTCAACCAAAGGGTTGGATGTAACACTTCCAAGTGCAGAAAAACCAGAATCTAGGGCCAAAATGGCTTCTTCAGTTCATTTTAGATTTTGTATGCACATTTTGGCCCTGGTCATAGAGACTTATCGTATCAGATATATCAATCCACCACGAAAGTGTGTAAAGTTAAGGCCCAACAAAAACCACAGATATCTCATATGTTAAACATACAATAGTAGAACTCTACAAACATGTATAGTGATTATATTGAGAGAGATAATGGGACCATAAGTTTGCTGTTAAGCAGTTGTTCACAAAGAGATTCATGAGAAAAACAAAATAAGGAAAAAACAAATGCATCAACATTCATTGAATGTCAAACTGATCATTCAAGTTAATAACCACCATTTTTCAACAAACATACACAAAATCATAAGGATTAAAGGACTACACTAAACCACATACCTTATTTGATACATGATCCAGTAGAGCACGGATAAGCCAAGGTAATGATCTACCTCCTAAGAGCCTCACAACGGATAACACGTGAGGCATTCCAAAGAATCCACTATGCAACCGAGCAAAGCTTTGGTGTGCAGAATTTAGGTCCTACAGCCAAAATAAAATGTAAGGCAAACTTTTACAAAACTAAACTAGGATTATGGTGAAAAATCTAATTGTCAGCTCCAGTTCAATCTTTTAAAAAGATTACGATGAAACCGAAACATGCCATACAGAAAGCACAAAAATTCCGATGTCATTTCAGAGAACCAGGAATGCATACAGAAACTAAATTTGGTAAAACACAAGAAGATGCGAGTGTGTATCATGTAACATCTACCAGGTGAATATGTTTTAGCAATTTATTCCATAATTAAGAAAAGAAACGATATTCTGCACATATTAAGTACAATGCAGTATCAAAAACTACAGCTTAAGAGAGGCTGTTGAACTGATGATTTTCTACCTGAGTACCACAGTAGAAATTCGCCTTCGCATGTGGAATTGAAGGCTTCTGAAGAGGAGCAAGGAGTACTTTTGATGACCGAACATATCGCTGAGTAGTATTACAGAGTGTGAAATTCGGCAAGAAATCACTCTGCATCTCCGACCAAATCTACAGACAAACAAGCTAGTTACTGAAAATTAAACATCAACCATTGGAAAGCCTTAAAATTCCATCATATTCTCCAAAAATAAGGAAGAGCACTCCTTCGGAAACCCCCAAAAGAAAAGAATTAAAAGAATAAATTTTATGTTACCTGCGTGCGATATATATGAATATATACACTTATATCCATACACACATGGGGAAATTAGACATCCTTACCCCTATTATATGTGTGAAAGCTACAGGATAATTGAGGCAACAGAATATGACAAGCCTCGGTACCGAATTAATATTCAAGTTCTTATATTTTTTTTATTTTCTTTGGTGAATATTCAAGTTCTTATATTGTAGGAATAGTATGCAGTACCTTAACACCTCCACAATGCTATAGAGGGAGGGGGAGAGAGAGAGTCAAAAAAAACTTTTGGTACCTTATCCTTTTGGTACCTTATTACATAATAACATTTCAGTATTCAGATAATATATGATTATCAACACAAAAATAATTAGAAGGTAGAGTGTCACCAAGAGAAAATGAAACTCTCCATGGGGAAACAAATAACAAAGGTCACCTCCAAGGCTCCAATAATCATAATTCCCATGAACTACGGATAAAAATGTATCTAAGCAATAACCACCAATATGGTAGTCAGGTAATTTGATTGTTTTGGATTTTGTCATATTAAATCTCCAGGGTTTCAGAGTGTTAGTTTTGACTTTTTGGGGAGATTAACTGTATGTTTTCCAGTAGCCAAGGAAATAATCTGCAGTGAGAGCCACGGGATGTTTTGCTTCCAGAAATGTCAATTGAGCTGTAGCTCTACTAGTCTACTCTAGCCAGGATTCTAGAAGTATTTGAAGGGTTTAATGGAGTAGACACATGCGGCCATCTGATCCCATGATAACATGAGTCATTCCAAAAGTGGCATTCCAGCCATTTTTTCTTTTTCTGTTCAAGTCAATCAAGCATCAGATTTAGTCCTGCTCTAAAATCTTCTGGAATTAAAATACTCGAATCAAATTTAGAGCATAAAATATGCTCTTTCCCGCACTGGGGTGTACTTCTATTACAATGGACTAATTTTTCCATTGTGGTCATGAGTTCACTAGACCTAAATATTAAGAGACCTGCTTTTACATTGATCCGTATGTTCTAACAGCTGTTAGCAGCTGGTAATATCATGTTTATCTCCTGCTCCAAGCATATTGCAAACCAATATCAACAGGAGTTATTCTATGTTTTTTGTTGTTTGCGTTGAAGTAGTATATGCAAAGTGGAATTAAGTTCAATTTGCGTCAAACATTTTACGGTCGGTACTTCAGGAGACCAGCTTTCTCACTAGGTCGCATCATCATTTAGCTTGCATAAGGAGACCTGTACAAGAGAACGTCAGACCGACAACGGAACTCAGTTCTGCTTCGCTCAATTCCAAGAGGGTTTTCAGAAGGCTGTGTCCAAGGAAAAAGTATATCTACCAGATGATCTGAAGTCATTGTGCTTGAGAAATACAAGGTCCATGTCGATTTCCTCCCAAAGAGTTAGGTAACGCAAAAACAAGAACCCTGCTAGCATAGTTTTCCCAATGAAATATTGCGGAAGCAGATTTAGTATCATTACAAAACTGATTTAGAATCTCACAGAGCACATACTTAACAAATCATCTATTCCATGTACCAGATAACTACCATGTATGCACATATGACAAATAAAGAGGGAGTAGGAGACCAACAACATTACATCCAAAGCAAGAAGAAAAACAACTTCTCCAAACCTGAGAAGCAAGTCTACTGGAATATGACACGGTAGATATATTCTCTTGCATCTCATTTAACATGAGACTGAATGAGTCTATTGAAAGATCTCTCGACAGCAATTCATGACCAAGTTGCAAGATATTCAATAGCTTTTCCAATTCCTGAACCAAAACAAACGTTCAAAATTAATATAAGAAACAACAAGTCTTCTATAACTTAGACGGACCTGACTAGATAAAAGCTACTTACCACAATAGCACATAGGTCCTGAGACTCGAACCGGTCAAACAAAAATTCAATGTTCTCCCTGAATATTTTGTTCATCCTCCCAGCAATCAAACTTCTTAGGTTAATTGTCCTTCCCAATAACTATACACATTAAAACCAGCACCATTGTGAAAAGGATATCAGGAACTAGATGACTGAGAAGATCAAAACAAGGGCTCAGAAAAGAGAAAAACGTTGCTGAACAATAAAAGTCAAGAACCAATCAACCAATGAAATCCATAGTGTTAACTATGAGCATCCAACTCAAAACTAATTGGCAAAGGGAGAGGCCACTCAGGCTTGTATACTAGTTTTTGAGGTGATAATTAACCAAAGTGGGACGTGGGACAAGCTCTAACACGTAGCACTTTTCATTCTACAACCCAAATGGTAAGCCAACATTTTTTTGTTGACCGGCAAATGGTAAGCCATCATTAACCAAAGAAAATACGATGTGTTCCATGTAATTGTGAATCTATATTTAGTAGTTCCTATTAGTTGCGTTTCTGTTATTTCATATTGGTCCTAAGAGTAGTAGTTTAGTCATAGTGCTAAAAAGGGTTTACTAGCCTTTGTCTATTTAACCTAAGCTATTACTCCTTGGGATATACGTTCAATACAGATGTTATATATCATTATTTCCCTTTCACTCTTCTTTGCAAAGTATCCCTTTCACTCTTCCTTGCAAAGTATCATGGTATCAGAGCGGCAACCGTTGCCGGATACGCAACTCCTGTAAAATTGTTGAATCTCTCTCCTTTGCATCTCTCTATCTATTGATCTCTCTCTCTTGCTTCTTTGGTTTCTCTCTCTCCCAGTCGACACACGCATAGCAGCAAAAACTATCACCGACAAAACATACCCACCACTCGCCGACCTCCAGACCGGTATCGTCACTTAGTTGGCAAGTTAATTGTCTTACCACTACACGTCCCGATATCTCATTTGTTGTTACTATGGTGAGTCAGTTTCTGTCAGCTCCTCGTCTTCCACATTGGGAAGAGAGCGATTGTATTGTGAAGTATCTTAAGGCTCAACCTGGACGTGATCTATTTATTGATCTAATGATCATTTGTGTATTGAAGCCTTTACTGACGCTAATTGGACAGGATCACTATATGTTAAGTTAAGGGTTCAATTGCTATGTATATTGTTTCCTAGGGGTAGTTTAGTACATGTATCTTTGTTGTATCTTTGTTCATATTTATACACATGAATGAGAAAGGGGCAGTAAGGCTCTCACATTTTACCTCACGGCTCTCTCTCTACAACTTTTCATGGTATCAGAGCCAAGTTCTCCATAGATCTGGCCTTGTAGAGGAGCAACGACCGTGACTTTCTGATAATCAATCTCCATTGTCGATCGTATGAGGAGATATCAGCCTTCTCTTTGTGTTGGTTCATCACACTGTTAACCACCGTACGGCCACCATCGACCACGGCGACCTCCGGTAGGCCTTTTCTTGACCACTACAACCTCCGGTAGGCCTTTTCTCGACCACTACGACCACCGTACGGCTTCTACAATCAGTTTTTCTGTCCAGATCTGCTCGTTTTACACCGGGTTACGCTAGGGTGTGACTTCCAACCTCCGGCGACCACTGTACACGACTCGCCGGCTTCCAGAGACCTTCGTACCACACTCGCCGATGTTCGACGACCGCCGTACGATCACCGTACAGCCTATATAGTGCTCGAAATTGACTGGGTAAGCTTTGTTTTTACTCGATACTCACTGAGTCTCTTTCGAACTTACTGTTTGACCACCGAGAGTACTGTTTGTCCTCCGGCGACCTTGTACGATCTCAGGTGAGCCTCTTTTCTGTTCCTACAACCTCTGTGGTGCTCGAAAACCACTGGGTTTGCATCAGTAGCTTTCGGTAGCTACTGGGTTAGCTCCAACAGCCTCTGATAGGCTTTATTTGCTATCTTTTGCTCCTAAAACCAACTGGGTTGCCTTCTTCGACTGCCCATACCACTGATTCAAGTGTCGACGACCTCTGGTTCTACTCGGAAATCAGTGGGTAACATCTGATTTTACTGGGTTTGTCAAATTGTTCTTGTATCTTGGCTTTAAGCACTATTCGGCACCTGTTCGGCACTGTCGGACACTGTTAGGAACCAATTTGGGGACTGTTCAATTCTGTTTGGGCAGTATTTGGTACTACTGGACACTTTTGGAGTGTTATCTGGCTGTTATCTTGTGACATTTTTCAGCAGTTTGTTACTGCCCTTCTCGGTATGGTGGAGGTTCCTGAAACTGCTCAGGTTGGTGCCTTTTCTCAGGAGGAGTTACATACTCTCAGGCGCCTAATGGCTGCTACCCCAGCTTCTACTTCCACTAACTCTGCTCACATAGGTATTCATGCCAGTGCATCTATTGTCTCCACGTCTCTTCCTTGGATAATAGATTCTGGTGCAACAGATCATATGACTGGTTGCTCATCTTTGTTTGACTCTTACTCTACTTGTTCTGGTAAGGATAAGGTCAGAGTTGCTAATGGTTATCTATCTTCTATTTCAGGGAAAGGTTCTATTAATTGTTCTCCTACCATTTCCCTTTCTTCAGTGCTTCATGTTCCTAATTTTTCTACTAACCTTCTATCTGTTAGTAGTCTCACCCAATCCTTAAATTGCTCCGTAACATTTTTTCCTACACATTGTGTCTTTCAGGAACTGGATACGGGGAGGACGATTAGCAGTGGTAAAGCTCATGGGGGCCTTTATTTTTTGGAGTCTGCACCTAATCTAGTTTGTCCACCTTTGTCATGTGGTCAAGCTCTTGCAGCAGATACGGGTTCAGCTCTTCCCTTGTTACATCAGTGGCATCGTAGATTGGGTCATCCATCATTTGGAATTCTAGAAAAACTGTTCCCTAGTTTGGCTAAGCAATGTTCTCGGAGCCAGTTCCTTTGTGAAGCTTGTGAGCTTGCGAAACATAAGCACTCATTTTATGCTCCGGTCAATCAAAGAAGTGATTCGCCATTTATGGTTGTTCATTCTGATGTTTGGGGTCCTTCTCCTGTCACATCTCTGTTTGGTTATCGCTGGTTTGTCACCTTTATTGACTGTTATTCTCGTGTCACTTGGGTGTATTTACTAAAGGCAAAAAATGAGGTTTTTTCGTGCTTTAAATCTTTTCATCAAATGGTGCGTACTCAATTTGATGCTAACGTTAACGTCCTCCGTAGTGATAATGGGACTGAGTATATAGATGGGGCTTTTCGGGCATATCTTAATGACTCGGCATTCTTTTTCAGACTTTTTGTGTCCGCACTCCACAACAAAATAGAGTTGCAGAGCGCAAAAATCGTCATCTTGTTGAGGTAGCCCGCTCTCTATTGTTCACAATGAAGGTCCCTAAACATTTTTCGGGCGAAGCTGTCCTTACTGCAGCTTTTCTTATCAATCGCATGTCATCCAGTGTTCTTCAGTTCCAAACTCCTATTAAGTTCCTCCCTGGCTATCCTCGGGTCTCATCTCTTCCACCTAAGGTCTTTGGTTGTGTGTGTTTTGTCCATGCTCCTAGGCACCCTGGTGGTAAGCTAGATCCCAAAGCCCGTAAGTGCATTTTCCTTGGCTATTCTCCTACTCAGAAGGGTTATAAATGCTATGACCCGCACTCTCGCAAAACATATGTTTCCATGGATGTCACCTTTTGGGAAACAGTATCTTTTTATCCTCTGTCCACTTCATCTCTTCAGGGGGAGAATGATAGAAGGAAGAAATGAGGGAGAAGAGATGTTGACATATTATACTCCTGAGTCGTGGTCTTACCCTTTACCTTGTCATAGTGAGGGGGGAGAAAGATAAATCTGTGCAGGAACCTTTACCCGCAGAAAGAGTGGAACATGATGTTGGTGGAAGACTAGATAGGCCAAATCTGCAGACTTTTTCTCGAAAGAATAAAGGCAAGCCTATATGTGCAGTGCCACTTTGCCAATCTCCATCACCTACTCCAGTTTCTGACTCTTCAGTTGACTCATCTGGTAATGATTCTCTTCCTACTGTTGTTGATGATCTTGATGCTCCTATTGCTCTTAGAAAGGGAGTTAGAATGTGTACCCAACATCCTATCTCTCAGTTTGTTTCATATTCACGTTTATCTCCTTCGTATCATGCATTTGTTTCGTCTCTTTCTTCTATATCTATTCCACAGAATTGGCAGGATGCATTCATGATACCTAAGTGGAAAGAAACTATGGTAGAGGAGATGACGACTTTGAAAAAGAATGGCACTTGGGAGCTAGTTTCACTTCAAAGAGGGAAGAAACCCGTGGGGTGCAAATGGGTGTTCACTGTGAAACACAAAGTTGATGGGACAGTTGAGAGATACAAGACCAGACTTGTTGCCAAGGGTTTCACACAAACCTATGGTATTGACTACGAGGAGACATTTGCCCCCGTAGCAAAGATGAACTCTATACCAGTTCTACTCTCTTGTGCTGCCAATTTAAATTGGCCTCTTCACCAGTTTGATGTGAAGAATGCATTCCTCCATGGCGAGTTAGAGGAGGAGGTGTACATGGCTATCCCACCAGGTTTTTCCTCATCTCAGACTGAGGGAAAGGTGTGTAGATTGAGAAAGGCCCTCTATGGATTGAAGCAATCTCCCAGAGCATGGTTTAACAGGTTTCTCAAAGCCATGTTGAGATTTGGATACAAGCAGAGTCATGCTGACCATACTATGTTCACCAAAAGGAGTAATGGAAAGTTTGCCATTCTTATTGTCTATGTGGATGACATAATCATGACAGGTGATGATGTGAATGAGATTGTTAGCCTTAAAGCTATTCTTGCTCAAGAGTTTGAGATTAAGGATTTGGGGTCTATGAAGTACTTTCTTGGAATGGAAGTGGCTAGATCCGACAAAGGAATTTTTATCTCGCAAAGGAAGTACATCCTTAATCTCTTGGAAGAAACTGGTATGTTGGGATGTAAGCCGGCTGACTCTCCCATTGAGGCCAATCATCATCGTGGTAGCAACGTCGGAGAGCATACAGATAAGGAGAGATATCAGAGACTTGTGGGTCGCCTAATATACTTGTCTCACACTAGACCAGATATTTCCTATGATGTGGGAGTTGTAAGCCAGTTTATGTATGACCATCGTACTGTGCATCTTGATGCGGTTTATCGCATCTTGACGTATCTCAAATCTGCCCCAGGTAAAGGAATTTTGTTCTCTAATCATGGTCACTTGAAGTTGGAAGCCTTCACCAATGCAGACTGGGCGGGTTCTATTGATGATGGGAGATCTACCTCTGGTTATTGCACATTTCTTGGAGGAAATCTGATTACTTGGAGGAGTAAGAAGCAGTCAGTGGTAGCTAGATCCAGTGCAGAGGCTAAATACAGAGCAATGGCTCATGGTGTTTGACGAGCTCTTATGGCTCCAAACCCTTTTACATGATTTGGGATTCTCTGATGCTAGTCCTATGAAGCTCTACTGTGATAATAAGGCTGCCATAAACATTGCCCATAATCCTGTCCAACATGACCGAACGAAGCATATCGAAATTGACAGGCATTTTATAAAGGAGAAGCTGAGCAATGGTCTGATATGCATGCCTTTTGTGAGATCTGAAGACCAGTTAGCTGATGTATTTACTAAGCGTCTTAGTAGTAAAAGTTTTCACCCCATTGTGTTCAAGTTGGCTTGATAGATATATTTGCACCAACTTGAGGGGAGTGTTAAGTTAGGGGTTCAATTGCCATGTATATTGTTTCCTAGGGGTAGTTTAGTACATGTATCTTTGTTGTATCTTTGTTCATATTTATACACATGAATGAGAAAGGGGCAGTAAGGCTCTCACATTTTACCTCACGGCTCTCTCTCTCTACAACTTTTCACTATAGATGATACACAACTGGGTATTTTTATTTCTGATAATCTAGTCACATGGAAAGAGTAAGAAACAAACCGAAGCAGAGTATCAAGCCATGGCTCATACCACGTATGAGATTGTATGATTGCGAGCTTTACTCGAGGAGTTAGGTGTTGGTGTCCAATTACATATTCCTATGTATTGTGATAATCAGGCAACGATACATATCGCTTCAAATCCAGTATTTCATTAGAGAACCAAACATATTGAAGTAGATTGTCACATTGTTCGAGAAAAGATAGACGGGGTGTGTTAGCTACTCAGTTCGTGTCTACAGAAGCTCAGTTGGCTAATATCTTCACCAAACCGTTGTTTAAACCACGTTTAGAGTTGTTATGCAACAATCTAGGATTTTGTGATATTTATTATCCAGCTTGAGGGGAAGTGTAGGAATATTGTTCGTCTAGAGTTAGACTCACCTTCATTAACGAAGTATCTCATAATATAAATAAGAGTCAGTTGTGTTAGGGTTAATTAACACCCTATACACTTCTTTACTCTCTCAAATAACAATGTTCTTAAAACTGCACTGAAACCAACCAAGCCTCTAACCTCTCTTATTTTTAAGTAGGCAGAGAAACAATTACTCATTACTTGAAAAGGAAAAACAAAAACTTGAAATTGTCAGAAAGTCAAAGATTAAGTGAGAAATTACTTTTAAGTAAACAAACAAGAAACAATACGGATGCCCAAACTAAATCCAACGAACGACAACACTTGCTGATTGGAGAAACAGACTGTAATCAGATATGACTAGATGTAAATATCTTCTTACCTTCACTCGAGTCATCTTTAGTAGAGCAGTGAATCTCATAGGTTGGACAGAAAACTTCTCTCCATTCTCTAGGGAGAAAAGAAATGAGGAATCAAGTAAACTACTGCAGATTTCAACAACCAAAACCAAAGATATCAGCTTTGCAGCATTTTAAGTAGGAAAAAAGGTGAAAACCAGGGAGCAAAGGCAAACCTTGCAGCCCAACTTTTGTAGTAAGTAAAAATAGTGTCACACAGCTTGGAAACAAATATATCGAAACAATGATCCACCTGAAATGAAAAAGAAAAATTCACAACTGAATAAAAAGCACATCATTGATAATGTAGGAACACCCATCCAGATTATCATCAACAAACATGTACTTCTGTGCTTCTCTACCATTCCAATTCCATGACTACTCCCAGTAGAAAACCTTTGAACACCAAATTAAATGGAAAGGCTGAGCTAGGTATAGAAGGGTCCGAAGCTTGAGTTAGGATTCGTTGTTGTCACAAACACTAGTTCTTTCTTTTCATATCTACTAGTAATCCAAATACTTTTGCTTTGCGTTTCCTACTTATTTTAGACAGTCAACGCAAATAAACCATGAAAACATCTTGTGTTTTGTATTTTGATATTTATCCTACCTGCATTTAACGTCTTCCCTAGCTTTTAGCATTAACAAAAGAGCTACCTACACTTGTGCTTGATGAACTTGATCTTAGGTTGAGAGTTGTTAGATCCAGTCCGATTCAATTCGAAATTGGAGGCATGTGCTTGTCATAGAGAAGACCACGTATATTTTCAGTTAATCCGTAATTGGCTCACCCATGTACGTACATACGTTCTGGGCTTTACCTCAAAACATCTCCTTGCGTATCCAACGTTTTTTTCAATTCTCCTAAACTAGAAACTTAGAAACTAGGTTAGAAAAACAACGGTTTGATCATTTTTCAACCCAAATAAATATCAGCTTTGATTATGGAAGTCATTCAATCACTCAGTCGAGATAAACCATACTAGCATTGTAATTTAAGGGGACTTGAGAACACAGAAGTACATGAAAATTTTCCCAAAGGGAAAACAATCATCAAAGCCATCTTCACCAGAAAAGGTTCGCAAAGTTAAATTACCTCAGCTTCAATTTCATCATAGAGGAAGCGTTGCTTGAGAACAGCCAGTGCTTGCCGAGCGGAATCATTATAAATGTCAAATGGAATTAAAACACTCTCCAAAAGACCAGTATTCTGTGCCTCGATCACGTGATCCACCAGCATCCAGGGAAGAGAGCACTCAATAGGAAACTGCAAATTGTCAATAACTCAATATATGTGCTTCTGTCAATCCCAGAGAGAAAAAGCATAAACAGTTAAGAAGGGGGATACGCAGAAACAGAAGAACAAGAAGATAAGATAAAATTGGAATAAGTAAACTACAGATTCAGGATAATTCTATTGTTTTCTAATGCTGTGTTAGAACCTTCTTGGTAGGAGGAGATTCCCCGAAGGAACTTGGAAGAATAAAGTGTGCGCAGGCTGCGTGAACAAGCGTACATGGGCGCATGTGCTGTGTGTAGTGGGCAAAAGGAAAATATTGTACCGGGAAGCATATTTGGTGTCAGAGCTACTTGGACCCATTGCACAACTCTATGTGAAGGCAGCGAAGTGGGTAGAGGACCTGGGGAGTGTGATTCTACCCGCTTATCACGTGCCATGTGGGTGCTTATAACCTGCTATCCCACCTCACCAACAAGCAGTGGAACCTGGGCAATGCAACGGGTTCCCAAATATCCATCTACATAGGGATATACATGTTCAAGAGAAATTTGGAGTGTCGTATTCTATTTTAAAGTGGATTGAAAGAATGAGGATTAAGACAATTAATTAGGTCAACTAAGGATCAATTAGATCTATTTGAAAACGAAATAAAAAGAATTCTTGATGTGTGTCATGTATGTGCTAGTACTTGGAGGTGTTTTTGGATATTAAATCGAGAAGGCTATGAGGATTTAGTCAGAGGAATCCAATCCAATTAAATGAGTGGAGAGGCCGCCCAATTTGGGGACTAGCTCTAACACTCCCCTCTACGTGTAACCCCTGACCCATACGTGGAGAGGTAGACAAACGATCAATAACATAGGAGTCACAATGAAACAAGGTACACTTAAGGCACAAACAACGGGGTAATCAATCAAGAGTCTTGTCCAAAAATTTCCGAAAGCCTAGGCACTGACCCATGTCAAAGCATCCAACTCAAAGCTAATTGGCAAGGAGAAGAGAGCCAACCCAGGTTCATAAACTAGTTTCAGAGGATACATTTAATCAATGTGGGACTAGCTCAAACGGTGTACATTGGGAAAGTTGGTTGGCAAATTGGGGGTAAAGGAAGAAAGTAAATGATAACATAATGGAAAGCAAATTGTAAAGTTAATGACACATTTAGCATGCAAGGAATTGTGATCTTCCTGAATCAAGTAGTGAAATCTTAGTTGCATGAAGAGGGTGCAAGGGCAGATATGGGGGAGCGAGCAGACATACAAGAATCTAAGATTGAGAGTGTCTATACGCAGTCTATATATACATTAATATAACACACACAAACAAAAGCATATAAAAAAAATATATACGCTAAAAGATATCATTTCTTTGCTAGTTCTACTATTTATGTAAATCAGAAATTGGTATCAATTATAAATGTTTCTTCGCAAAAAACAGTAAAATTATGTTTATAATGAGTAGTTGGAAAATTTTGAGTTTACGTCTCCAAATATCTTATAGTAGCTTTGTAGTTTCTCTTGCTTGGCAACACATTTTTTTTTTTTTTTTTTTTTTTGTTCCAATTGGGATACGTGTGCTTAAGTTCTATCCTAGTTGGGAAGACGCTCATTTCTTGATGGGACGAGATTCCTAGTATTCTAACTTGGGAGCGCAAGAGTGAGGCTTCGGCGTCATGCAACTTTAACAGTCAAAGAGTACAACAAACTCTTCGATGGACATAAACAAAATGAATAAGACTTGTTAGAGCTTGTCCCACATTGGTTAATTATAACCCTCAAAGCTAGTATATGAGCCTGGCAGCCTCTCCACTCATTGCCAATTCGTTTTGAGTTGGATGCTTTAACATGGTACCAGAGCTAGGCTTTCGAAGGATTTTGGACAAGACTCTCTTGGTTATTTCCCCGTTGTTTGTGCCATAAGTGCACCATGTTTCGTTATGATCCCAATGTTGAGGATCCGTTGTTTACTTCTCCACGTGCGGGTCAGGGGTCGCACGTGCGGTGGAGTGTTAGAGCTTGTCCCACATTGGTTAATTAATACCTCCAAAACTAGTATATAAGCCTGGGCGGCCTCTCCACTCATTATTTTCAGTTGGATGCTTTAACAGGACTCCAAGTTCACTACTTATTCTTCAAGACAAGGAACCATACTACCTAAATAAACACACATATGAAGTCAGAAAACTTTCTATTTGATTCACCTGAATAACACGAGAAGACTCCAAATAAAATTCTCTGAACCACAAAAAACCCAGATCTGTCAGACTGGCAACAGTTTCTGTAAATACCATAACAGCAATCGTTAACTTCAAAGATAAATGAATACATAGATTTCAGCTAATGCTACAGTAATAAGGCAAAATCCTATTTCCACTCTCCCATAAAACATGTTACAGAAGCTGTTGACAGTAGAATTACATCTCAAAAACATTGAAGCACCTGCCCTCAAGCAGCAACATCGAAATATGAACCTAGGTGCTCCAGCGCACACAAACCCATCACGACTATAACTTTGGTGTACGAGGAGTGCTCTCGGAGAAGTCAACAAGGGGAAGAGGCAAAAGCATCCGCTGTCAAGAAGCCAAACATGTGCCAAATTCCACAGGGACAAGGGAGAGGAGGGGGTTCAAAGGGGCCTTACAACTTGAATGACATATATTGATGAGCATGTTTGGAGACAACTACAACAAAAACAAACATTTATGTACATGTTTTTTTTATGAAAAGAAGAAACTTCAGAGCTACTTGTCATTAAATTCATGGATGATCAGCTTTCACATCTGTTAAAGCTTGTCCACATTGCTTAATTACCACCTCTAAAACCAATCTATGAGCTTGTCGGCCTCTCCACTCATAGCCAGTGGGTTTTGAGTTGGATGATTTGACAACATAGCTCAACCGTAACTTATAGCATCACCTAAAGCTGTAGATCAACAGCTCCTCTTGGGCGTTTCTGGCCACTAGGAGCAAATGTCTGACTAAAACCTCCGCAATATCATCAGGGTTATCAATACCGGCCGTTATGTAACAGGAGTTTGGACTTCCGATAATGATATTTACCTATGCATCTGCCCATGCAGTTCGCTATCGGATGGTATAGGGCCCTGTCAGTGATACAGTTACCAAGGACAGATCCAGAAATTTCCATTAGTGGGGCACACAAATTGGAAAACTTAACCCATCCATTTATAATTCCTTAAAATACTACATTTTTTGCCAGTGAAAAAACATCATACAGTTAACAGAAAGGGATGTGTTTGCACAAAAAGATGGTGCGAAAATTTACCACTCTAAGAAATAGTTCAGACAAAAGTCCGCATAAAGAAAATTTAGATAAATTTTATCAACACTATCATAAATTTATTGGGTATAATTGAAATATTTAAGAATATGAATATAATTTACCACTCTAAAAGATGGTGTGAAAATTTACCACTCTAAGAAATAGATCAGACAAAAGTCCGCATGAAGGAAATTCAGATTAATTTTATCAACATCATAAATTTATTGGGTATAAATGAAATATTTAAGAATATGAATATACTTTTACAAAATCAAGTGGGAGCCCATGCCCCAAAGGACCCCACATAGGTCCGTCCCTGACCGTTACATGTCCCAATACCTTGGCTTTGAACCCAGGTAGCTCTACTAGAGGTAAACCTATCCGTAGATTATGAGACAACTAGTGGATATAGATAATGGGTGTGCATTATGTGGCTGTGTGTAAATCCAGGTCAATATCCTAACCCACATCATTACGATAGGTAGATGAGACTTATGCTATATGGGGGGAGGTCCTCTACCCACCTATTACAGAAAATTCTAGACTTATCCCATCTAACCAAGTTGGTCTGGTGTCCATAGATTAAGGGTCAAGGTAGAGAAATCTCTTTCTCAGAGCTTGCTCTTCTAGGCCAAATGACTCCATTCTGACAGGAGATTTGTTTTTTAGAACATGTATCTGCAACTCAGATACATAATCTGCGGGCTTCACACCCTCAGTAATGGCCTAATTAAATCTGGGAGCCTTCACAACCTCAGTTAAGGCCTGCCAATTTACTTTGAATAGCAGACATAGATAAGGGAATCATTTACGGACCTTGGTGTTTATGAGGCCATCACATACATCTTCATGGAGAGCAGAATTATCAGTACTTGACAAATGACAACTTGCTTTCCCGAGTTCAAATTTTCCTCTTTTAGAGAGGATAAAATTAAGGTCGATCTTAGCTCTTCAATTTAAAAAGTGTGGCATGACACTCCTCTCAGATACAGTGCCAAGAACACATTTAAGAGCGAGAAAAAAGAAGAGAGTGAAAGATTCAAAAGAGAATACGAATGCTAACACAATTTTATGTAGCTGAAGATGAAACTTTAAATACTCAAATAACTTGAATGGTCTTATTCTTAAATGTCAAAAGGGGAAATCTTTTCAAAATCAACGTGCCAGAAAAGGAACATCGGCATCCCATCCATATTTTAATATCAAAGAGGGAGATAATATAACCTGTATAGTCCAATATATGCAAGAAAAAGCTAAGCTTGTAGAAGAAAGTTTCGAGTTGTTTCAAATCATTAACAGGAATCTCGGAGCTGCTATTCCCAAAGATCCCCCCAGGCTTCCTCAGATTACCCCCTGAGACAACTTCATATATCAGGAACTGCAAGCAGTGCACCTGTAGGGGGAAAAAAAAAAAGAACAAGGAAAAGGAAAAAAGCATGATTTCTTTTTCTTAAAAAAAAAAAAGTATAATTAAGCAGGGTGTAATTGATGTTCGAGATCCAGATCCCAGCAAACATATCGACTACACCACCAATACCCTAAGTTGAAATGAAAGGCATATGACTGGTAATACAATCTCACAAGTTTAGCTGCCTTATGGAGGAGAACTGGGAAAAAAAGAAGATGCCAAAAACCCAAAAAGAAGCGCAATAAAAGAAATTTCAAAATGTCCTAAAAATCATCTCTTATCCTCAAAACTTCTTAGATTTTAGTCGAGCCAAATTACCCATAGGATGGTTCTCTTCAGAAGGTCCCTGCCTTGTGGATAGATGCAAATCCCATCAACAAATTTTCACAAAGAACTGGTATTACATAATCAACCCTTACAAAAATTTGGATCCTCTCCACTATAAAGATATTGCTCAAGGGAAATGAAGAATGTGTGATCCATGTCTTCCTCACCCCGACACAAACGCAAATAACAAGTTGGTCTTCACCAGTCATGTATATCCTAGGTATTAAGCGTCTGAGCCAAAGTCCAAGTAAACATTTTAACCTTAAGAGGCACACAAGCATCCAAATCATCTCGCAGTAAGGAAAATAGTTACATATTCCATGTTTGTTATCAAGAACTGCACTAAAGAAAGATTTAGCAGAGAATAAGCTAGAGGAAGGAAGAGTGAACACTCATGAATATCTACATATTACAAAACCAAATTTGATAAAGATACATTTTCAAGAACTGCCAGCAAGGAAACAAATCCATTAATCTCACACTCAGGCCCCGGTTGGTTAGCTTGCTGATTCGTTTAAAGTAATCAGTAACCAAAGAAGCTTTTTTGGGTGGGGTTGGGTGCTTAATTGCTCATTCAAGAAAACCAACATTTTCTCTTCTAACTAAGCAAAGTGGATGAAAGCTATGCTTATTCTTGGTTTTTCTTATTGCTTATTTTAAAAGAAATAAGAAACCAAGCGATGAGAACCAAACAGGCTCTTATTAAGATTTCTAATGATCTGAAACTCAAAAGAAATCAAAGACGAAGAAGTACAGTAGAAGCATTTTGAGCTGTCGATAACTAATACAAACGCGGTAGTAAATAACCAAATGAAGAGTCCCTCTTCAAGTATTCTACCAAAAACAAATAGACTGCCCCAGTGCTGTCAATGCTGGGGCAGTCAATGGAACGGTAAGTCCATCCCCTGCGCAAGCCATTAGGACTTGTCTTCCCTCGGAAACCACCACAACCACTTACCAACTGAACCAATATTCCTTATCCACCATGTCCCATACCAAGACCTCCCCTACACTTCAGGATGGAAACCCATTCAAACTAACCATATCCTTCTTGCCCTTACTGTTGCCTTCAGACAAAAATTCTCATCAGCTCCTCAATCTTATTAGCTACCCTTGTCTGATCTCTAAAGAAGGAATGGCAGTAAATAGAAATACTTGCCAAAACATGTTGGCCTAAAGTGGACCTACTGCCTTTGAAATCAAGACTTTCATCCACCCATCTTTTCCAATGGTTTTCCAATCTTTCCACCACCGGTGCCCAGAACTTTTCATCTCTAGGATACGATCCAAAGTAAGAACCAATAAATTACTCCATAAATTTTCAACTGATCATCCCATCACCTTTGGCAATCAAATAGACCATTAGCAGCCACTAACAAACTCTATCGAAGATTAACCACGAGTCAAGACAGCATCAGAGATGCTCAAATCATAGAACATACCATTTTTCCCCTCCATGACACAAGACACGAAAATGGTATCACCTGCAAACTGAAACACGCTGAAACCAAATCTCTACCCATTTCGATTCCGTCCGCTAGCTTGCGGTATTACGTGTTGAGTAGATTAGATGGGCAAGTATCAAAATGAAAACTTTCCAGAAGTACCTTAGATTATAGTATCATAACTACGGGTGCAAATGAGCCCAGTCAAGCTGAGCTTTGCAGTGTTCAAACTCGACTCGTTAACTAAACGAACCTAAAATTTGAGCTTGAGCTTGGCTAGTTTACTAAACGAGCTCATTTAAACAAGCAGAGCTTATACAAACGAGCCAAGTTCTTCTGAGCTTAGCTGAGCCTCTTACTAAACGAGCTCATTTAAACAAGCCGAGCTTATACAAATGAGCCAAGTTTTTCTGAGCTTAGCTGAGCCTCTTACTAAACGAGCTCATTTAAACTAGCCGAGCTTATACAAATGAGCCAAGTTTTTCTGAGCTTAGCTGAGCTTTAAAGTGTTGAGCTCGGCTTGTTTACTACAAAGCATAAACTCAAGCTCGGCTAGATTACTAAACAAGCCGAGCCGAGCCTCAAGCTATTTGCAAGCAACTCGGATCGTTTGCAGCCCTAAATCTAATCTATTCATGTACGATCCTATTTTACAACACTTAACATGCAAAGAGTACCATGTTCCCCTTCCCGTTCCTTTCCACATAGAGAGTGATTTGTTTTCCGGTTACAATAGGGAGAAGTACTCCTTTTCGGAAATCACCATACCAATAATTTAGACTTTTAGATGTCAGACATGGCAATATTCCAAAGAGCAGCAATAAAACCTATGACCAATAACAAAAGTTAAATGTGAACAACAAGCACCACATACAGTACAAAGAAAATGTAATGAAGTAGAACCTGTGCAGCAGTTGGTGCAACTGGCCTTGGATAAAAGAAGTTCCCTTTGCTTTCTTCGCCTCCATGTTGTAAAGGTTGTACCTCAGATTCAGGTTTGCTTGTATTCGCCATCCAGTCTGCTGAAAGTGTGCGCATATCGGAAAGAACCCTGCATATTGACAACCAGATCACATTAAGGGAGATTACTGCAAGGGGTTCTATATGCTGAGATTTAATCATTCCCTCAATATAGCCATGGTGAGATATGATTGGACAAAATATAGTCATTGGCTGATGTTCATGAGGCAAAATGACATCTAATTGCCTTGTAAGAGCATAGAGAAATCTGACCACTCCTTTTTACGCTGGATTGAAATGGGTTTTGAACAATACAACTTTGCTCTTAAGTACAATTAACAGAAATTTTATTTTCCTGGCAGAACAGTTTCCTTGTTAACACAGGTATACCCTTCAAAATGTTGCAAGACAAAGCAACTTTTCAGCAAGTTAACTTAGTCAACTTCACTCACCTTGCACCTGTGGAAACTAAGAAAACTGGCGAGGCATTACAATGCTAGACTGACAAAATACGCTAAACTATAAAACAGGAAATGTCACCTTAATTGGCCAATGGTAAGGTAAATATCCTTCCACTCATCAACTCACAAGTCACAGGACACAGCATTCTCTAGTGGAAATTGCAATTCCATCCCGATAAATCCTCAAAACATATCGAGGCAAGGTACTTAGGAAACTCAAATATTTTTCCACTTTAGGAAACAGTTAAGATAATAAAAAATATTTAACCTACCATTAGAGATAAGGAGAAGTGTTTACTGTTTGATTAGCCCTAACACAAAAACATATTGCTGTACATATAGTGAGTGACTACAAAAACAAAATAACAGGAATCCCTCACACACTGAAGCCAAACAGGCTAACTGGAGCCATATATTTCCACGCGTGAGTATGATGGTATTGGGTAATGGCTTCTGGAGCTCTCTTATGCGGATCATTAGTATCCGTAGCCCTTCTAGTCATTACATTTCGAAAAGACATAAAGATTTTTTATAAAAGCAATCATTTAGTAAATGACTCTTTTTCCTTTGACGAAATCCAATACATGAATGAAAGAAGCAATGTTTTTGGAAATACTTATTTATTTTCTGCTAAGAATTATTACAGGTCCCAATTGATTCAACAATTGGATCATTGGAGTTATCGTCTTATTAGTATAGGGTTTATCTTTTTAACTATAGGTCTTCTTTCGGGAGCAGTATGGGCTAATGAAGCATGGGGATCATATTGGAATTGGGACCCAAAGGAAAGTTGGGCATTTATTACTTGGACCGTATTCGCGATTTATTTACATACTCGAACAAATACAAAAGGGCTCCCGGGACATTCTGCAATTGTGGCTTCTCTAGGCTTTATTATAATTTGGATATGCTATTTTGGGGTCAATCTTTTAGGAATCGGGCTACATAGTTATGGTTCATTTCCATTAACGTCTAAGTGAATTCAAGAAAGTCTTTGACGAATCTAACCACAAAATAGCAGGTATATAAAAAAACTTCGTGTAAGTCGGCGAGAACCATTTGAATCAAGTATTGGAGTGATTCACATGGTTCTCAGAAAGACCAAACATATCTGGTTTAAATATTTTTTCCTTAATTTAAGAGAAGAAAAAAAGACATCTCTTTTTTAAAAAATATTTTTTCTTTAATTTTTCTTGGTTCAAGAGAAGAAAAAAAGAACTTTTTTTGGTTGTACAACAAACAATTTACAAAAATATTGCCTCCCATACATTGAACCGGATTCAATGATCCTCCCATTAGTCACCAGCTATTTGAAGGACAAGGCGAACAAGCTACTATTTGCAATAAGTAGTTTTGTTGGTTGGTTAATTGGTTGCATTTTATTCATGATTTTCTTCCTGAAAGTGTTCAAACACTTTGTCGATTGGGCACGTAGCTATTATTCAAATTAAATACAATGGGATGATAAATATTAAAATAAGTGAAATAGATCAACCTTTATCTATTTCACTTATTCGCCTAAAATGAACTACGGTGGATTAGATAATTGAGTTAATATATATCGTATAGAAATAGAAAAAAACTATTCCACTTATAAGAAAAGAGGAAAAATAGACAGTGGGTATTAATTCCACTGCGTCATATAGATAATCTATCTGTAAGAAACCGAATTTCCGTATAAGATGACGGACGACTATGAGACTCTTCAAGAAAGGAGCTCACCAACACAATCTCATATGTAGTGTGGGCCATGGCTCTATACTCCACTTCAACACTAGACCGTCCAACAACTGCTTGTTTCTTAATCTTCCGAGTGACAAGATTCCCACCAAGAAAGCTACAAATACAATATCCTTTGTGGTATACCACCATCTCTCTCTATGATTAAAGCCTTTAAGACCAATCGCATCTCCTCCCAACTATCATCATCAATTAATATCCCTCCTATCTTTTAACGAACTCAATTAGCCCACTTCAAAAGCACGATATCAAAAAAACACAACCACCAAGAACTAATGCTGACTTCCTAATAACTAGCCACAAAAAACAAAACCATGAAATCTGTCCAAAAACAGCACCTACACAATGTGGCTCTTTCCAGTTTCCACTCTCTTTCAACCCGGCTCTCTTGTTATCCATCCCAAAGTCTTATCTCTCTTTGTTTTATTTAAGCACTTTATCACTTGGTTAATTCAAACAGTGAATCAAAGTTCCACATGGTTATAGCTTTAAGGAAATTTCTGCTCCGTCCACGGGAATGGATCTTGCTACAGGCACCTCGATATGCGGGCCCAAGCCTCATGGAGAACAAACCAACAGAGAATATCTGAAAGTTTTTTAAGACCACATTGAGAGTCACTTTGAAAGCATTAAGCAACAACTTATTCTCCTAAACAATTGGATCTCTCTCCAAGAAGATTTAATCAGATACCTCAATTTGATTAATAAACTACCTGTTTACTTGTATCACATTTTTCTTTTTCCGGAGTAGAATTCTACTTTAAGTTAAGTTTATACAAGTAAACATTTCTTGGTACTTTCTGTATTCTTCTCGTGAACTTTTTGAGGCCAAAAGTGCTTTGGTGTTTTTAAATGCACCCTTATGGTATTTAGCTTTCTCCAAGAAAAATGGCTTGTCCTTATTTTTCTGAATGCTTCGCAAATTTTACTCTTACAGAAAACTAATGTTCTTCAAGTTCAATTTTGGATTTGAATGGTTTGGAATGTATTTGGAACTCATTGAAACTGGGTTGACGATGAGTTGACTCGCCTAACTCCGTGTTGAAGGTCGGGCTGACAATTAGTTGACCATGTAGTTGCAAAGTTTGGTAATGCTGAGAGTAACTAATTTCATGATTTTAAGTAAGGATGCCGGAGATGGCAATGGAACTAGCAAGAGAGAGGAAAGGCATGGAAAGAAGAAAGAGGGGGAGAAAATAGGAAATGACCAAGTATAATCAGGCTCATGGTACAAGGATCTATAAAGTCAGCCATTTCAGCAACTTCTTTCCCCAGTTAGATAGAATTTGACATCCGAAGTCTAATCAATGAATGTCTGACAATTTAAGTTTAGGTTTACGAGACATTTGAGTGAAAATTCAAGGGTTTTTTTGAAATTTTCCTTCTAATCGGATTTAAAGCCCATCAATTGCAATATACAAATAAAATTTCAAGCTTATAGCACTACTCAAATTAGGTTTTTTTCAAAAATCATCATGCTTGCACACATAAAATAAACCTCAAGCATGGCAACGCTTCTTAAATAGAATAGTACTAGCACAAACGAGAAAGATGAGTGAGGTGATGATGATAATGGAGAACCACGTAACCTACAGAGGATTTTGCAAAAGCTTTGAACTCTCTAGGTAATGATCCTCCTAAAATATTCTTCAAGTCGAGTAAATAAAAAAATCCCAAGTGATGCGGTAAGGGGTTAGTATTGGCCAGGGAAATGAACGGCAAAGAGGGGTCAGGGCATAGGGAGTCTTCAGCGAGGAGCTCCCAAAGGAGTTCAACCCTTCTTTCTTTTGCTTTTGGTGGTTCTCTCTAAAGGCGCTGTATAACAAGATTTTCAAGGGCTTTGAGTGGTAGGTAGGATACAACAAAAGGATATTGGAACTAGAAGCAAATGATTTTAGAAAAAGAACAGATATACTGAGTTTTTATGGGGTTGCAACAAAACTGTCATCCAAAGTAACAAGGGCGATGTTGGTTAAATAGCTACAAGCAATGAACCCCTGTGATGTATCCTTGGACAGCCCTTTTTAGTCAGTTCCTGTGGTCGTTACTAGTATTACCATTGGATCAAAAATTGGTTTGGTCGTCTGATGTGACAAACTTACAACATACACAACTAATATGTGGTTTGTCTCCAGCCAGAGTGGTATTAAACCCTTTCATGCCCCAATCTTACCAAAGCAATAATAAATTTTGTTTCATTTCTAAGAGCCATCTAATCAACTGGTCAAAAATATGAACTTTACAAAGCAATTGAAACAACATAAAATGAGAGCAACACCAACCTACTTAGGTCCTTCTTCTTTCGAAAGGTCGTCCGCAGCATGGTGGCTAATGTATTTTGCACAAAATCCTGGACTTCTGCATGGATTGTTTCCCATACTGCATTGGCTACCAATGTATCACACCGTTGCATCATGGATCCAACGCTCTTAATGTAGCTAACAAGTTCAACCAATGCTTTCCTTTCCTCTAAACTGTAATTATATCGTACAACCTACATTGAGATTTGAGTGCCATCATTTTCAAAAACAAGAACAAAAGTGACAATCGAACTACGCAACAACCATAATAGTAAACTTCAATTATTGCTAACTTGTGAGTTTTCCCATTTTCACATTTTGAGACATCAATTTAATTTGATTCAAGAAAAATCCACACTTTAATTAGGCAATAATTAGAATGTATCGGACAGGAAAAAAAAATTGTAACAATTATCAAACACAAATATTGTAATCACATAACGACAACGTGAAAGCTAGAAAATGGTACATAACAATTACTAAGGGGTTGTTTGATAAAGCTGAAAGCTGAAAACTGAAAATTAAGTATTGAAAACTGAATGTTGAATTTATTAAGTTAATAAGCTGTTTGATATGTACTGAATCTTAAACACTGAAAAAATAAGTTGTTTGATCTGTACAAGGAGCTTAAGTATTAAATTCACTAATTTTTTTTATTTTTCCTTTCATAAATTCATACTAGAATGCATAAATAAAGAGGAAAAAAAATGTACGTTTAGCAAAATAATAAATATACAAAATATTGGCAAGATGGTGGTGTAGTGGCGGTGATAGTTGTGATGGTGGTATAGCAGTGGTAGTGGTAGTGGTAGTGATTGTGGAATGGTGGCATCGTGATGGTGGGAGAGTAGTGGTGGTGTAGTGGCAACAGTGGTGGTGGGAGTGGCAGAGTGGTGGTTATGATGGTGGTGGTAATTATGGTAGGAGTGGCGGAATAGTGGTGGTGGTGGGAGAGTGGTGGTGAAGGTGGTGTCACTGGTGGGAGTGGCAAAGTGGTGGTGGTGTAGTGGCGGCAGCTATGGGCTATGATGGGAGTGGCAGAGGAATGGTGTGAGTGGTGGTGGCGGTAGTGGTGGTGGAGTGGTGGTTATAGTGGTGGTGGTTGTTGTGGTTGTGGTAGTTGTGGTAGTTGTGGTGGGAGTGGTGGTGGTATAGTGGCGGCAATGGTGGTTGGAGTGACAAAGTGGTGGTCATGGTGGTGTGAGTGGTGGTGGTGGTAGTTGTGGTGGAAGTGACGGAGTGGTGGTGGTGGTGATGGAGTGATGGAGTGGCGATAGGAGTGGCGGCGGCATAGTGGATGCGGCGAAATTGTGTTTGTGGTAGTTGTAAATTCAGTAAAAATTAAGTAGCTCAAAGCTACTTAATTTTTATCAACATTTTAGCTTTCATTTCATTTTAAGAGCCACTTAATTTTTTAAGTAATGCAAAATGTGGCTATCAAACCTACTTAATTACTTATTCCTTAATTCATTCAGTCTTAAGTGCTGAATCTGGGTTATCAAACAAGGCCTAAGTTGAAAACTTACTACCACACCAAAAACTCTAAATTTTGTCCAAAAATTAAAAACTTATGGTAAAACTTGTTACAGCTTGTCCCACGTCAGTTAATAATCACCTCCAAAATTAGTATATGAGCCTAGGCGGCCTCTTCAATTATTACCAATTGGTTTTGAGTTGGATGTTTTAACAAAACTCAACACAAACACATCTGTAATGTTGTATTCTACAAAACTTACAAGAATACAGAGTTAAATTGTAAAACGTATCAACACTAGAGAGAGAGAGAGCGCAAGAAAGGAGTGAGATTAGAGAGAGAGAGAGAGAGAGAGAGAGCATGAAAGGTCAAGAGAAAGAGGGAACAACAGTGAACAACAAAGTCACCGGCATTTACCCACCATTTTGCTAAGGATTCAAAATCCAAATACTAGAGCCCCTTGACCAACGGCAACTCAACATATTGGAGGTTTTGGACACGGAGCCATAGATCTCAGGGCTTATGGGAGTGCGATTAAAGTCAAAATCAGCTAGGTAATCCACCAGTCAAATGTGCATCTAAAGGCCGTAACAGCCCGTGACACCCTGTTCTGCTTCGTTGCGTAATGCCACAACTGTTGCACAACAACAATAAGCCTGCAGATGTCTATCACACTGCTAAATCGGCTGTTTCGGGCATTGGCAAGCACTGAGATGTATCTCTATGATTAGGCATTCAGTTAAAGTAGAAGGTTTGCTAGTTGTTTATTACTTATCCCATGTATTTGTATATGATTCACATGAAGATTATTACCTTTGTTATTACTTAAAATGGTAAGCAAAATACTAAGAAGAGGTGAGTTTGAATTGGATTGTAATATTGCTGAAGGGTCCAACAACTTTAAGAATGTCAGTATCACATCAAACAACTCCTTTGCATATAGAAACATCAAGAAGCCAAATAAAACAACAATGACAAAAGGAACAAGACACAACATCGAACCTAGAAGTACGACACTCAAGAATGGGGGACAAAAAGTCAAAATGAAAACCTTTTCATAATCAGAAAATGATGCTGCCATCTCGTGCGACATAGAAGGAACTGCATCCTTGCAGGGACGAGAAAATTTCCACGCGCATTGCTCCCAAATGCGAGCAGTCCACTTGCTTAAAAGCTGAAAACCTTCAACCACTATGTCATATATGTTTCCTTTGACTTCCTTGTACCACTCAGCATCTGCACCATCCATTGATTTCAATAACACTAGCTGCACAACAATGGCGAAAGCATAATGAACTCAATAAGACAAAGCGAAGAAATATAGAACGACAAAACAACTAAATAAAAGTCAAAATGTAAGGGTCTGTTTGGTAACACTGCCAATTTTCAGTATTTTATTTCACGTAAATGAATTTCCGTATTTTTAACAAAAATACGATACAAAAAACAGCATGGTCCACACTAGCGTTCAGAAACTAAATTTGATAGAGAGGTGGCCCCTGTGGGAGGGTAGCCAGGTGGTCAACAGTGGCTCTGGAGGGTCACTGGAACCAAATTCTCCAGTGGGAAAGTGGCCGTGTAGTTGACAGGAGGGTTGCAGGTAGCAGCGTCCTCGTTGAGGTGGGGGGGGGAGGCTGTGCTAGGGGTGATCGACGACGGCAAAGGGAGGATGAGAGAATGAAAGACTGAAAAGTTCTTTATGAAAAAAAGTCAAACCGATAGTTTTCTAACTCCAGCAAGTTTGAATTTTTCAAAAGTAATTCTCTCTTATTTTGGAAGCAAAACAGTAGTCAAACCAAACACACTTCCGTTTATAGCTTTGTTATTTTGGAAGCAAAACAGTAGTCAAACCAAATAGAAATCCGGAAATGGAACTGCAACCGACAATTTAAATTATCCAAACCACTTATTACCTAATAGCAATTACGAAAATTAGAATAACAATAAGACTACATTTTGGAGGTCCAAATTTACCGTTTTTCGGTCCTAAAGGTTATTTTGGTAGGCATACATTTACTAATGTCAAAAGACAACCAATTCGGGATGCTATTTAGTTCGATATTTAGTTCAGCATAATTAACAAGGAGGATAAAGCTATAAATTATAGGTGAAGCAGCAATTCTGAGAATTGTCATCTATCTTTTATCTCGACAAAAGGGGCAGTTGATATTTAGAACTTTTTATCCTATTTTCAAGGTGAAATATATGGAACAGCATTTGGCCAAAACAATGAACTAGGTTATTGTGATATCTTGACCCGTTGTTTCTTAATGTATAGTTGGTAAAATAGCATATAATGGAGCTTAGTGATATGATAACAAATATAAGGACATTTTTGTAAAGCTAACACGTAGGAAGGTTCAAGGTGGAATATGCTAAAAATAAATTGCAATATCTCAAATGTTTTACAAAAAACATATCAAGATAAAATAAGAATTTTGAAATGGAGTTCTTAAAAGTTCTAGAGAATCCCAGAAAGTTTTCGAACATTCTCGAAGGATCCCGACTGTTGGAGAACGTTCTAGAGAGTTCATGAAGGTTCTAGAACATGAAAAACCCTCACAGACGGAAGAGTCCTGTATATTCTAGAATGCCTCAAAGAACCTTCAAGTGCCTTTAATTTTTTCAATCATAGTATGGCAAAAGTTCATGAAAAATAACTAGTGAAAAGATAAATGAACTAATGAATTGTTGTTACAAGTGCAAAAGAGGCCATAATATAAATCATGCACAGTAAGATGTCTAGGAAGATGTAATGCTAGCCTCCCTAGCCACTCACATGGATAAGAAATATAAATCCATCTTGTCCACCATATCTCATTCATTTGTTATGTTATTATAGAATATATCTGTTAAGATTAGGGGTTCAATTGTTATGTATATTGTTTCCTAGGGGTAGTTTAGTACATGTATTGTTGTTGTATCTTTGTTCATATTAATACACATGAATGAGAAAGGAGGATTAACCCTCCAATATTCTACCTCACGGCTCTCTCTCTCTCTCTCTCTCTACAACTTAACATGGTATCAGAGCTTGGTTCCTGATGAATCTGGCCTTGTAAGAGGGAGACCAGCTGTGACTTTGTCTGGTAATCGACCTCCATAGTCGATGCTTGAGGGACCAGACCTTACCCACGATGTACGACTACCCACGATGCACTAAGGTGATCGATCTCTGTAGATAAACATTGTGTGTGCTCGTAACCTGCTGAATACCACCGTACGACGTCCGACGAGCCTCACGGTCCTCTTGAAAGTCGACGGAAGAGGTGAAAGTATTGTTGCAGATCGATCCTATCTACTGTTGCGAATCGATCCTATCTACAGTGGTCGTTTGAGAGTTTTGAGCACAGGGTTTTACTCCTCCCGTCGAGACGATCACCGTGGTGTTTCGCCGGTCGCCGGAGAACGTCGGAACAGTACTCACGCGCCGGTTGAAGGCGGCGCGTGCAACGCGCGTCAGATCTAAACGAGCGCGTGTCGTACACGCGCGCGGAGGTTGAAGGAGGTCAGGTCAACGACTGTCTGGGGTTCACTCCGCAAGTCAAACGGGTCAAGCGGGGGTTCAGGAGGGTCCAGCGGCGGTAAAAAGGGTCAAAATTGATTTTTTTAGGGCCAAAAAGGCCATCTGGAGGGTCCAGGGAGGTCCAAAAAGGCTTTCTGGATGATTTTGACCACTTTAGAGAGGTCCGAGACTTGTTCCTGACTAATTTCGACGTTCTGGATCCATTCGCGGGGTCTGTTTAAGGTGATTTGAAACGGAAATTGTTGGTACAATGAAGGCTTTCAAAACTCCTCAGGTTGATGCCCTTTTTTCTGAGGGGGAGTTACAAACTCTCAGGCGCCTATTGGCTAGGCTTGACACTCCATCTACCACTGCTCCTACCATTGCTTCAACTTCCACTGCCTCTGATTTCTTTGCTTCTGTTCATGCTAGTGCTTTCAGTGCATCTAGCTCCCGTCCTTGGATTATAGATTCGGGTGCCACGGATCATATGACGGGTTGTTCATCCTTTTTTTATTCCTACTCTACTTGTTCTGGTAAGGATAAGGTTAGGGCAGCTGATGGTTTTTTATCTGCTATTTCCGGGAAAAGTTCTATTCATTGTTCTCCAACCATTCCTCTTTCTTCAGTTCTTCATGTTCCAAATTTTTCTACTAACCTTCTATCTGTTAGTAGTCTTACCCAATCCTTAAATTGCTCCGTAACATTTTTTCCTACACATTGTGTCTTTCAGGAACTGGATACGGGGAGGACGATTGGGAGTGGTAAAGCTCATGAGGGCCTTTATTTTTTGGAGTCTGCACCTAATCCAGTTTGTCCACCTTTGTCATGTGGTCAAGCTCTTGCTACAGATACGGGTTCCGCTCTTCCCTTGTTACATCAACGGCATCGTCGATTGGGTCATCCATCTTTTGGAATTCTAGAAAAACTGTTCCCTAGTTTGGCTAAGCAATGTTCTCGAAGTCAGTTCATGTGTGAAGCTTGTGAGCTTGCGAAACATAAGCGCTCATTTTATGCTCCGGCCAATCAAAGAAGTGATTCGCCATTTATGGTCATTCATTCCGATGTTTGGGGTCCTTCTCCTGTCACATCTCTGTCTGGTTATCGCTGGTTTGTCACCTTTATTCACTGTTATTCTCGTGTCACCTGGGTGTATTTACTAAAGGCAAAAAATGAGGTTTTTTCGTGCTTTAAATCTTTTCACCAAATGGTGCGTACTCAATTTGATGCTAATGTTAAAGTACTTCGTAGTGATAATGGGACTGAGTATATAGATGGGACTTTTCGGGCATATCTTAATGAGTTTGGTATTCTTTTTCAGACTTTTTGTGTTGGCACTCCACAACAAAATGGAGTTGCCGAGCGCAAGAATCGCCATCTTGCTGAGGTAGCCCGCTCTCTATTGTTCACCATGAATGTTCCTGAACATTTTTGGGGCGAAGCTGTCCTTCCTGCAGCTTTTCTTATTAATCGCATGCCATCTAGTGTTCTTCAGTTCCAAACTCCAATTAAGGTTCTCTTAGGTTGTTCTCGGGTCTCATCTCTCCCGCCCAAAGTCTTTGGTTGTGTGTGTTTCGTTCATGCTCCTAAGCACCCAGGTGGTAAGCTGGATCCCAAAGCCCGCAAGTGTATTTTCCTTGGCTATTCTCCCACTCAGAAGGGTTATAAATGCTATGACCCGCACTCTCGCAAAATGTACGTCTCCATGGATGTCACATTTTGGGAAACCGAATCTCTTTATCCTCTGCCAACTTCATCTCTTCAGGGGGAGAATGATAGACAGGAAGAGATGTTGACATTTCATACTCCTGAGTCGTGATCTTATCATTTACCTTGTCATGGTGAGGGGGAGAAAGAACCTTTACCTGCAGAAAGAGCAGAGCATGATGTTCGGGAAAGACTGGATAGGCCAAATTTGCAGACTTTTTCTCGAAGGAATAAAGACAAGTCTACATGTGCAGTGCCACTTTGCCAATCTCCATCACCTACTCCAGTTTCGGACTCTTCAGCTGATTCATTTGGTAATGATTCTCTCCCTACTGTTGTTGATGATCCTAATGCTCCTATTGCTCTTAGAAAGGGAGTTAGATCATGCACTCAACATCCCATTTCCCAGTTTGTTCTTATGACCGTTTATCTCCTTTGCATCGTGCTTTTGTTTCGTCTCTTTCTTCTATATCTATTCCACAGAATTGGCAGGATGCATTCATGATACCTAAGTGGAAAGGAGCTATGGTAGAGGAGATGACGGCTTTAAAAAAGAATGGCACTTGGGAGCTAGTATCTCTTCCAAGAGGGAAGAAGCTTGTGGGGTGCAAATGGGTGTTCACTGTGAAACACAAATCTGATGGGACAGTTGAGAGATACAAGGCAAGACTTGTTGCCAAGGGCTTCACACAAACCTATGGTATTGACTACGAGGAGACGTTTGCCCCTGTAGCGAAGATGAACTTTGTGCGAGTTTTACTCTCTTGTGCGGCCAATTTAAATTGGCCTCTTCACCAGTTTGATGTGAAGAATGCATTCCTCCATGGCGAATTAGAGGAGGAGGTGTACATGGCTATTCCACCGGGTTTTCATCTCAGACCGAGGGAAAGGTGTGTCGATTGAAGAAGGCACTTTATGGCTTGAAGCAATCTCCTAGAGCATGGTTTGACAGGTTTCTCAAAGCCATGTTGCGATTTGGATACAAGCAGAGTCATGCTGACCATACTATGTTCATCAAGAGAAGTAATGGTAAGATTGCCATTCTTATTGTTTATGTGGATGACATAATCATGACAGGTGATGATGTGAATGAGATTGTTAGCCTTAAAGCTCTTCTTGCTCGAGTTTGAGATCAAGGATTTGGGGTCTATGAAGTACTTTCTTGGAATGGAGGTGGCTAGATCTGACAAAGGAATCTTTATCTCTCAAAGGAAATACATCTTTGATCTCTTGGAAGAAACTGGTATGTTGGGATGTAAGCCAACTGATTCTCCCATTGAGGCCAACCATCATCTTGGTAGCAATGTGGGGGAGCTTACAGAAAAGAAGAGATATCAGAGACTTGTGGGTCGCCTGATATACTTATCTCACACTAGACCGGATATTTCCTATGCTGTGGGGGTTGTGAGCCAGTTCATGCATGAACCTCGTACTAGTCGTCTTGATGCAGTTTATCGTATCTTGAGGTATCTTAAATCTGCCCCAGGTAAAGGAGTTTTGTTCTCTAATCATGGTCACTTGAGATTGGAAGCTTTCACTGATGCAGACTGGGTTGGTTCTATTGATGATTGGCGATCTACTTCTGGCTATTGCACCTTCCTTGGAGGGAATTTGATTACCTGGAGGAGTAAGAAACAGTCTGTCGTAGCTAGATCCAGTGCAGAGGCCGAGTACAGAGCTATGGCTCATGGTGTTTGCGAGCTTTTATGGCTCCAAACCTTACTACGTGATTTGGGATTCCCTGATCGTGGACCTATGAAGCTCTACTGTGATAATAAGGCTGCCATAAACATTGCTCATAATCCTGTTCAACATGATCGCACAAAGCATATTGAGATTGATAGGCATTTCATCAAGGAGAAGCTGAGCAACGGTTTGATATGCATGCCTTTTGTGAGATCCGAAGACCAATTGGCCGATGTATTTACTAAGGGTCTTAGTAGTAAAAGTTTTCACCCCATTGTATTCAAGTTGGGCTTGATAGATATCTTTGCACCAACTTGAGGGGGAGTGTTAAGATTAGGGGTTCAATTGTTATGTATATTGTTTCCTAGGGGTAGTTTAGTACATGTATTGTTGTTGTATCTTTGTTCATATTAATACACATGAATGAGAAAGGAGGATTAACCCTCAAATATTCTACCTCACGGCTCTCTCTCTCTCTCTCTACAACTTAACAATATCATATATTCAACAGTTCACACAGTTCCCAAATATATCAAACTTTTGAGCACTTTCACTAACATCCAAAGATTGATGGGAGTTTTGATGCCCAGACACATCTATACCAGACATTCATACCAGGTAAAGTAGAAAATGTGACCTTCCCAGTTTGAACAATTTAGTTGGATGGGTCATCAAAAATCTGAGTTGGATTCGCTAGTTAGTTGGACCGATGCAGGCAAGGTGGTAGGGGGGAGGCTAGTTGCAGGGAACAAGAAGGTGGCAAGTATGGAAAGTGAACCTTTGCCTTACCACGGTTATTTTTATTGTTGGAACTTGGAAGATAATAGGTCTTTGAAATGTACAGTGACCAATGTAAATGCCTGTAACAGAAACTAATTATCCCTTGATTATTATACTCTTTTTTCTTTTTAATTTGTATCTGAGATGGAGTACTTCACTATGGAAGATTATTTGTTCAAGGCATGGTACCAAGTTAGCATAAACACAGACGCAGACAATAAGATACAGAGATGCAAGGAAGAGGAGCACCTGGTTCATAGATGAAGCGAAACGGACTATGAAGTCGTCATGTTCAGCGCGAATTGCTCCAATATGATTAATGATCAGATAATGTCGGTGGTAAGTGGATATTGTGTCAAGGTATTCACCAAATATATGTTAACACCTAAAGATTCTGGGCATAACCTCTTATAGGCATTTCAACATAGGAAACTAAAGATATCATGAATGGGCTAGCAACCACAGGATAAGACTTGTTAAAAAATCTTAGGAACTGAACTTATCATACAGAAATCAAACGATCTGAATTGAGTCACATAAGTAGTGTGCATTCCCCGTATGCTACACAAACAAAGACGATGATGACAGACATGCAACATTGAAGTCATATAGCAGACAGCCACCTTTCCAGAAATAAAATAAATAGAACTGATTAAAAGAAGAAGAAGAAGAACCAATGATCTCTGATAATCTGAATGTTGTCATGGTTGAGGATATCTATAGTCAAATTACCCCTCTTCAAGTTTTTTCGATGAGTTGGTCATCACCAATTAACATGTATCAGATCAAGCAAAAGATCCTTTGTTGAAAGGTCATTGCAACTCAGATAATCACAATAGTTTCACATGTCTGTATTGCTCATGGAGTTTAGCTTCGCCACATGAGGGCAGTGTTAGTGAAAACACAAGTAAATTTGTCATACTAACTGATTTCACTTTAGCATGTGAGGAAAATAAATTGGTAAAATAATCAAGTTTGAAGAGTCTCAGGGTGCACTAAGCACATAATTCTATTTGGTCTTTCTCCATTACTAATATATATCCCAGAAATGTCGGGCATTCTCCACTCCCTGGATACAACCTAAAAGTTTGTCACTTCAAATCACACTCAACTTTCTTGCAAAAGCTTTATTGATATTTAGAAGCAAACTCATAGAAGCTCAAATACTTACTTGGACTACTCTCCATAGGTACTTATGTATGCCTGAAGATTCATCCAGAACAGCAAGGAACAGTTTCTTGACTTATTCAGTTGCACTTGACATTTCAATTAAACAATATTTCATTGTGAAACCTTTGTGAATTTCAAAATATGCTCCAGCCTCGTTTGTTTATCAGGTGAGCTAATTTCAAACAAGCCTTAATTAATCGGATCTTGAGTAGCTTGAATAGCTTAAATTATATAAGCTTATCGAGTCCAAACAGGCTTTTAAAAACGTGTGCAACCTTGGGTTGTTTATCCTACAAACCGATCCCAAACAAGCTTTTAAAAAGCTGAACACGAGCTCAAGTATCTTGGTTTTGTTTATCAACTCTACCTAAAAGGACATGCCGCGGTGTGACAGATCATTTGATGCTCTGATACATATATTACAATCCTATTGGCACCAGCAGTCAACAAGTATAATTGAGGCCCTGTTCAAATAAAAGATGACATGAGATAGGAAAAAGTCCACAAGAAAAAAGAGTAAGCACAGCAGGAGAATCATCTTATCCAATGATTCAATAAGGTAAATAAACAAATTAAAATAAAAAGGAGTAAGAGGATATTCTTGTGCTTCTCGGGGTGGAAGCTCATGAGGTGCTGGAAGAGTGAGGAGACGAGTTTGGGCAGTGAATTTGGGAAAGTACATAGACAACTCTTTCAAAATTGCAGCTGGAGAAAGATGAAGATCCGGGAATGCAGGTATGACTGGATCATTCTACAAGAAAAGAACAATTACTTCCATGAATAATCACCAATCTCCACACTTGATAAACTAGAGCTTTTAGCGATAATGTCATCTTATATACCTTGAATATAGTGATTAGCCTGTTGATTTTCACCCTCTTATATAGTGACTCGCTGTCTTTCTCCGACGACGTTGCAAGTACAACAAGAACTGGCAAAACCCGAAGAAGTATATGCCTCTCAGGAAATAGAAGTGCAAAATCCAGCTCCAGCGACTCCACCGCAAAAACTATAAGGACCTGAAGAATGTCTTCTACACTGTTTCAAGTGAAGGATCATCAAAATGATAAATAAAAGTTACATAATTTAAAGGTCTAATTTGCAATGCAAGACAGCATGAAACATGTATAACAATGTAAAAATAAGAAAAGTTTGAACGAAAGCACAATAAATTTGTCATATTTTGGTAAGGGGTTGTTTGGTACCCATTTCAGTACTTAAAAACGAATTTGAATGCATTAAGTGATAAGTAATTAAGTAGTTTTAAGGGGCACTTAAATATTGGTCCTTTCTCATAGGGCGACTTAAGTTTTCATCCCAGTCATTTTGAACAGTTAAGTTTTCATCATTTTTGCTCGTGAAATATTGTGTCTACCCTTTTCTAATGATATGTACTAATTAAGGGAGCTTTGATTAGGATTTATATAATGTAGTTTCCTAATCAAGGGAGATTTGATTAACTATTTTCAACGGAAAATAGAAAAAAAGGCAAATCGTGGATATACCATGTTTAACATGGATCACATTCATAACCCTTGACATGTTTATTCAAAGACCTACCATAGAAGATCAAATTTTACCATGTTTAGTGTTTCGGATTTATTTTTACCATGTAAGATCCAATTTTGATTAACATGGTAAATTTATGCATCAGTATAGAAACATGGTAAATTTATTACATTCTCAACAAACTGAGTAAATTTTATAATATAAAAAATGGTAAATTCGTTAAATTGCACACTGAATATATCAAACAAAATGCTAAATTCATTACATGGATATAGAAACGTGGTAAATTGGTTACATTCCACATTGAATATATCCACGAACATGGTAAATTTGTTACACTAAAATTGGAAATTATAAATAGGTTACCGTACTTCATCTCCAACTCCACCACCTTTTTTCACTCAAAAAAAGAAAACTTCACCACCGTATATTCGCCGCCGCCGTCCACCCCACAATAGTAGATCCACTGTCACTATCCACCCAGGGGAAAAAAAGTTACCTCATCGTAGTTATCACCGCATAAATCTTCCGTCCTCCTTCCTCTAAATCTATGTTCTCTAAATCTTTCTTGAGAAGTGGGATTGTGATGTTAGTGTAATTGGGGTGGGTTTGGTTGATTGGTGTGTCTCAGCAAAAAACAGCAATTGGTGATGGTGGTTTTTGATATTGAATATATCCATGAACGTGGTAAATTAGTTACATTCCTCATTGAATGAATATATCCACGAACATGTTAAATTTGTTACACTAAAATTGGAAATTAGTAAATTGGTTACCATTATTCATCTCTAACTTCACCACCTTTTTCCACTCAAAAAAAAAAAAAAAAAAACTCCACCACGGCCCTTCACCACCGTATATTCACCGTCGAGGTCCACCCCACCACAGTATATCCACCATCGTAAATTAGTTACATTCCTCATTGAATGAATATATCCACGAACATGTTAAATTTGTTACACTAAAATTGGAAATTAGTAAATTGGTTACCGTACTTCATCTCCAACTCCACCACCTTTTTTCACTCAAAAAAAGAAAACTTCACCACCGTATATTCGCCGCCGCCGTCCACCCCACAATAGTAGATCCACTGTCACTATCCACCCAGGGGGAAAAAAGTTACCTCATCGTAGTTATCACCGCATAAATCTTCCGTCCTCCTTCCTCTAAATCTATGTTCTCTAAATCTTTCTTGAGAAGTGGGATTGTGATGTTAGTGTAATTGGGGTGGGTTTGGTTGATTGGTGTGTCTCAGCAAAAAACAGCAATTGGTGATGGTGGTTTTTGATATTGAATATATCCATGAACGTGGTAAATTAGTTACATTCCTCATTGAATGAATATATCCACGAACATGTTAAATTTGTTACACTAAAATTGGAAATTAGTAAATTGGTTACCATTATTCATCTCTAACTTCACCACCTTTTTCCACTCAAAAAAAAAAAAAAAAACTCCACCACGGCCCTTCACCACCGTATATTCACCGTCGAGGTCCACCCCACCACAGTATATCCACCATCGCTATCCAACCAGGGGAAAAAAGTTACCTCATCGTAGTTATCACCGCATAAATCGCCCGTCCTCCTTCCTCTAAATCTATTTTCTCTAAATCTTTCTTTAGTGGGATTTTGAAGTTAGTGTAAATGGGTGGGTTTGGTTGACTGGTGTGTCAGCAAAAAACAGTAATTGGTGATGGTGGTTTTGGATATTGGTGATTTCGGGATGATAGATGACGACGAGTGGTGATAATCGGAGATGATGATTTGGGTAGTCATGGGTGAAGATAAGAACAGGGGGGTTTGGTGGAGCTTAATTGGAGGTGGAGCTTAATTGGAGATGGTGATGATTATGTTGGAGATTTGGCCAAAGAAGGTTGATGGTGATGGTGGTGCGGCAGCTAAGAGGTGGGGTGAAAGCTTGGCTTGAAACCCTAGCTCTCATACGCATGAACCTAAACAGAGAGAAATTTGATTTCAAAAATGGTATTCATATCCCTATAATTACGCCTAGGACCTTCAATTATGTTTTAGTCCCAAATATCATTGATGGTATATATTTAGTAATCACATTCGTATAAATAGGGGTAAAATTAGGTTTATTCAAATGTCGAGATGAAAAAATAACTGTTCAAATTGATCCGGATGAAAACTTACGTTGTATGCCCACTTAGGATGATTAATTAACTCTAGCTTTAATAACTATATTCGCACTGATTAAAATTTCAAGTGCCTCTTGATATGCAGGCTAAAAAAATCATAACAATTATGTAGACTAGTACTTTCTTCCACCACCACCACCATACATGATCCTCGCCACCACCACCATACATGATCCTCGCCAACACCACCCCACGACCACCAACACCACAAGCACCATTTCCACCGCACTGCCTCCAGCTCCACCACATTGCCACTTCATCACCACTACCACTACCGCCACCGCCACTATCACGAGTCCACCACTGCAATGCCACCTTCTCTCACCATCACCATAGGGCTGACCCTAGGCATAAGCCCACCAGGCAACTGCTTTGAGCCCCCTGTTTTGGGCCTAATAATAGCACATACGGAAAAATAATAAATATTATATATGTCACATATTTAGCAAACAAGTTACAGCAGTTCAGCGGTAGGTTTCATGTGTCTAAAACATGAGGTCATGTGTTCGATACTCCCCCAGTTTTCATTTTTTATGCCAACATACTTCAAATGTGTAGCAAAAATGCCAATAAAGTAATAAACTGGTGGCTGTGAGATTGGATCTCATGAACCTTGTTTGTTTGCCACAGCACCGCCAAGCTCTCTCCGTTCACATATCGAACAACCAATGGATTTAGAGGCCCCATTTTTACAACTCGCTTAGGGCCCAGAAAATTTCAAGGCCGGCCCTTATCACCACCAACCCCCACCATCTATCCATCTCTCTACCCACCTTGCACCATTGCAATCAGCCACATCTTCACCACCACCCGCTATCATCACTAGCACCACCCACCACCATCATCACCATCCTTCTACCAACACTACTGCTACTACACCTCCACCTCTGTCACCACCTCTCCCCTATAACACCTCCATCTCTCCACCACCTTAACCAAAACCAAACCAAACTAAGCGTTTAAGTCCAAATCAATAGGGGTCAGTTACACGTATCCGTTGTCTACATTGAGTTCATTCGATGGCAGAAATCCCTACCATAACTCATATCTACCACCTCCTACCATTATAATCAACCCACCTCTTCAACACCATGACTCTATAATACTCGCTACCATCATCACCAGCACTACAGCCTCACCATTGCATTTCTGCAACACCACCTCTGTTACAACCAACAAATGCCACAACAACCACCAACACCATCATCTCTCCACCACACCACTAGATGCAGTCACCACCCTTCCATCGCCACCATAACGCATAGCAACTATTAGTAAAACTAAAAAGAGAATAATTTCGAACAATTTTTTCTATATGGTTGGATCATACCATTTGTTTACTTCAGCTCTTAACATTTTTATGAAAAAGCTTTCCAGCACTTTATTTTTCAGCTTTCAACTTTATCAAACAGCACAAAAGTAACATTGTTATTCTCCTACGTCATACAAAAGTGAATGCAACAAATAGTAAGCATCATATGTGGGAAGGGTACTTGTTTACGCGGAACATCTCGACATGCAAGTTCAACAAAATCGCCCATCTTGTGCTCAAGAAAATCTGGAAGAGAAAAATATATAAGGTATTAAGTAATGATATGCTTAATCATACAATATAGTCCTAACAAAGTAGGAAAACAATAAAACTATATCTATTCTTTGTGACTCTTCTATGGAGAAGAAAAGGAGACTCACACACCTGAAGATCATCTAACTCTTCTCTCAATGAATCGTTGTCTTGCCACTGCATACTGACTTGAGTGAAGGTCCTGGAAAATTCAAATACTGATGAAAACAAAGAAAATGTTGTTGAACAGGATAAGAGAGTGAAGGTCCTGGAAAAACAATATAGTCTAAAAGTATGAATATCGTCTTTAGCGCAGCAACCTTGTAACTGCCCACAGAAAAAAAGCAATAACAAAAAACAAAGGAAGAAGAAAGAATGAGTATGTACAACTCATTCCAACCATAACAAAAAACATCAAAGCATTTACATAACCTAAATTCTGCAATGCATTGAAAAGCAATGCGAAGTAATAAATATACCTCTTATACCAAGAGAAATCATTTGGTATGCTTGCTTTTGCATTTTTAAGATGATCCAGTTGCACTAAAATATCAAGTAACTTCAACATGGACCTGCAGAAAAACAATATAGGCGAAGTTATCTGCTGGCACCATCAATAAGCATGACAAAGGATGCTGGAGAGGGGAAACATATTAGTACATAACAAAAGGTTCTATTCGCACCAACAGTAAGCATGGGCAACTAAATAGGAAGTCATGGAAATAAGGCTTCCTTTGTTAGTTGTATAACAAGACATGATTAGTTCCCATACAGCATAAAGCAAATGAAAACATGATTTCCTCGTACGGAGAGGCAGATGATTGATGGCTGCATTAAGTAAGGGGATTTCCCACCGTTGCACTTTTAATTTCGGGGATACTGACTTGATATGCCCTCTGTAAGGTTTAGAACTGCTTCATATGGATTCTAGAAAATGACAAACTCAATTCATTAAGCCACCTAATACTTTGGAAATTAGGAAGAGATTCCACTAGCAGATGTCGGTCCTCGATGTAGAATTGAAGATGCAAGTTGCAACCACTACTATGACGTCATCACTATTTCATGTAGATGTAAGACCACCCATTGTTCGAAAATCTTCAGGTGTTGGAAAATGTGAGTAAACTTATGTATATTAAACTATATAACAGCTTCCTTCATGTATTACACATGGAGATGCAGAGGTGCCACCTGAGGATTGCTTGTTTTACCAGCACTAGGGGTAAGAGGAGGATTACGCAGCCCGACGACGGAGTCACGGAGCAGAGTACCATTCCCATGTAATAGTAGCGGCACAAGTTAAATCCGCTACAGTAGGGGGACTTATGTATGAAGATCTAATTCATGTTGATTGTCAAGGGAGGAGAAAGGATAAGTGACTTGCACAGTTGGACTGCATTCGTCATTGATCTTGAATAACTTGATATACATTGTTGGGTCCATTTCCTAATACCTTAAGCTTATGGGACTACTGGTAACTTAACATGGCATCGGAGCTTTAGGTGTTAGAGGTCTTGAGTTCAAGTTTCTCCATTTGCATTATGCTTCTCTCCTTCACATCCTGTTTCATTGCATCTATGAAAATTTGCATCTCCAAGTGCAAGAAGGGGTTGCACGTGAGGGAGGATGTTGAATGGCTTGATATACATTGTTGGGTCCATTTCCTAATAGCTTAAGCTTTTAGACTGCTAGTAACTTGTCAACGATTCATCGTCATGCTCTTTCAGACATTACAAATATCTGGGATGAAAGTTGAGCACTGGAAAATTTTACATGCACAAAGGCTCATTTGTTGTTCAAGTTACCTAGATGTTAAAGTCTCTCAGTGCCAAAGTAAAATCCCAGCTGACAATTTTTTTAGTAGCTATTTAAATTTGACATCAACAATAGAGCCCAGAAAAGGCTTTGATGACAGAGAACCAGAATTTAAGGTCTTTCTTTATTCCTCTTTTGCTACTTCTTAGGGATTAGTTTAAAGCTCCATAAGAACTATGTTTCCCCATTCGCTATGTAGAAAAAGTTTCTGAACTATAGGAGTGAGATCACTTCCTAGACTAGCAACGATCAAGCCCAAACCAGACAATGTCATTCTGCTTGGGATACAGCTGCTGCCATTGATCCAAGAAAGACCCACCTTAAAGGTTGTGAGCCGTATGGTGGGGGCCACCTCTAGAGTTTGCAAAAGCCACTAAGTGATGTTACCACAGAGCTAAGTGCTGCACCACACACCGCACGAATACGTGTGGCCTTACACGTCAGCTGGGCAGGAAAAGTTTCGGTACTATACGGGCGAGTTCTTCTCCCTCACTTACACAACCGCATTTTAAAACTGCAAGGATCAAGCCCAAAGCAGACAAAATCACTAAAGTTTGAGCAAAATAGCTTCTCCCAAATCAAATTTGCTAGTTTTCCGGCACATTAGATTACATTAGTCCTTCAATCATAGTCGTCGGATCCTCCACTTGGCAAATATTAAGTCATCAATACATAGAAGTGTAAGGACTGGCTTGGATGGGCATTTACAAGCCAGCACGACAGGTATGGCCCACCACAGCACGACGTGACACATTGGTGGGACAAGCTGCGCCGTCATGTCGGGGCACACAGCACAAGCACCGATGTATTGCGTCTATTTATTTCAAAATGAAATGACCTATTGAATACAATTACAAAAAATGGGATTTGTTCTTCCTACAATTAATCGAATAACTTGGATAGTTTTGAACATCTTTATCATCACAAGACCGGATTAGCCATGGGCACGGTAAGGACACTAGAATAGGTAAAGCACGAACTGTTGCATGAATGGGTCTGGACGGTGCATAGAATTCTAGCATGGCGCAGCATAGTTCTGTCTGAATAATAAACGGGTCAGGCTAGGGAGGGGATGGAGCACGTTAGGCAAGGAAATAATTGAAGTGCAAAGTTTTCCTATGTGCAACCCGTCCTAATAAAACTCGGAAAGCCTATAAGAACTCTTTTCCTAGTTTCCAATTGATTGGCTCAAAGAGAGCCCCGGACTCTTCCTCTTCTTATTCTCCTCCTCTCTTGCAGAAATAACCAATGTGTTGCTCCCATTAGCCACTTTACATTAGGTTTTTCTTTAACATGAACATCCAACAACCAAAATCTCTTTCCAATCGTGTAACTAACTGATAAAAACAACATGCAAGAAAGATTTTTCAAAATACACTCCAAGAGAAGGGAAGAGTTAGATTCGAGCGCATTGCCACTAGAAAGGATTCCAATTTAATTTACCCAAAAAAAAAAGGATTCCAATTTAGAACTTGGTATGATAGGATTTCCCTGGTAATTTCCAACCACATAGAGAGTTACCTCATCCCAAACCATGTCAATTGTCAAATAAAGAGAGAAATAACACACCAGAGATGAGTTATAGTAGGCCCGTTGATACGCCGCTCTGGCCTAGAAAAGCGCTGCATATCAGCTGCTAGCTGCAAATAGAATGCGATGTCCAGGTGAGACCTTAAAAGATTGAAAATAGAGAAGATAAAGGAAATCAGAACTCATACTTTAGATGCAGCTGATGCTTGCCACCGTTGAATTTCACGCAGTCGACTCATTTCCAGGTCTAGAACTTGATAAGTTTCTAGATATAAGTCAGCCTGGCTTTGCTTCATGGAATCTGGAAGCTGCCACATAATGCCTACCTCTTATTATCACACATAGAACTCACAGATGAAGCAAATGTGCCACAATTCACTAATCAAATGCACTTAACTTGCAAGTTTACCAATAATCCACATGTGTGATAATACAGTAAGTTTTGTAGCTATCTTAGAATCGTGTACATGATTCGAAGGAGTTGAAGCTTTCAATGCCCAGCCATCATGCTGGGCTTCTTCTGGTCAAAGCCAGAGACAAAAATGGCTTCAAGGCTCAAGCTATCAACATCAAACTTGAGTCAAACAAAAAAACAAAAACAACTGTAGGATTTTCGTGAAATAACCAATCTATATGGATGCTTGAGATGCGATAATAAAGCATATCATTTCTGATCCCCACAATAACCTTTTCAAAGATCCTTGTCAGAAGGCTATGACCAAACAAAAACACAAAAAAAGAAAGGAAAAAAGAATTAATTAACCAGATTCATAAGAGTAGATTTGAATCTCTTTGTAACGAGAATCCCAGTTAAATGTACACACAATATTATACCTCACGTTAATCCAACCTTCTAATACCTCTCCCATTTATACACCAGAAAACTGTGGTGGTTGCAAACAATTATCAATTTACCTAGTTTGTAAGGCATTTCCCAAACTAAGATAAGGACCTTATATGTATGACCAAGGCTACACCAATCTGAAGAAAAGCCAAGATAAGGACCTTATATGTATGACCCTGGCAAGTACAATCGGAAGTGATACACAAACAAACCACTTGAACAGTGAAACCATCCCGAATGTACCAATTATCTGGATCGGTCTGCTTTAAAAGTAGACAGGTTGGGTCCTGGCCCACAATATTACACAGCAGGACTCGGTTTGTCTTGCGATTTCGAGCAGGCGCGGCCCTGGGCATAGGCCCATTAGGCGGCCGTTTGGGGCCTCTCAAATTTGGCCCAAATTGGGGCCCGCAATTAGCTATAACCCTCAAATATGCAATAAATATATAATGAAGCGATATATATAAAGTAGTACATTTTGGCGCAGCAATATCTCTAGCTTCCCTCATCCATATGCAGCGGGGATTGAATCTCGCCTACAGCTGTCGTTTCATTTTTTTTCCCCTTAAAACTCCTCCTCTTACCCTTTTACAATTGAGGCGGCTTATTTTTTCTTTTTCTTCTATTTTTTTTTGAACTGCAGAAATTTAGGCTTATACTTCATTAGTTCATTTCAGTAACCAAATTGTGTTGCAATGGTTTTTTTGTTAATATTTTGGTCAAATATGTTCATTTTTTTGTATTGCTCTTGAATACAATATTTCCATAGATCCAAAAAAATTAGATCATATTTGAGAAAATAATACTTAATTTTGATGGGCAACTTTTTTACTAAATCCAATTCCGATTTTTTAAAAATAATTTGTTCCTCTATCTAAGACAAACAGAAAAAATATAACAAAGTCAGTCAATCATATATTTGGAAAGAATGGGTTCGCTCTTCCCAGTTACTGTAGTTTCCCTGATTTCGCTTATGTTTTTCAAGGTAAACCCACATATTAAATATTGTTATTCTAATTCCTCCCATTAATGTGGTTAAAATTTAAATAAAAGTTCTTTGATTACACAATCTCTAATAAAAATTATACATAACGTTCTCGAGGTATTTGTCTCACTATTTATTAAGTTTGAAGTTTAAATTAGCATGTAAGTATGTTTATTATTGGGTGATTAAAGATACTAATAGTGTACTAAGGTTTTTTTTTTTATATACTTCAATTACTTTATTAGTAATATTGCTAAATTCAGTAAAGCCAAGTCTTTGATACAAAATTTTAAATTGAATTAGCAAAGGGTGGTGCTAATGCCAAAACCGTTTTTGTTTGTGCCAAAACCGTTTTTGTTTGTGCCAAAATTGTAGTGCTTAAAAACCTTGTACCATGTGCAAGGTACAAGCTTTTTATGCACTACGGTTTTGGCACAAACAAAAATGGTTTTGGCATTATCATTTCCCTTAGTAAAATGTGATTAAGGAAAAACATATGTTACAGAATGTAATCATTTTCTCATATTATTTTAAATTTTACTTCATTTTTTATAATTTACTTAGTAAAATAGATTGGGGCCTCATTTTATATTATTTGTCTAGACCCCGAAAATCTCAAGGCCGGGCCTGATTTCGAGATCATTAACTTAAGGTTAAATACAAAGTACATATCGTAGTGTTACATATATCATCCTACAGTCCCATCAATTTCATCATGTTTTAGTGCGTCCTATTTGCTATTAGCTACTGATGACAACAATAGCCTGGAAACCATGAAACCAAACTGAAACTGATTCCATGGTTTGGTCTAGCTGGTTTATTGATTTCAACGGTTTGGCTTGGTTTTTCAGTTTCTTGAACTGTTAGGAATGGTCCCGTTCATGGTTTATAGTCTATACCGAAAACACACATCCAAGCCGTGAAACCACTAATAGCGGCCAATTCCATCAAAATGAATTTCATTTAAGCGCTCTGTTATCCTGACAATGAATTCCAATTCCCAAGCTTGCAACATGAAGGTTGCAGAGGGCTTGCTTCAATGCAGCTTGGATATACACTTGGATTGCTACTCATCAGTAGAGTTATTTCAATCAATTTGTGGTGGTCTACATTTGAAAGGTGCCTTGTCGCAAAGACAATATATGTTATTAAATTGTAATGTCCTTGTCACCCATCACTCTTATGTTTATAGATAAGCATATAGTATGAACAAGCCAAACATTTTGCCACAATATGATAAAATCTGTATATATATGTATTGCAAAGCTTAACGCTGTTTTAACCTGAGGAAGTGCTTTGACACAACTTCGATATGTATAGAGCACCGATGCCATATCCTTCCCCTCATGAATAAGTGTGGTCTGCACAGGTTCCATTGTTACAACATTCAATTTTAGTACCTCACAAACAGAGGAAGTGAAAGAAATCAAAGACGATGTTTTATTTAGTGAAAAACAGATGGTTTACATGCTTCAAGAGAGGGGGAAAAGGAGAACCACAACCCATTTTTGTAAGGTCTAATAGAGGAGTAATTGAATACTCGTACATTTAATAGTCCAAATATCTGAGAGTGGATCAATGTACAAATATAGAAAAGGGCATACCAGTTGATTGAGAGCCTTGGTATCTTCTGATAATGACAGGCGGTACGCAGAAACATCGGTATACTCTACACAAGAAATGCATCCATAGTGGTGCAACCGGAATATTCCATTAAGATATTTGGAGAAAGAAACTCCCAAAATGGGATACAAAGAGATAAACTCTTGATAATTATATTCTCAAAATGATAAAAAGCTGGTTAAAATAAAAGACCCTTACACTATTTATACTCCCCCCGTACATTAAGACACAAAATAACACTTAGCCCCTTAAACTACTGCATCACATAGACTATCATTAAGTTATGAGAGATAGAGGGGGGGAAGGGCAACACAAAAGTGCTAGAGAGAGATATACACATACATATGTATACATACATGCACGCGCGCAGAGAGAGAGAGATGTGGTATTGTAGATGACCTACTAACATATAAAGTTCTAAATGATAGCATGTTAAGCTTTAGATGAGTTGGTTTTTACAAAGCCAAACGACTTCTCTACATAACAAATCAGCAGCCCCCATGAAAGCTTCTTCAAAAAATCTTGAAAATATCTTGCATTTGTGTAAGCAGGCACATTGCATGCCTCCCCTCTTTCCTTTAAGAAGCTCATTCCAATTTACTCCCATTATCGACAATCTCTTATTCAACTAATTATTCAGGATTCAGAAAATTTTATGTCAAAATTCAAAATGACACTGCTAAATTTAAATGGCAATTCCTGATTTATTGTAAACTTACCTAGAGATAAAATTGCTAGACAGGAATATCATAGATTCATAGGCATGGTCATTTATGTTCACTCTCACCTAAAAATAAATAAATAAATAAATAAAAACCGGAAGGACTGAGTTTGATGGAATGAACAAGTGGTTGAGGGTATTTTGGTCATCTCAAGGCCTTGTTTGGTAACACTGTCAATTTCTGTATTCTGTTTATTATTGTTATAAACAAGTTTCTACCTTTTTTTTATTGAAAACAAAAACAAAAACATGTTTGTGTTAACTTGTTTTCAAAACGAAAAATGAAAATCTTTCACATGAACAGTACAGTTCGTCGTCATTTTCAAAACTAAGCAACAGCGGAGCACTTTTCTTCAGACTCATCGCAATGCTCTGCATTGCTCTTCTGATAACACCAAAATGCTTCCAAACGAGACATACATAACCGAACCCGCTGGTTGCAGATCAAGCCAATCAATGCAATCATCATCAGTTTTCCACATATCCGCGCCCACATCATCCGTTTGATCTTCACCCAACAATTCCAGCGGCACCAACGGCTCGACCAGCATAACTCGATGGATCTCCAACATGGACCTGACAACACCCTTCTCCAGTTCTTCGAACGAATTAACAAGAACCCACTTGAATTTCCCCATGTTTCGGAACAACCCGTAGAATAATTTCGCGAACGCACCCAGAGGATTGGAAGGGAGGACGAAGGAGGGTAAATCCTCTGTTTCAAGCACCTGGTTTGTTATGACGCAGCAGAGGGGGGAGAAGGCGGAGCGGGCCTTGTAGGAGGCAGAGGAGGAGGGCGGAGGAGGCAGAGTGGGAAATTGGGGATCAGGAAGTGAGAGAGAAGAGTGTGTGTGAGGAGGAAATTGGGGATCGGGTAGTGATGGAAGTGAAAGTGAAGTTTTTCAACTTTCACAAATTTCAAAAATAGTGGAAGTGAACTATAGAATTTGTAAATGAAAACAGTGCACCAAACAAACTTCCTTCTTTCATTTCTGAAAATTCTAAAAATAAAAACAAAAACTGAAAGTGAAAGTGAAATGGGTTACCAAACAAGGCCCAAGTGTTCTGACCTATAGCTGTTTAGGTCGCTCAAGTATCATTATGTAGATCTACTAGTAAGAGTCATTATGCATTTAGATATTGTTAAAGCATCCAACTCAAAATCAATTGGCAATAAGTAGAGAAGCCGCCCAGGCTCATGTACTAGCTTTGGAGGTTATAATTATTCAATGTAGGACAAGCTCTAACACTCCTCCGCACGTGTGACCCCTGACTCGCACGTGGTGAGGTAAACAAAAAATTCAACACATACGACAACGATCAACCATCAACGACAAACAAAAGGGAAACCAACCATCAACGACATAGAGTCATGTCCAAAAGCCTTCAAAAGTCTAGATCTGATACCATGTTAAAGCATCCAACTCAAAACCAATTGGCAACAAGTGGATAGGCCACCTAGGCTCATGTACTAGCTTAAGAGGTTATAATTATTCAATGTAGAACAAGCTCTAACAGATATATTCACGAAATGTTAATTATTTACATATAATTGTTGTTAGGTTCATTAACCACATTGGTACTTTTAATGGATGTATTTATAACTAGATTCATTCACATGACTTATTCAATGTACGCATTAATACCCTGGTTCATTCACAAGGCGTTTTCTATGTAATTATTTATTTTAGGTTCATTCCATCTAGACTTCTAGGAATAAGAATAGCCTTCTGCATGGATTGCAAAAAAAAATTCTAAGGGAAGAGAGTTGATTATTGAATTTGAGTAATGGCAGTCTTCATGAGTCGGGTTGTGGTCCTTGCAAGGGTGAAGCACCTCTTTCTCTCTCTTCCTCTTCTCATTCGTCTTCTTCCCTCTCTTCTCCTTTGCACACAGCCCAAGTTTTATTCTTGTTTCCTACCTAAAACCACCATTATTCCTATCGTAGCCAGCAATACTTAAAGTTTCAAACTGTACTCCATCAAATTTTTCCACCACCATCTGGGAGGATTCAATTTTTGAAACTATATCTTAAAGCTTTATAAGAGTTAGGATCAAAAGATTGGAATGAAATTCCAAGTCAACCCCTCAAATCTTACCAACAAATCATGACCTAAATCGAATACTACCATGACTCGACAATTATTATACCAAGCCCAACTTGAAACCTTGTCCACCAGAAGACTTCAAATGATAGCTTAAACATATTCAGTTGACCAGGAAGATGTCTTCTAAAAAGGCTCTGAACTCTAGTATCGATGCCATTCACATGGATGCAAAGGTACCCATTCATCGCATTATAAATCTGGTCGCATACTTTCTTCAAAACCGACCAAAAAAAAAAAACTAATTTACCATCAAATTAAAACTGGATAACAGCACCAGTCAAATTTGACTAGGAGAATTATTAATGAATAAGGGTCAAAGGGATAAATATTTCCATAAATGCATATTTCTTGGACATTCAACAAATCTCATTACTCTTAAAGAGTCTCACTGATAACATCACAAACAATGCCTGGAATTGAGGCTAAAAATATTGATGCAGTCCATAGGGAGCAAGAAAGAAAAAGATTAAGGGAAGCATTCACAGGAAATTGTTCAGTTTCAAACCGAACTTACATGGGGCAATTGGATTAACTTATACGGATGTCTCTAGTTTTAACAGTCTCGTTTATACTTATTTAGGTTAAGTATGCTGCTAGTCATAATTATAGTTAAGGGTATTTGGTAATTTAATAAGTGCGGGATTTTGTTAGCAGTCATAATTTAGCATTTAAAAATAGTTAGTTTCCTATTCTGGATAAGGTAAGGATAAAAATTCCTATTCCTAGTTGGTTTAGGATATTAGTGGTTGCTAAATATGATTAGTTTCTAAATTTTGTGTCAGTCTTCATGGAAGTAGGAGTCTTTGCCTATAAAGATGGTTGTAATCTCATGGATTCATTAAAGTTGATCAATATGAGAATTTGAGATTCTGAGTGTGTGTGAAATCGCCTAACCCTTGCGAGGGTAAAGAGTCTCTCTCTCTCCCCGTACAAGTTACTATTCTCGGGTACTATTCACATTGCCCAGAATAGCCATCAAAACAGCCCCGAATCCAAGGTTTTTCTTCCTAAAACCTTACCCTTTCATAACCCTACATAACCCCTTAAAAGTCCCCCATTCTTAACCCTCTTTTGCACCACAAAAACTGGTGTGAACAGCCTGCTAGCGATGCTACCATAGTTCCGATTTTGGATAAGCTACGCGTAGGAGAGTACCCCCTACTTGTCCTACATCAAATATGTATTTCAATGACGAACTTCCACCAATAAAAAGCTGTATAAGACCATCGTAATCAGCTCAACCTTTGAAGTAATTTGTTGCTCATATTTGGAGCTTTTCTTTCTTTCTTTTTTTTTTTTTTTTTTTGGGGGGGGTCTTGACGCGTAAGTAGTTCACTATATAGATAAGTGGAGCAAGTTTGATGAAAAATTCACTCACAACCAAAATCCTACACAATATACATCAACAGATGCATACCAATTGGACTATTTGTTGCACCTCTCTCGGTTGACACCCAAACTCCTGGCCCTTGAACATCCGGTTGGTCGTCCTACAAAATTTTGAGCTAAAGAGATAAGTAGAAATAAATGATGCCTTTGCTGATAAAAAAGGAATAAAGCAATACTTCATCGAAAACACAGCATGGACAAAACAAAAACCCTTCTATTGTTGCAAAATAATTTCACTAGCACTATCACATTCAAGAATTATTTTCACAAACTCAACTGCTTGCCTGACCCAGAATTCTAGTAATTCAGGTTGGCTGAAAACCAACATGAATATATATATGTGCACTTCAGGAGGTGAAGAAAGCAAGTATTTGGCTGAGTTTTCCCAACCCAGAATTCTAGTAATTCAGGTTGGCTGAACACAAACATGAATATATGTGTGTGCGCGCGCACACTTCAGGAGGTGAAAAAGGCAAGTATTTGGCTTTTTCTTTTTGTTCCTCGCTCTCTTTATGGTATCATCCCCTTGATGCCTTTTGAATAGACTATATTACTTGCAAAAAAAAAAAAAAAAAAAAAGGAAGTATTTAGCACTCACCTTAGAAAAGAAGTGTAAAAAGATACAACTAGTAATCAATTCATTTGGTCGTAAACGACAAAAGTTGATGAAACTTCAGCCCAGTTAACAACGACATGTGAAGTATTGTCACACACCACAAAGAAATATAGGGGAGGGAAGAGAGCAAGTAAGAGATTGAAGTGCTAGGGTTATAAGATATTTGAGAATCCTCAGCATCCATGTACATGCATAATTTGAAAATGAAAGGTCTTGGGGTCAAAGTTCGTTTGATGAGTGAGACATATCCTAACTTAAATTTTTTAATCTTGGGACTTAGAGTCTAACTGGTCGGGAGCCTCCACTTCAGCGGTGCTCAATCGTTGCGCCATAACAAATATGCCAGGCTGTTGAAAATGTGAGGAAAACAAATTCGAGGATCGGAAAAAAGTTGTTGATAAAAACTAGATACATTTTGGAGAGCTTATTACAATTACTCGAACTTGAGTCTCTTAACTATGCAATTACGGTTTAAGTGACTAGTCACTGGATGTCTGCACTCTCCCTGAGAAACAATGAAGGAATATTATTAGCTTATTGACTTCTTAAGGAAAATTATACACCTTTAAGTAGACTATTGTCCCACTTTACTTGTTAGTCGTGTGTGAATACTATGGACACTTGAATCCTCATACCTAATTTGGACACTTGACTCCTCTATGTTTTGCAACATTTTAAAAAGTTCACATTAGCAAGAAAATAAATTTTTAGCCCATCACATGGATGAGAGACAAAAATTCCATATTTTTCTTAAATCCATTTGATTGCAACTACATTTCTCAGAAGTTCACGAAATAATGTACGCATGGTGCATAAGATAAAGTCCAAATAGCCTTAGACTCTCCATAATTACTTTTACCATAAACATCCTTAGTATTGCATAAGTAACTCTTTCCCATCCTCGAAGTCATTGTCCTGTTTTATTTTTTGCGCCTACTACTATAAGACTAGTAATGAATATGCATGACTGTTCCAGGAATCGACAACCACCAAAGACAGTAACTATTCTAGCCCCTGGAATTTTATTAAGCCTAAATAACTCGCATTCCGTCCATAAAAGCGTCCTTGCACTCCTTCCTTATGATGAGTTAACGGCAACTTTAAGTATGAAGAAAGATGTTTGCAAAAATCTTTGGTGGATCAAAACTCAAAAGCCTGCAACTTCCGAGTACTTTAGTTTCGGAATATGCAAATTAAGGCATTTTCATGAAATTTAAGTACGGGAAAAGGTTTGAGCCTCTTGATAAAGTAACTAATTGCACCCAACTGTAACATACACCACAGTGGCAAATCAATTGAAAGTAAATTACTAATAAGACATTCCTCCAGTCTTAACATCATCAAAAATCCTACAAGTCCAGTTGAAAACCCATGTTTACAGAACACAAATCCAATGGATAGTAAACTAGATACTTTATGAATTAATTCACGCGGGTACATACGCACGCTAATAAGACACTATTTCTCCAGTATGAACATCATCAAAAACCCTATAAGCCATGTTTGCAAAACCCCAGTACAAAATCACATCCAATAGACATTAAACAAGTTACTTTACGAATAAGTTCACGTGTAAGAGTATAAAAGCCCAATATTTTCTCGATTTCTTTCGTAATAAGAATTCGTAGGCACACTACAGTGTACGCATTATTAATCCAGACAACCCAAAAAAAATACCGAAAACAAAAATGTACCCAATTCGTTGTAATTCTATGTAAGAAGAACAGTGGAACAGTTAGTAGAGCAGATTATAAAAACAAATACTTGATATGCAACCGTAAATGTAGTAGGTATGTGTAATTGTATGGTACAAGCGAGTTGAATATGAGCAGATCTTGCATTTTTGTACCTCGAGTGAGAAAGTAGACAAAGCTGCAATAGCTTCTTCCACAGGAACTGCCATTACCGTCTCTCTTCTTCTTCTTCTAGTCGTCAACAATTCCTACCGTTGAGACCAGATCGCCGATTGGCATCAGGGGTTTTAAGTTGAGGCTACTGTGGGCATTTGCACATTTAACCTTGCTTTTAAGTGACGGAAACAAAAGGAGTAATAATTACCGAAAAAAATATTGTTTTTTGAGAAAGGCAAAATATGATAAATAAAGGCAAAATATGATAAATAAAGGCAAAATATTGGGTCAGTGGCAATAACTAAAAATAATAGAAAAAATAACAATGCTATAGATACACCACTTGTGCACCCCAAATGTACACCACCCCGATGTGACAAATAAATAGAAGCCCAATCTGGGGGTCACCCAAAAAGTGGGTTTCTCCTCATTTGTCACATCGAGGTGGTATGCATTGTGGTTTCACAAATGGTATACCCATATCATTTTCCTAGGGAAAATTGCTTAAAAATGACATTATGGGCAATTAATTGTCAATACATGGAACAGTTTTTAAAAATTGCTTCCAACGTGAAAAGAAAATTTTTAATTGCACATACATGGTACCAATTTTAATGTGGACCGAATTACCCTTATCTATAAAAAAGCCCCCATTCATGGAATGTGGTTTCACTCTTCAAAAAATTAATTGAACCCTAGTTGGTCCAAACGGGGTGCAGTGTGTTGTCGGTCACACTTTCTGAAAATATATTCTTCTCCTTGCACTGTTCCTACGTGTGTGTTGCACCATTCATGGAATATGGTTGCACTCTTTAAAAAATTAATTGCACCCGAGTTGGTCCCTGAGAATGAAAAGAAAATGCATCTTCGTTGAGACATTTAACCAAACACCTTGTGTGCGTGATAAGTTTCATTTGTATTGCTATCACTTGATGCAAATAGACTTCCCATTTCTTTTTCTACAGATTTGCATATATTTTAATACACACACACAGGGTTCGATCTACAAGAGATAACGAATCACCTGTCAAAACTTTCCTCCTTGCTCCCAATCCTGTAATGAAGTTGTGATTTTGTAACTGGAAAGCTAAGGTAGACACGGTTTGCGTCTTCTCTTCTTTTTCTTCTTCGAACTTCCCCATTGCACTGACCTAGAGAGATGGAAGGGAGATAGACACAAACGAGGAGAAAGATGGAGAAGGAGATGGAGAGAGAGGGACCGACCATTCTAGTTGGGGGGGAGCGGAGAGAGAGATCAGGCAAAGACGGGAAGAGGGAGAGAGAATGTTAGGATCTAGACGGGGTTTTTTCACGTGAATTTTGAGAAGTTGGTTAGGTTTGTATTGAGAACCAAATTTTAGTCGAGGGTAATTTTGTTCCCCATGCCATGTCTTTGCAATTGTTTTTCTTCTCACCATGTATCTCTAATTTGAGAAAAGTACACCATGTATTGGCAATTACCCTAGTGCCATTTCTAAGCAATCTTCCAAAATAATACCAAATACAATATGTGTTTGGTTAGATAGTTTAGTTTAGTTTTGATGATGTGACCAGGTGTAATGAGTGGAGAGAGATAGAGAGAGAAATGAAGGAAATGATGACGTCATCAAGACTAAAATTAAAACTAAACAGGAAAACGAACAATGCCTAGTGTTTTAGTTTTCAAAAAATACGACTTGCCTTCAAATTTGATGTACATGATGTTAGTTTTACTTTTGTTTTGTGTTTTTCTCTCCCCCGGGTTTTTTTGTATATCAAGCTCTATGAGAATTCAAAATATTGGAATTGGGTTGCTGTTGTGCAGCCCCGTGAGCAGATGTTTTTTTGATAAGCAAAGAACTTTATCAATCTCCGAAGAAATACAAAGATTAAAAGGGAGGAAGGGTAGTTACGTCCAAATAAACGGAGGAGAGAATTTCACCCTCACAACCACTAGATGCAACAAACCACATCGGACCCCAACTGTTGGCAAGGAGCCAAACGAGAAACCAAACCAAAACCCGATAAAAATTCTCGAAGTCAGCCCATCCAAACGATTCCCCAAGTATGCCGCCGCTGCCTCCAAACCTATTCAAACCTGGAAATGTCACTGAAGCCGCCAAAACAACCACGTTGACGCATCCCGAACAAGCGACCGAAACTCCGTGAGTGGCAGCCAAGATGCCGCCAAAACGGATCTTGTAAACTGCCCGGAGTAGCAGCAACACCCCACAACATTAGTTCCATCCACGCCAAAGCTGTCATCACCTCGCCAAAGCTGCCACCGCCATCGCCAAATCTATTCTCGAAAACGGCTCTCCGGCACCACAGACTGCAACCCACACCAACCCACCAAATATCCAAGGCCACCGCCCACACCAACCCGCCAACCCCATGGCCGCCGCCCAACCATCGTCCGCCGCCCAGCAACTAAAACTCCACACCTGAACTCCAGCGTAGCACCATCAGTCGCCCGGTTGACAATCTCCTACAAGACCAAAGGTACAACCTCACCCACAACAAGGAGCAACCACAACCAGCAGAGCTGGCGCAACCTTGAACCCCCAACCAATAGGAGCATCAACCACAATGCCGTTAAGCCCAAAACCGGTAACCTCCAACAAGGAAAATCGGCGTGGAAGACCACCGAACCGACAAGCCGTTAGGCAAAAGATAACCGTACCCAGCGATACGGCCATGGCCGGGAACGAGGGGGGGAGGGAGAGGGAACCCAGATCAGAAGGTAGGGGAAAAAAGCGCCGCCAACAAAACCACCACGATCCGCCGCAGCAACACCTGAAAAATGAAAAAGAAAGAAGAGAGAGGAGGAGGAGGAGGAGAGGAGAAGGAGGAGAGGAGAAGGAGGCCCGGGGGAGGAGGAGGGAAGGACGACGTCCCCCCCCCACCAAAGAAACCTGTTGTAGATCTAGTTTTAGAGAGAAGGGGGAGACGAGGCCCGTGAGCAGATGTTGTCCACATATAGACTGTCTGTTGCTCGGATGGACGACCCATATTTCATCTTGCACGCACGATAATGAATGATTCGGATGTAAAGATGTCGAGGTGAAATTTGGGTCATCCATCTGAACAACGGACAACCCAGATATGCACAACAGCAACCCAGGTCCCGGAGTACTACATCATTTATGTGATTTCATGTAAAGTTCGCGCTACGACTAGACAAGATCTGGTTGGTTTAGTGTTAAGTTTTAAAACATTATTTTCATGTTAAGTTTTACGATTAGGTGACCTGCCATGGGCAATGTATTATGTATGTGAGAGCATTAACTCGTAGCCAAAAAGTAGGTATAAAACCAAGAGATATTACTTTATGAAACCAAGAGCAAAATATCTTGGATTCTCAATCACTGTTAACCAAAGGTTTTCACTGTTAACCAAAGGTTTGTAGATTAGCGGTTATCTCCTGGTTCTCTCACAAAGGAGACCAGGGTTCGAGCCTTGGTAGAGACGTTTGGGGTTTAAAGTTATGGATAGTTTCTAGACCTCCCTTTGAACTAACTCACTTACTCTCCTGCTAACCCCCAACTGATATATATTGAATGACAAAAAAAAAAAAAATTCACTGTTTAATCACCGCTATCAGCTCTCCTCATTATTATTTTTTAATTGGTATATTTACTAGTTACCAACTTTTTCAAATTTTTGATTAAAAATATTTGTTCTTTCCATTCGTCTAGAAGAATATGAATTAAATTTGAAAAAATGTCAAAAAATGAAATAGCTTTCTTAAATTAATACCGTCTATAGTTGGAAAAAAAAATTGATTTAATCATAATCAGTTAGTACTTTCTTAATTCATTTCGTCGAGATGAATAAAAGAACATACGAAACCAAGCCTAAAAGGTGGATGGACAAACATTTTAGGCTTGTGTTGTTCAATGATTTCATATCAATGATTCCAGATGAATTTTTTTGATTTAGACGAAATCAAAGCCTGAAGAAACCAAGCCTAAAAGTTGAATGGACAAAACATTTTAGGCTTCAGGCTTGTGTTGCTTAATGATTTCATATCAATGGTTCCAAATTTCCAACCCTACGTAGGATAATTATAATTTTAAGGATAATCAAAATCATTCAATACAATGATAATTTTTATCCGCTCCAAAGATGAACAATGTTTGTGAACAAGCAATAAAAACGAACAGACAAGTAAATGACAGAAACCCTAGAAAAAATGACAATAGCAAACTACTCGATATCAACTCGATTAAACCACATCCGAAATTGACTCGCCTACTAAACATACCAATCATGAACTGATTTTGGGATGTCAGTTCCATTTTTCACATCAAACTTGAACAATCCATTATTCGGCCCCTACTACACACCCCACAAAATGAATTGGCCAATCCATCCGAGCGATTCTTACCCTGAGCCAGAAATATAGCATGAAATAAACGGCTATTTTTTTAACAGGATGTCGAGTATGAATGATAAAACCTTGCACCCGGAAAGGGAAAAAAAAAAAAAAGAGCAATTTTTTTTCTCTTTACATTTACAAATGTTACAACACACAGGAATGTTAATGCCATTCCTGCAACAATGGTATTCCAACTCACTTGCTGCTCCAGCGAAAAACAGCAACACCATTAAAAATAAAAATAAAAATAAAAAAGTCACCTTACTGTTCATAAGATTACATTTCTTCACATGAGAAACCAAATGGCAGGATGTTCACACATGATTCCTCTTTCATGTGATCAACCTTGGTCTCCATAATGTACTAGGGGCTTTGATTATTCCAAAATCCAGTTCCTAATATTCTTACAGGTCAAATTTCAAGCTGAGAATTTGATCAGAGAAGCCGAAGCAGCAGACCAAAAAAGTTCTGGTTTATAAGTTCCCTTTCCCATAACTTCCCATGTCTCTCCATATGCAGGATATTTCATTTTTACAGCCTCCAAAGTAATTCCTAATCAGGCTCCGTAGCTGTGAATGATTTAAACGATCGAGATCAGAGTAGAATAAATCACGTATGTTGATCTAAAGGACTGAATTGAATGAGACTGAAAAAACTGACTTATTTTTTAGGAAATTCCTGTTCAATTGGAACTTGGAAGTAAATTATGCAGCAACTGGAATGCCATTTACTGAAGGTAACTTATCACTTACCGGTCACCACTCACAGCTGAGTCGCCATTAGAGGAATTGATGATTTCTACTGAAGAGGGTACAACATCCAAGCCATTGGCTTCACCCTCACTCTGTAACACATATGGATGAGAACAAATCAAAAGCATCCTCCCTTTATTCCGATTTGAAAATTACCATGCTAAAGGAATTTGAAAATGTTTATACTTTGGTCAAAAAGTGAGTAGAAAACTAAAAAGAATTGGGGAAAAAAGAAGCAATAGATATGAACTACTTTTGCTAGTTGGTCTTCTTTTCAAATATGGCCCAATCTATTTTCTATTTTACTTTTCCCATGCCTCAGGAAAAGTAAAATTTTTTTTTACCTCAACAAGCAAACTGTTCACCAAAGACATAATATTCCCCCAAAAATAAGCAAATGAGTAAGGCAAACTCAACGGCCCCTAGGAACACTTTAAACGGTGCATACCATTTCAGTAACCTTTACGGTAGGATCCTGGATTCCTGCAGCTGAAACCTTCGGAACGTCTCTCAACATTCCCTGCAAAACTCAAGCTTCATGAATAAGATGGATGATTGGAGTTGTTTCAAATGCCAATTCATTCACTTGGCATGCCATGTCAGATAAACACTGGTGCTATGTACAGTCCACAAATAACCAAGCACACTAGAAGGTTTGATGATCTGTAAACAGGTAAAGAACATCGTAGGAATTCAAGTTTCTTGTGTAGACGAGCGCTTGTGTGAGTTCTCCATAAGCTTAAGAAACATCAAACTGAAAGGACGAAGGACAGAACACCATGAAGGGCAAAGTTTAAAATTTCGACACCTAAATGAAGAGGGTTGGCTGTGAATTGATAACAAAAGATGATAGCTTGGATTATGATAGAAACCCTCACTATCTGACAAGTTACAAAAATAACCTGAGATCAACTTGACTAATATCCAATGGGATCATAGATACAAACGAAGTCTAAAAATGATTATGAAAGAGCGCCCCACATGCTACAAATAGCTTTAAATGTGCGAAGAAGATGAAAGATGGAAGATATGATCCTTCCCTAGGGTACTAACCTTATTGGCCCACTTGAGCCCACATGCATTGCACAATGTCCTTGGGCCAGCTGGCCCACGACGCATCATGGGTGTAGACTTTGAGCTGATACCGCAATGTGTACATCTGAGCAGACAATGACAATTACTTTAAAAGTTGAAACACTTCATAATATTACACAACTGGGATCATTAGTTGTTAACAAAACCATCAAAGAAAATGCAAAACAAATTTACAAAAAATATTGAGCATCTGTATTCTGGTGATACCAGGCTCATAAATACCACAGAAGAAGGGTTAGAGAAAAGATGGTGGCTGTAGAGACGGAGCAGGGGGCTAACAACCAACAATGTGAACAAATGGCACTATGGGTGTAGTTAAGCAAGCCTGTTGAGATTATCAGCAAACGTGGGAAAGGGCTCATGGAGTTTGGGGAAAAAAAAATAGATGTGGCAAAGACTAATCAAAGTCACCGGCTAGCAGGTGTTCAGACCAGTCATCATGTCTTCAAAAGATCTACCCCTGAGGGATAAAAGAAAGAATTGATAGCCAGGAGATGCATCCAATAGGACGAAATAAAAAAACAATTAAAACTTGATAGTTGATACTCACGAAGTTTCCGGCTCCTCTGGGACAGAACCCTGTGATTCAGTCCAGACTGAAGAAGCACCCATTTGTTCTGATGTGGTCTTCGATGATGTAAACTGACCCTTGCTGCGCTGCATCCTGACATATTTCAAAGAACATGAGAAGATGGCCAGAACATAATCATCATCTGAAAGAAACAGGCTGAGTTTTGAAGATTTACATTTAAAAGACGGAACAAAAGAATATCAATTCAATTTTGTACCGGAAAAAAAAAACAAAACAAAACCTACGTTGCATGCTTTGAGGAGGGCAAACTAGAACAGTTTTAACAGCGCAAAATATAATTTTCTCCTGTTAGTATCTTCTCAAATTTAATGCTCCTGACTCCTGAGTGTCCTAAATTCTGAAGGCCAACTAGTAAAGGAGCTAAAACTCACTTATAGCCGTACTCCAAACGATGTGGGGAAGATGATATATTCAAAGAAATGGAAACATAATCTACGCCTCATGGTGCGGTAGCTAATCAGGATAATTTCTGAATTCCAGAGAAAGCTAAAATATGATTGGTATAATCAGGATATTAAAAAAAAAAAAAAAAAAAAAAAAAAACTGAGAGTTATTCAAACATCCTGAGTCCCTGACAATTCTTGGGATTCCTTTGGGGAATAATCATGATAAATTTGAGGTTTGGTAACACAATTAGAAAATTCGTAACATCAATGCCATAAAACTGGAACTTTTCTCGTCCACTATCAACCAAAGTGTATCTGAAATTCTGTATCTATAGCTTTGTTGGAAGTTACAATTATAGTCCTATGTTACATCGACTTGGGAATGGGTTTTGAGTCAAGAGTGTGACTGCATATCTAAGAGTCGGACCAATCCAATCTCTAATTGAAGGGGACACAGACTCTGCATAAAACAACCATTTTTTCATACAGTGAATTATTTGAGGGGATAAAAGTGTGTCACTATTCACATATCTTCTTACAGTGGGATAAAAGAGGCACTTCAGTCTTGTGATGTCTGGACGGCGGATCGTTTTGGTACTAGAACAGGAACATACGCGAAGGTACTAAGATGCCACATACCCTAAAGTGTTGTATGGTGGGAGTAGCCTTCTACATAGTATAATTTAGTGATGCGCTTATTTTAAGAGAGAAACATCCAATAAATTAGGAATATTCCTTTCCGAATAATGATTTTAAAACATTTCTAGAATCATTTTTACAATTTTTCATTTATATTTTTGTTGTTGTATTTTTCCTATTAAAGCTCCATGTTTATAGTTCGTTACATTTTGTTTTCCTCTACAAGGGAAATTTAAATGACATAACAAGGAAAAACTTCGGGGTTACTTTGGATTGCAAAATTTAATTTTTTTTAATATGTAAATAACCCATATTTTGGACGTACGTTCCAAAACGTAATTTGCTTAGGTATTAGCGAATAATGGTAAGACAATGAATCATTTCATTATCTAGCAATTATGGACCACATTATATGTATATCTATACAGGGGAAAAATGTTCATAGTTGTTTAGCAAGTGTCCATGTAAAGTATTGATCACATCTCAGACCTGGGCCCTTATGTTGATGTCAAGTCTTTGACATAGGTACTTCATATATTTGAAAGACCATGTAAAATGAATATGTAGAGCAAGGAAATCTTGAAACATGCTGTCATACTCGTGCACACAACGTTGGCCTACTTTTTATAAATCCACCCAAAGTCATCACCAACAAAATGGCGATACAGAAGAAGAGAAAAAAGCAGAACGCAATAGCAAAAAATTGTAAAGGTACCTGAGCGCAACTTCCTTTCGGACATTGTACCGGATTTTCTTATCAAAACATCGTTCTTTCCTCTTCTCCCTGAACCGAATCAAAGACGCAGCCCTTTGTGGTTGACTTGATCTTCCAGGAAAATCACCTAAACCCTACAAAAGTTGCAGATGAAAAAGTTAAGAAAAGCTCAGACCAACCCCTTACAAGAGAAACATCATGATTCATCACTATACGAGTACCCTATGATTCTGGGGGGCCACCCCAGTGGTTGGAATTCCAGTGGGTACTTCATATCCGCCCAACAGTAACAGAACTGCCTGCACCTGTGAAAAAGAAATCAAAAAGAAATCTTGTGTCACTCACATCGCATAATCCTCTGAAGTCTGAACACTGAAGTACACAACTCAGTAATACTACTTCAATCAACAAAAAAACAAACACATGATAAGCGCTGAATGCTTCATGAAATCAAAGCAAAACAGACACACACCAAAGATCATAAGCTAACCTACAAAAATCAGAAAAAGCACTTCAAGATTCAAAGTTAACGAAAAACAAATAACGCTATAACTTCAAGATAGAAATCATAAATGATTCATTTCAAGTCGATCCATCCAAACAAAAATACAGAGTAAATTAAATTCCCAAATCTCGCCAATGTATAGGTGGAAACAGGAAACACATTGCAAGATTGTTAGCAGTTTCTGGCAAGGTTTTGAATCCTGTACCGGCTTGGGTACTGGTTTTCCTAATGGTACGTACTGGTTTTCCTAATGGTACGGTAACGGTACCGGGTACCGTTTCGGATTTAGCGGTACTACCTGTATATGCATATATAAATCGAAATTCTTCATGTGTGTAGAGACAAAATGCTACCCTATTAATTATCTACTTTTCAAAAAAGAAAAAAAGAACCTACCCTATCATTAGTGCTATCCAGCTGTAGCTATTTAGTACTTTTTTCTACATCTGTAATATCATTTCTCACAGCAAAGCATAGGCTTGGAGAAGAGTCGGACACAGAAAGAGGAGATCGAAGAGAGAGAGAGAGAGAAAGAGAAAGAAGGAGATGGACAGATCACAGAATTCTCTGCCTCTACAACTCTTCCAAATCCAACCTCACTCTCTACCTCACCCATCACAACTGTACGCCCCCCTCTATCGTCTCTTTCCTCTCACACCCTCACATCTCCTTATGATCATACCCGCCGCCCCTCACCGCCTTTCTCCCCCTTCTCCTCCTCCTCCTCCCCACCTCACTAACCCAAGCCCAGATCGACGCCCAATCTCCGTCAACAACGACGACTTCACCATTCTTGATCAAGGTTCTAAAACTCGCTAGGCGCTCCCAAGGCAACCGGGCACCTTCTAGGTTCCAAGACCGAGTACTCGGTGACTAGTCGGGCAATTAGTCGGTCTAGTCGAGTTAGTCAGGCTAGTCGGCGAGGGGCCTTCTAGCACCTAGGCGGCGAATACTCAACCTTCCAGACCTTCTTTTAGAATACTATTCTTGATGACCAAGACACCAACCTAACTTCTGAAACTGATCAGAGGTCACTCTGCAAAATCTCGGACGAAATTCACGGTACCAGCATCTCGGCCGGTATTTTCCGGAATGGCTAGTACTAAGCAGTAAGATCCTGGTATTGAGACCGGGACAGAATTTTAGGTGCTAGGTAACGGTACGTACCGGGCAGTACGGAACGGGAGTCAAAACCTTGGTTTCAGGCAAACCAACATCAAAAGCGCACACCTCACACACTGCAAATTTACAAATTTGCAAAGAGACAAACTATAACGCAGTTCCCTCATAATAAGTTAGTAATTGGGCAGCACGGTCTTATTCTCATTTAGACCACGATATGTTCCAACTTCAGCCAAACCCGCTCCCACTTATTTCGTTTACCTATTTCTTAGGGATCAGTCGAACATAAACAACGCTTACCTCCTTGACCAAATTTCAACTATCTGGTCAACCCACGGTTAGACCTGAATAACCCTGGATAACACCCGCATACCGATGGGCCCATGCCAAGAGGCACACTCCCTTAGGATTTAGGGCCAAACGAATTTGCCAAAAATGGGTATAAGCACAAACATTTGCGTAATAAAACTGTATAAGAAGAACACTCCCAGTGCATAATTTACAAGAATTGACCAAAAGTCAAATGTAAGAGCTTAATCTTCAACTGGAGGGCACTGTTTGTGCTCGAGCCGTTCGAGTTCGAATTCTACGCTCCTCACAGCAGACCATTCAAGTGACAAATCGGTTGATTGGATGACCATAGCCTCATGACAGAACATAAAATTGATTTGAGAATAAACCTTTCAATTTGTTTCAAGATGATCATTTGATTAAATGGCTACATATCACCCTATTTTTTCCACATTGTCCAAGATTACTTATTTTTCCCCAACAAGTATTCTCCGGTTGGAGAGAGAAGCCATTTCCAAAACTAAGGGCCTGTTTGTTACACTTTAATAATGCTCATTGCTTATACCAAAAAATTAAAAATAAACTTATCCAGCTCACTCCTACCAGCTTAATTGCTTTTAACTACCAGTAATTGCTTATTAGAACATCCCTTAACCTTCTTTTGCTCAACCCCAAAAATTCACTCTACTCCTTGACTCAAACCTACACCAAACCGAATTTCTACTCAAATCAAGGGATACTCAAATTTTGTAAGGCCAATTCCTTCCTCTCGAATTTTCAATCTTTACTCAAATTAGTCTCTAGATTTGGGTTCGTCCATTAAACGTACGAGTAAGGGATGGAGAAGAACATAATTACCATTTTCTCTTACAAACAATATGCAAACAAGGAATACCCAATAAAAAAACAAGCTATCATGAATTTTACTGATTCTTTATTTATGAAAATAAGAAATAAGACAACAAAATAAGCAAGGAACCCAGACGGGCCCTTAATTGGATGTTTTACCTTTTCTGGCAAAACAGAGTCGAACACGTAAACCTCGCCCTGAAACGACAGCGTTAGCTGATCAGCCCCACCCCCACCTCCTCCGGTGGCCACCGGAGTAACATCAGAGACAGAGATAGGAGGAACATACAAAGCATGTGGATCGACACCGTTCATTTCATCGTATTGGATAATACTATTAGGGTTGTCGATCGACTCGCCGCCCGCGACGTCATCGTCTTCTTCCCCTTCGATCTGGCTTCTTTGTTGTTGTTGTTGGATATTATTCATGGTGACATCGGCGTCGTACATTTCCGGCATTTCTGAAGCATTTACAGCTCAGGATTTCGAGGCGAATCCAAGGGCACAGTCAGTGCGGGGAGAAACTATACCTAGTACTTCCCCCCTGATTGTAAGAGAGATGGGGGGGAAAAAAACAAAACAAAACAAAAGGAAAAATGAAAAACCTAGAAAATCTGATTTTCCAATTGGGGGAAAATGCGAGAAAGACAGAAGAAAAAAAAAATCAAATCTCAAAATCGAATCTGGAAAGAAACCCTAGAGTTCAGATATTAGGTCAATTCAGTGAAACGTACGAGGATTTGGTCCGGATTTACGGGTGATGAGAGAGAGAGAGAGAGAGAGAGAGAGAGTGTCAGTGCAAGTTGTTTTGGTAAGAGAGTGGCTCGATCAGATATTCAGATATATCCACGGGAGAGGCCTATGGACTAAAGAGTCAGAGACTGTCGACCTCAGGTTCAGGTTCTGCAAGCGTGCATGCGGATCGAGTCAAATTGAGACGGGCGAAGTTGCACTATAAAGGCTTGTTTTGGCTAAATAAGTTAAGAGGGTGTTTGGCCGGTTAGTTTTCTCCTTTTCACATTCTCCTTTTCTCTTTTTAGGTGTTTGGGAGACAATACCCAAAACACATTCCCTCAAAACTCATTTTCCATTTTGCACATTCTAGGCTAGAACCCAAAAAGAGCTCCCGAGCTCCTTTTCAACTTCTACTTCTGCATTCTGAATTTCCCTAAAAATTCCACTCCCATTCTACCCCTCTCTATTCTTCTTCAAGTCAGATATTTGTTTCTCAGTACGAACCCAAACCATGAATTTTGATTTGAGTACGAACACAGGTCACCTAAATTCCAAGAAGAGGTTTGAGTACGAACCCCAATCATTGATTTGGGCTTGATTTGGTCAAGGAATTCAAACGTTTTGGAGTTTAATTGAGAGGGATTTAGAGAGATAGAATGGTAAGTTTTGGGGTTTTCTTCGGACTGTGACAGAGAAGGAAAAAGATGGGTTTTGGGTTACAAATGGTGGGAGGAGAGAGCGCAGATATGTACCATTTGAGATTTTTCGAGAAAGAAAAGGACTATTGAATTTCTAGCCAAAGGTGTTGATACCAAGTTGGAAAAAAAAAGAAAAAAAGGTATGTGATTACATGAGAAAGTAAACGTACAAATAAAATCATAATACAGTACATTTTTAATTGCTAAAAATATTTTTCAATGTGGCTTTAAAAATTTACTAAAAAGGATATTCACACACATTTTTATTACCATGATAAAGAAATAGGGGCAAAATGGTAAACAATTAATCCATAATTCATTTTCATCATTATTCTCCCAAACACTACTCATGTTTTAAAAACAAATTGCATTCAAAATACATTCACCATAATCCAAAAAGTCAAAAAGCCAAAATAAAGTTGAAAATAAAAAATGAAAATAAAGGCTAAACACCTCTTAAGTGGCTTTTTTTTTTCCTTTTTTTTTCCTTATTCAATTTTTAATTTTTTTAGTTTTGCGTCAAACTTTTGCGATCTATTAATCCATAAAAATTCAAAATAAGCGCTTATTTGGACTTATTCTTATTTTTTAAAAATTTAGAGTTTCGAAATTTTTTTACTTTTCCGATTCCTCTCGTCGAGACGGATCAATGAGTCGCAAAAGTTTGACGCAAAACTAAAAAAAAAAAAAAAAATGAATAAAGACAAAAAAAAGGAATAGTAAAAAGTTGCTTTACTACTTAGGCCAAACTTCACCAAAGTATTTTGTCGAATAGATCTTGCTTCTTTCTTATCTTATCTTATCTTATTTTTTTTTTATTTTATGAGATTACTCAAAAACCGCCCAAAGGGCTACAAAAGCCGAACCGGAGCCCTTCGAATGATGGAAAACCCTTGATAAACGGGTTATCCATGTGATTCGGATGAGCACATACCGAGTACAGAAAAACAACCATCCCGAAAGGGAGTACCAATCAACCACCCTCGAAGGGGGCAACGATACCACACAGAGAATAGAAAAAAACAAACTAAACAGAAAACAAAAAAACTGAAAAATCAGGTCAGATCCATAACCGTCTTCAAACCCATCAACAATCACCGTCAGCCTCAAGAGGGGTGAGAAACAACAGCGGTAATTTGACCTGCCTACACTGCCCACACCCCAAAGCAAACCAACAGAACCGTGATTTGAAAGAAAAACGACTAAGATGGAGCTGGATTGGAAAACCTCACCGGAGAAGAAATTGAAATCGCCACCGCCGGAGAGGGGTCTGCCGGACTCCGCCGCACCAAATCCGGCATCTTTATTCAGCTTAGAAGCAAACCCGAGCACCCTAAAGGCCCGACCAACCCCGAAACAACTCCAAACTCGACCAATAAGAAGAAGGGGTTTTGGATCGGTGGCTGGAAGGTGAGATGGAAATGGATGAAAGTGGTGGAGAGGGCCGGAGCAAAAGAGAACAGGGTGGAGAGGAGAGAGGGTGAGAGGGGGCTGCCGTCCTAGAGAGGGCATCGAGGATAAAGAATACGTAAATCTTTTGGATCTTGCTTCTTTCTTTGCCCTAGAGGATAAAGAATTTTGGATGAAAAAACAAAAAATAAAAAAACTCTTATTTTTTATTTTTTTTTAATCTAAAATTCTTTATGTTTTTATCCCAAATTTCTTTGCTTATAGGGTTAAGATTTTGGGGATAAAAACATAAATGAGTTTTGCTGTAGTTATTTACTATGTTTTTATCCAAAAATCCTTAATCCAGCAATCATAGTTAAAATTTTTAAGTGGGCCGCATACGTAGGCCAAATTCATAAAAGTGAACTAAAAGTTGTACAATGATCCTTAAATATACGTATAATGCTATATATAGACACTAACTAATGCAGGAGTACAAAATATTACACTAAATATGCATGTGGCACTTTCTTAAAGGATGAGTCTATCCATGTATTCAATAATGCATTAATGTGGTAGTGTCATGTGTACATTTAGGGTAATAGTTGGTATACTAGTTAGTGCCTCTAGCATTCCTCTAAATATATCCTGCAATCGTTTCTTAATTTTTTACCATATTTCTTTTGTTTTTTACCATGCTTGCTTTTAATTTTTTATCAGCACCATATTTGATTATTATTATTATTTTTACCATGCCCTCTATAAAGAGACACGCTACGCGGGTCTACATAGATAAGTAGTATTTACAAAAAGAGCATACATACTTCTTATCTGTATAAGCATGCGCAACGACTATAGTATCCTAAAATTTTAATCACAAACATTAAGTAAGGGAGTATGAAATGAAAATTTGAAATCAGGGTTAACCGATGTAGCAGAGACGCGGTGGGCAACATGGACATTAATATGAGACACGACAATTCTAAAAAAAATAAAAAACAATAAGTACACAAACAGACATATTTTTGTTTCTTACAATGTTTTCAGATATGCAAACCAACATTGTATGCATTACCGACCGATGGTCGATGCCCATACACATATGTCTCGTATCAAGATTTTGGCTCAATACTTTTGTAGTTATAAATCTTTTGTCCCGGAAATGCTTGTAGAATAAAAATCACCATTTTCTCCGTGTGTGTCTGATCAATTGAAGAGTGATCGAATTTGAAAGTTCGATTGCCTTTCCATGTCTCCGTGTGTGTCGGATCAACTGAAGAGCAATCGAATTTAGAAGTTCGATTGCCTTCCGATGATAATAATAATAAAAAAAATGCATTGCTAAGAAAGATCACCTTTCGGTGATACTAAAAAAAAAAGAAATGCATTTCTAAAAAGAAGAGTTGTGGAAATAATTTCTAAAAAAAAAATAACAGTAGTCGAACTTAACTTTAGATTTTTCGAGAACTGATTGTGTTATGTCAAAAAATTACCAAGTTCTAAGGCCCATTTAAAGATTGTTAAGTTTCGAAACCATCCTTAACATAGGAGTAATTACTCGACTGGATAAGTATTTGCCATCAAAATAAGGGGGTGTTTGGGAGCCTATTTTTCAGCTTTTCATTTTCAATTTTTTGGCTTTTTGGCTTTTTGAATTATGGTAGAATGTGTTTTGAATCTGGTTAAAGTGTTTGGGAGAAATGTGCAGAATGCATTTTGCAACAGTAGTAGTGTTTGAGAGAACAACAATGAAAATGAGTTATGAATTGATTATTTACTTTTTTGCCCTTATTTATTTATTATATTTTTAATTATGGTATTAAAAGTGTGGACGAGTAGAGGCCGGAGATGTTCTTTGCGCGATTATGAAATCAAGGGAAAACACATAAACACTACTAAACAACACTTTCCCAAAACACATAACAAAAATCTGAATATTGTGAAAATCAGATGAATTTCACGAATTCCAGTGCACAGCTTCAAAGAAACACTCAAGCCCTTCTCTTCCTAGTCAAAATCTTCATTTTCCCACCAGTTTGACGGTCAAACAAACCCTAGAAAATCCCCAAAATCCTCTCTCTCCCAGTAGCTTCTGCGCCTCCAAGACCCCCAATTTCTGCCCTAAACCAAGCTACAGAGCCAGCTAGAGCAAACCCAGTTCGGAAATGGCGATGGTGGAGAGGAAGAAGATGAAGACAATAAAAAACAAGGTGGTTTAGGGAAACCTCCCAGTTGGATTCTTTCTGCCTGCTGGTGAAATCGACGAGGAGGTAGGAGGTGACGTAAACAACGGGTGAGGGGTAAGATGGGAGAGAGAAATTGGAGGGGAGAATCCAAAACGAGAATGAGAAATCAAAAGGAGCTTCGGACCTCTTTTTAACTTTTGGGTTGGATTGTGCAAAATGCAAAATGGGTTTTCACAGAATGAGTTTTAGGGGCTATCGTCCAAACACCCAGAACGCAAAAATGGGAATGGGAAAATGAAAAAAACGGGCGGCCATATAGGCTCTAACCAATCTAATCAAGCTGGCTTAGTTAAAATTCATTTAAAATCAGCTCACTTTTTAAATAATGCTGCAAGTCTTGCAACTTCTTACCATCAGCCGTCATGTAATCTTTGCTTCATAATCAATCATCAAAGCTCTTCTTTTCCTAAAAGTGGAAAGTTTGTGTCCACAGACTTAATCTTGTGGGAAAGGGGTGTTGTAGGACGCCCCTATAGGTTGACATCCAAGTTGATGATTCCGAGAATCAACAACTCAAATTTCATCTTAGCAGTGGATGACTCGGATCTGCAAAAGGCCGAGATGAAATCAGAACCATTGAAAATACATCCGCAGTTGATCGCGGAATTCAACGGCTCGAATTTCATCTTGACAATGGACTGCTCAGATCTGCAGAGTGCCGAGATGAATTCAGGACCCTTGAAAACATATCCAATGGTTTAGATGCATCACTACAGGGCACCTTACGGTGCCTCCGCATACTTTTTTTGATAAGTAAAATATGTGGCTGAAAAACTAAAATACCCAAATGGCTGAGAATTGTGGTACAGGTCCGATGACATTTTCTGTAAAACTAAATGTCAAAATTGCAAATTTCCACTCTTGCCCTAAATATTACACATCAGCTGGTGATTCTACCTAAAAAAAAAAAAGACAGCTAGTAGAAAAAGAAAAGAAAAAACTTCAGTGCTCATCTTAACGGCAATTTTCCAGGTGAATCAACTTCCTGAAACTTTGGAAGCATACCAGCACTTCACGAGAATTTACATGGACGACATCTGATGCTCCATGCTCCTCTTCAGCCCTTTAGTGTACAGACACAAGATCGAACGGAAATCTAATTAAATACTAACAAGTTTCAGATCGCGATGATACTGTCGTGATTGTGACGCTACAGTCATAAGAATTTGCCGCCGTTCTCTTCAAGTTACAGATTGCAATGATACTGTTATGATTGTCCGGTAAGAATGAATGCTTGGAGGAGGCTCTGAGCAGCCTGGGTTTCGTCGGGGGTCCCAGATATAACAACCACCCTGTCTGTAGTTCCGGGATGAGGTTCGTGCACTACGACCTTTGCCCCTGATATCTGACAGAGAGGAACAAGGTACGAAGAATTTAAGATGGGAAAGTAAACAGAAATCAACAGCACCCATTTTGATTTTTGATTTTTTGTGAAGGAACAGGAAAAGCTTGGCAAGGGAAAGTACAAGAAGAAAGAAAACACAAACTCTATTAAGCAGTATCCAGAAACGGCTGGAAAGCTGCCCGGGGACACCATTTTTTAATATGATTGAGAAGTATACGGATGTGTTTGGATCACGGATTAGAGGAGGGATTTACCAAAACAAGTGAACAAGAGCGGGAAAAAAACACGAATAAAATTTACAGCTTCATTTCAACTGTATCATTTCCCTCCACAAATCTATGATTCAACCTTCGATTGTGCGTTATGGAACAATCATCATTGCCCCTTGTGTCTTGATAATGAGGGAAGAAACTCAATTTTCAGCATTTATGCAAATGACATTGTAGAACTAGTCTTAAAATCTGTATAATTAAAGCAGAAATCTCTTATACAACAAGAAGCATGTCATACCTGTCTAAGACGAGCAAGATTGTTACCATTCTCTCCGTAGACAGAGCCAATTACATTTTTAGGAACTACGATTTCCACGGTTGTATTTGTCACAAAGGCAGATCGGATTCCACTGCAGAAACAAACAAAAGTACACTTATGTCTTTTGTCCCATGACTCGAGAGAATATTCCATGTCCACAATTTATTAATATCAAGCCCAAGGTCGTGCGTGCAAAGCATTTTTAACGATCTAAAATCAAATAAAAATAGCGTCATTTTGAAATTTCATTTCATTGTATTCTAGTCAACTTATAATATCATACTAGAGGATATAAAAAATAAATAAATAAATAAAAGGGGGAAATTATTTGAATAAATAGAAGATGTTCCAAGAAATTCAAATTTGATGAAACCGGGGGGTGAGCAAGGAGGGCAGCAAATGTAATACAGTTGCCGCGCAAATGGAAGCAACATCACAATTCACAAATAAACGAGCATTTAAGAATCACCTGACACAGCATGATGTAGCAAAGAGAGACACAAACACCACCAGTCACGGAAACAGCAGATGTAAACCATGATGTAGGTAACAAAATGAAAAAGGAGGTCTCCGAAATAAGTGCAAGCAAAGAAAAATATTATCGAATCCACAGGAAAAATCATAAGAGGAAATCTGTCAATCAAACTAGTTCGATAAAATTTTCCCCACGCCCAATGATTTGAAATCTCCCATTAAAAAACTGAACCTAATGGGTAAAAAACTCCTTTTAGTATTGGAGCATTCACTAATTAACACTAAAGGCTGATTTGTCAAATAATATCGTTCAAGTAACTCTCTTTTGTGCCACCAAGTAGTGGAACATATACTAATTAACATTGATGCATCAATTTAGTAATGGAGCCACTACAAGCTTTGAAAGGTAATTCTATTTGGTTTTGACAGTGCCTTGCCTGGGCAATTGCTAGTTCATTACAAACTTCTACATCTTCCTCTTCAGAAGAGAGAAAAATCATCAGCAGAATCAACTCATAGTGAGCTTCCATGCTCATTGTTAATATATCATAGGCTCTTTCGAGTCATGAGTTATACTAACCTGCCAAGTTCCAGGGCACCTTTAACAGAAGTCAGTCCTCTGGCAACATCCAATGTGCTCCCTGGATTTACTCCACCTATTGTTTCCTATTAATTCCAACCATAGTAAATTAGGTAGATGTTGAGAACCTGAATAATGATGATGGAAATCAAACTTTTACCTGTGATAGGGGATGATGTTCATAGTTGTGGTAAAATCCAAAATGGTCAGTACTTGGTGTCACAGAAGAATGTCTATTGAGATTATTGGAGACACCAATAGATTTATATGACCCGATAGAGGAAGGATCTCTAGCTATTCCATAGTGACTCATCTCAGTTGCCATAGCAGAACTGCTCCTAATACCAGCACCATTTGCGATTCTTACAGGAAAGAGGTTATCTCGCAGCCTACTGGTCACATTATATAAAGCATCTTGTACACAAACGAACTGACCTGCAATCTGAAAGCCAAAAGAATCATCTTTTCAGAACATATTTGATGACCTACGGCAGTTATACGTATCATGTATCAACTGGAGGGAAGGGGGAGGGGGAGGGGGAAGGGGAAACAAAATCCATAAAAGAAATAAAAGAAAATCACAACAATAACTCGGCAATATTGAAATTCTAAAATGCAACAAATCTCAACAGAATTAATAAAAATAAATCAGATATGAAAAGTAAGACAACCCTGATAATGGCTCATTTAAATCTTGGCAAAAACATGGGGAATCTGGATGGCTAGCTTGATGAATCATATCAGAAAATTATGCCAACAACTCTACAGGGTGAAAAGTATAAGGTAGAACAAGATGGCACCAAGACAAGAACAGGAAAAAAATTGTATCTATGAAAGAAAGACAAACACAAAGAGATTAATTGCTAGTTTCTTATAAGCGAGGGTGCCAGGAAAATTATCCAAACAATTAAAAACTTTCATCTGTACATTGTCATATGATCTTAGGCAAGAGTCAAAAAGAAGAAGCGCACCTGCACCACTTCATCACCTTCCGAGGCACACTTTGGGACTTGGCCGTGCTTCATAATCGATATACTAGCACCTGTTGCCTGCCTCATCTCTTCAATTATTGCACCTCCTTTTCCCATCAAACAGCCAACTTGATCTGATGAAACTACAACTCGGGCAGAAACAGAGGACCCGTTACTTGAGCCTGAATCTAGCCCCTTTTCAAAGCCAGCCTCTACAGACCTATTAAAAACAAGAATTACCGCATTTTGTGCTGGGGAGTACCGTGATTCAGGGTTCTAAGCAAAACAAGCCAAAGAAAAACGTATTATTACCCCCAAAACCATGCATATGTTTAGGAAAAAACACTGATGAAAATTGATGGCACTTAGGCAAACCTCTATCGCGGAAATAGTAATTAATCGTTCATCACACTCGGCCATAGAACCTCCAAAACTTATAGAAGCACCAGTTTCATTCTGAAGAGCCTTGACGATTGTTCCACCCTTGCCAATTACACCGCCTACCCTATCATTGGAGCAAAGAAGCCTATAAACGACGACTTCTTGTTCAGTCCTAGAGGCCAAGGTAGGAACCCTTTCAGCCTCTATTGAAAAAGGGTAGCCTCCTGAGGCATAAGTAACAGAAGCAGCTGGCATAGGTGGTAGCACTGAATTCTGCCGAGTAAAAGCCCCACGCACATTGTGAAAGGTCTCCTGGGGAATTGCCTCATGTGGTAGAGTCCAACCCATTTGTGGTCTGCCAGCAGGTGGGAAATCTTGAAGGCGGCACGAGACAGTGATAAGCGCTTTCTTAACAGCCAAACTATCTCCCTCAATCTGACACAACACCGACCAGTTTTAATATGATTGAGATTCATTTACCTAATATCTAATGGAAGTAAATGTAAAGTCATGCAAAACATGAATAAAAGCCTTCCAATGTTCGCTCTCCAGCACAGATCACTTAGCAAACGTATATAATGATAATATTAAATCAATCGGAAACCTCACCAGCACAGATCGCTGAGAGTAATGATACAACTACGTCAACTAAATTTTTTGCATAATTTGATCTAGAACTAGCCACTGATGGCCACATTTAGATGATGACCCATAAATTCATGTGAACCCAATGAGTAACATGAAGCAACAGATGTATGAAGGTTTTTTGGCATCAGCTACAAAATGATCCAAGGACCTGGTTAACCAAAGTCAAGTTTAGGAATAAAAGATGTCTCGTTATTTATCACAAATGTACGACCCACAATTTTGATTGATTTTTATCAAACAAAACCCATGATCCAGAATTAACATATTTTGATTTTTTCGAGTACGGGTTTTTCTAATCTAAATGTATCTTGTCTTTACTACGAATTTTTTTCCTTGGTTAACAACAATTGCAGTTTTGCCAATATTTGCAGGTTTTTTAATTGTGTTTCTTCCCCATAGAGGAAATCGGGCAATTGGTTGGTATACTTTATCTACTCGATAAGATTCAGCGGGCATTGATACAAATAGGTTGCATGAATTGGAAAAAGCTGGGAATAATAATTGAAGTGCGGAATCGATGAATCAAATCGGGGTGAATCATTTGGTTCGATCAACTTCTGGTTTGCTGAATTCAATTTTGGCTCCTCTTTTGCAATTTTTTTTTTTCCTTTTTGTTGGAAAAAGGGTTCAAACTATTTTTTAGGTCTATGGTGTTATTATATGTCATCTTTTGTCTTTGCTTATCCTTATTTACTCTAAAAAATAAGTCTCTCTCTCATAAAATACTAGAGGTAGGCAGAGAGGGAAAATCCATGTTGAGGAAATAAAAAAGGCAGAGACAAGGTGGCATACAATTGGCCCTAAAGGCCTCCCGAAGGGCTTGTTTGTACTTGTAACATTTTTTCACAAAAAAGGACACAAAGATTTGCGTATCCACATCTCTTACATGTTGCAATAGAAGCATCTTACCTACTAGACCATTTGATTACCAATTTCCATCATTTAAAACAACTTTTTCATTGATCAAGGCGTAAATTCTTTTATTCATACAATGTACTTTGGTCACCCACAAGCATAAACATACTTTTTGATTTACTTTAGAAATCATGACCCTGTCAGACATATAACAATTTGATTTGATTCACTAGGACCATAACGATTCTTGATTCAATTCACGATTTGACAAATATGTGCCCAAATATGGACATAAGATCATTAAATACCAATTTAATCAACTCTCTGAAGGAAGTAACAATCAGACCATTATACTGGCTAGCATAAGCGTACTTACCACAAAAAGTTTCAAAAACGGAGCATATGTACGGACAACAGACGTGTGAGGAACAGTCTATACACGCAATTTTCATAGGCATCCAAATCTAAAGAGTGTAGAAATAAATTGCTTCTATTAGGTACCTTAAAACTCTAGACAAAAGGGAATTTTAATGTAGTTGCTCTTGTGCTCTAGTCTACATCTCTCCAACCACTTCATGGTCACCACATCAAAGGATAAAGCAGGTAAATATTGTGGGGTTTGTTTTCTCCTCATTAGATATTGCAAGTGCCCGCAGATTCTTTTTGCATGCATGTTTGTTTGTTGCCTTAGTCTTCTTGAACGTTGGAAGGATATGTCATCCTCCGGTGCTAGCAACCATCTCACTCTGGGATTTCCAAGCCAAGAGAATAAAAAAAGATGTTTGATTTGTTTGTTTCCGTATTAGATGTTGCTTGTGCTTGTTCATTTTTCTCCTTTTTGCAAGAATGTGTTTTTTCTCTTTGTATTTACTAGAAGGGTTGTGAAAGTCTTCCTACCTACTTATAGCAACAAAAAATAGAGAAAAATAAATAAATAAAACAAAAAGAAAAATCGAGTGTGTAATCCCTCCCGGCCAAATTAAACTATGGCCTTCTCTGAACTAATTGATGCTTTCCTGTTCTAAAAAAATAATGCAACTGTGTTGAGTTCTCTGATTCATTTCACGTCATCACTCATCGACAGATCTTTTGGAGAAACTTAACATGTGTGTCCATGTCAAAGGATATATGGGCGGTCCAACTATACCACCTGATCCAGCCCTATAGACACTAACAGTAAGGTCTCATGAAACAAAGAAATGAACCATTTGAAAGATATTAAGTCTCCAAAGCAAATTAGCAGTCTACAGGGCGAAAGTTTAGAGCATTTACAGGCCTTACTCTAATTCATAGTAAACAACATAACTCTTCACAATTACCTTTGCCCTTGACTCAAACCTTGTTTAGATCAAGTTTTAATCAAATGTTTACTCAAATCAAGGGAGACCCAAATTTATAGATATGGCGATTAGAGCATCTCCAACCAATCTTCAAACCTCCAACATGAAGAATGGATGTGACATATTAAGGGAAGATTTTGTAATTCAAGCCCCATTTTCCTCAAAAAGTTGTACTTTTCAGAAGGACTCATCCTCCTTTTTGTCACATCCATTCTTCAAATAACTTTGGTTCTTCATATTTGAAGAACCAAAGTAAATTTGAAGAGCCAAATCTCTTTGTCACATCCATTCTTCAAATAACTTTGGTTCTTCATATTTGAAGAACCAAAGTAAATTTGAAGAGCCAAATCTCTAAAAAGGAGGATGAGTTCCTCCAAAGAGTACAACTTTTTGAGAAAAAAAGGGGCAGCATTACAAAATCTCCCCTTAATATGTCACATCCATTCTTCGTTTTGGATGGGTTAGAGATGCTCTTAGAGTGCTTCATATCAAATAAAGCTTTTCTGTTGAGATTCTAAGTTTCTAACCAACTATTACAACTTTTGAATAATTCTATGCTCTATCTGATAGCAAGATCCTTCTAAAATGGGTCCACTCCCTAGACGGGAGCTCGAATCCGTGCTCCCGAGACGGGAGCTCGCTCCCATCCATATGGGAACCCACCCCTAAATAAGATGGGAGCTTTCATACTAATCTTAAGGACGAAATTTTCACTTCTCTTTCCAAATATATGCAAGGAAGAAGAAGTAAGAAAGATTTAGGACTCTATTTCTCGTCTTGTATTCTACCACTTCTTTATGTGTTTAGTCCATATGTATAAGCTTACTCATACATATATTATTCAGTAAATATTCCCTCGCCGCTCCCAACCTAGGGAGCTTCCACATACTCCGACTCCGGCCCCAACCCCGCTCCCGCTTCGTGCAACTGAGGTAAAAGTGTTAGATAGCTTGATATACATTGTTGGGCCCATTTCCTAACAGCTTAAGCTTTTGGGAGAGTTGGTAACTTAACATGGTATCAGAGCTCTGGTTGCAAGGGGTCCTGGGTTCAAATCTCTCTATTGGCATTTGTCTCCCGTTTGCATTCTGTTTCTCCCCTTTGTATTCTGTTCTGCTATGCTCTTTCTCTCTCTCTGAAAATTTTGCAACTCCACGTGCAAGATGGGGTTGCAGTGAGGGAGGGTGTTAGATAGCTTGATATACATTGTTGGGCCCATTTCCTAATAGCTTAAGCTTTTGGGAGAGTTGGTAACTTAACAAAAAGATCCCATGTGTATGTGTATATCAACGCTGATCATGCAGTTGTATGCATAAATTGAAACATCAGCGCCCGTTATCTATCTAAAAAGGCAAAACAAAGAACAACGAAAATTCGAACTACAACTAGGGGTGTCCACGGATCGGTTCGGTTCTCTATCCGATCCGCTTGTGACAGATTGTCATTTTTAAGATCCGCAACCGTCCGTGGGTGACATACGGATGGATCGGTTCGGTTGCGGATCGGGTGGATTTGGCAGATCAAAGAAGGATTATTAGGCGGATCGAGCGGATCGAACTTGAATCGAACCGAATCGTACCCGTCAAAATAAAAATATTTGGATTCGTATCCATCCGTAACGTACCTCGGGTGAGTAAACGGACGGATCGGTTTGGGCGGATCGAACGGATCGGATGATCCGCTGGACAACCCTAACTATAACTACTTACTAAACCAACATTATAGAATACCTACTACCACGTTTCGTTTTATTTTTAGGGATTATTACCTCTAGGTCTAGAAAAGGGATGTCTAATTACCACTAAGGTAAGTCATTTTTTTTAATTACCACTAAGGTAAGTCACTCTTTTTTGGAGTTTAGGTCTAGGGTGCACTTTCCTGTTATAGGGTTTTAGTAGTTTAGGCACTTTCATAGAGTACCCTAGGATTTTAGGCACTTTCATAGAGTACCCTAGGATTTTATGCACTTTCATAGGGTACCCTAGTCGTAGGGCACCCTAGTCACAGGGGTACCCTAGAGTTTAGCTTTAGAGTGCACTTTCCTATTATAGGGTTTTTGTGGTTTAGGCACTTTCATAGAGTACCCTAGGATTTAGGCACTCTCATAGGGTACCCTAGTCGTAGGGGTACCCTAGAGTTTAGGTTTAGGTTTAGGGTGCACTTTCCTATGATAGGGTTTTAGTGGTTTAGGCACTTTCATAGAGTACCCTAGGATTTTAGGCACTTTCATAGGGTATCCTAGTCATAAGGGTACCCTAGTTATAGGGTACCCTAGTCGTAGGGTACATAGGGTACCATAGTCGTAGGGTACCCTAGAGTTTAGGTTTAGGGTGCACTTTCCTATTATAGGGTTTTAGTGGTTTAGACACTTTCATATGGTATCGCTTTGACCTGACGGAAATTTTTCAGAGTTTGGCTTGACCTGATGGTAATTATGGGATCCAATGGTGACCTGATGGTAAATGTCACTTATTTTAATGACAATTCAGGTGTTCGGATATGCTTACACGCGACTCTCTACTAATTCAGAACCAATCCTACCTTCCTCTAGCAGGGGCACAATTAGAGCCAAGGTAAAGCCCCATATGGATTGACCCAAAGAGTTGATAACACCTGGGAGCCTGGGAAGTTTTGAACCACAATTTCTAAGAGTCTATAGCCCTCACTCTCCAAATTTAATTGATTTAGAACCAAAATCCGAGTAAAACCCCTCCAAACTTACACAACACTTGAAGTAGATTGAGTTTTACTTAAATTTTTCACCAAATCAAGAAACTCGAAAAATAAATTTAAAAATCACATTTTAATTACTCATTAATGAAGTTTTTATTTAAATTTGCACTTGTATTTGGGTTTGTCCTTGGAGTTCTTAATACCAAATGAAGCTTTTGGTCAACTTCAAATGAAAATTGAGTAAGGGCAGGAGATGACATTCAAACACAATAAATGCAAAAAGAACCCTTACCTCTATCAACTCTTCATTAGGCAAGGCACAAGACGGCAACTTTTCCCCCTTCAAAACCCTAATTTTACACCCAGTCTCCTCCCTAATCTTTTCAATCACCTTCCCTCCTTTCCCAATGACCGCCCCCACCTGACTGCTCTCGGCCAAAACCCTACACAACACCACACCCCCTTTGGCCTCCTCCCCCGTCGTCTCTCCCCCATTATTCTCCGCCACAACCTCCAGCATCCTCTCGAAAACCCTAACCACCGCATCCTGCGCTGCCGACACCTCGAATTCACTCCCTCCCCCTTCCAATTCCTTCAATGCGACCTTCTTGGATACGGAATTCGACCCGATTACAACAATCACCCGCTCGTCAGACCCGGGCGGGGACTCCTCGACGCGGATCTTGGTGGCGGTGTCCTGCTGGAGCTGCTTGACAATTGAGCCGGACTTTCCGATAACGCCGCCGCTTATTGAGGTCGGGCAGAGGAGGCGGAAGAGGACGTGGCCGGTGGGGACGTTTAAGGGAGGTGGTGGGCGCTTGAAGCGCTTAGAAGGGCCGCCGTTGGCGGTTAAGGGAGGGGTGGAAGTGTGTATGGAACGCTTCGGTTGAGGGGAGGGAAGAGAGTCGCCCATTTTGGTTTAGCTGTTCCGATGATGAGTCTCTCTGTGTAGAGATTTCTGCGTCTGTGACTCTGTATGGAGAGTGGAGAGTGGAGAGTGTAAAGCCTTGCTCGTACTTTTACTTACAAAATTTGAGTGAAAATTTAAGTAGAAACTTCCATTTGATATTAAATACTCCAAATCCAAACAAAATTTGAGTGAAAGCTTAATGGAAGATGCTACCGGTAGAGTGGCATTTGTCCAGAAAATGTATTGATTGGGTTCGGGGATCCACTTTTGGGTCCCAAAAGAGTGATCCGAACCGTTCATTATTCTTAAAACATTTTTTCGATGGGCCCCACAAAATTTCAGCTCAATCGCACGGTTAGAAGTGCTCTAACCAAACTCCCATCGTTTCAATCAAAAAAAATTCATTGAAACTGTGGGAGTTTGGTTCGAGCACTTCTAACCGTCCGATTGAGCTGAAATTTTAGAGGCCCCTCGGAAAAATATTTTAAGAATCATGAACGGTTCGGATCACTCGTGTGGGACCCAAAAGTGGGTCCCCGATCCCGATCGGTACATTTTCTTGACAAATACCTCTATACCCGTATGTTTACCGAAAGCTTAATTAATACTACTATTTGATATTAACTACTCCAAATCCAAACAAATTTGAGTGAAAGCTTAATTAATACTACTAAGTATTGTTTTAAATTTTGAAGGAGACAAATAACCTTGAAAATCCGAGTAATTGAGTAAAATTGAATATTGAGTAAAAAAAAATTTAGTAAAACTCATTTTGATATAGGTTTGAGTAAAGCAATGGAGTATGTGTTTGGGGGACTTTACTCAAATTTGTGGTTGAGTGAATAACATAGTAAAAGGAGTGGAGATTCTCTCAAGAGAGACACAAATGAGTATGATTTTGTTTACTGAAAAGTCTAGTCACACACCCATTTTTACAACTAAATTTACAATCGATTTGTCATATTACCATGTAGGCTCTATTATTTTAATGATCGGAAATGTTCACCGTATAAAGCGAGTCAAAGATAATAAGAATATCGAAATTCAAGTTTATATGCATGATCAGAACATATTTGTATATTGTCTGAGTTCGTTTTTTTATTTTCCGATCTTGCATTAAATTAAATGTTAATGCATGATCAAAACATATTTGTCTATTATTTGAGTTCTTTTTTTTTATTTTTTTTTCGATCATGCATTTGTCAACATCAACATGAATTTCAATATTCTTACTCTATTCGACGTGGTCTAGACTATAAGATGAACGTTTCCTAAAAATTAGGATCCCACATGGTGGGATATGAAATTTGCAAATTAAATATAAACGATTTCATGCAGCTACATTTATTTGAGGTTAACCTTTTGAGAGTCTGAGACGCGTGGTTAAGCTAAGGTTAGCAGGTCAGTTGGGGCGGTAACGAGCTTGCACCAACCAGAAGTGTAAGGCGGGTCCCGGAAGGAGACGTGTTTGGGTGGGCTGACAAGTGAGGAGCTTGAGGAGCTTGACGTGCTTAAGCGAGTCCTGTCTCACATCGCTTGGTGGGTGGAAGTTGTTAGACCATGGGGCGCAACGGGGACGTTGCGATCTTAAGTGGGGGAGATTGTAAGACCCCATTAGGATCCCACATCAGTGGGATAGGAAATTTGCAAACTAAATATAGAGAATTTCAAACAACTATTGCATAACTCGAGGTTAACCTTTTGAGCCACGTGGTTAGGCTAAGGGTTAGCAGGTCAGTTAGAGCGGGTTGTTACAAGTGGTATTAGAGCTTGCACCAACCGGAAGTGTGAGACGGGTCTTGTGAGGAGACATGCTTGGGTGGGCCCGACAAGGGAGGAGCTTGACGTGCTTGGGCGGGTCCCACATGAGACGATTTTGAGGACGTGCTTAAGTGGGTCCTGTCTCACATTGCTTGATGGGTGAGAGTTGTTGGACCATGGGCACAACGGGGACGTTGCGATCTTAAGTGGGGGAGATTGTAATGACTCCGTTAGGATCCCACATCGGTGGGATAGGAAATTCACAAATTAAATATAAATGATTTCAAACAGCTACTATATAACTCGGCTTTTGAGCCACGTGGCTAGGCTAAAGATTAGCAGGTCAACTGGGCGGGTCGTTACAATCCCGAAAATCAAAATATTTGAGCCTATATTGTAATGTATCAAATCGGTTGTAAGTTTAGTTATAAAGATGGGTGTGTGACAAGGGGCGGAGGGAGGTGGGGTCAAGTGGGTCACTTGACACGATTGACGTGGCAAATTTTAATAGGATAGGTATAATATGTTTTAGAATTTTGTACTTTTGCCCCTTGTACATGGTTAATTTTTTGCACCAACTACTTGCCCTCCTTACCATGCCAAATCATTTTTCTTATAACTCTCTGACTCTCTACACCAGTACTTGCCCTCCTTACCACACCAAATCACTTTTCCTCTAACTCTCTCCAATTTCCACAGCCAAAAATAGAACCAGAGTCCAGAGTCTGCAAATCTGGTTTTTTTTTTCTCCCTTCGAAGGATGGAAGTCTAGACAAAATCCCCTCTCTCTATCTCTCTCCTGTTTTAACCACTAATCCTCCTCACAATGGCACAAATCTAGCTTCCCCACCACCATTATCAGGTAAAAAAAGAAAAGAAAATTCTTAGTCTCCAAATTGAAATTCATAAAACCCTAAACCTAATGAGTTTGAGAAATTTTTGGTTAGTTCATTAAATTGCGATCTTATTCTTTTTCTTCTCCTGGAATTATAGAATTTTAAAGCTTCAGAACTTTGATTAGGTTTGGTATTCGCAAAACGCTTGCTACGGCCTACATTAGAGTTATTTTTTCTCCTCATTTCAAACTCAGATCTCTCTGTTTCTTTGTTACTTCCTGGTCTACGTTAGAATTTTAAAGAATCGATTTTGTAACTGGATGGGTGATCAATAATTGCATGATAGCTTGATTGTGTACAATGATAGGGAGATTTTTTATAGTATTACATATGAGGCTATTATGCTATGATTTCAAAATATCAAAAACCGCCTTGGTCATTTGTAAATGTTGTTATAGGTTTTAAATGGATATCTGCTTAGCTAATTTTTGTTGGCATTCAAGTGCTACTTTTTGTGGTCGGGTGTGGACGCAATAATGTTGTATATCTAATTAGCTACTTTTTATTTGGTATTTCAGTGTATCTTTTAGAGGATCAATTGTAAACAAACAAATGCTAATATATATGGTCTGAGAGAAAGGAAGGCCTTATTACTAGATTAGGGGAGAGGTACGAGAAAAGGAAGACGGATAGAGATTCTTTGGTAGTAGAAGAGGAATGACTCTATTTCGATTTATGCCCACTTTTTTTATTGATTCCAGGGGCTAGGCCTTCTGTTCTTGAAGTCTATCCGAAGCGAAGACGCACTTGTGAAGGAATGGAGTTCGGGGATCCCCTTCAAGGTCACAAAGGGATAGGAAGGGACTTTAGCACTTTCACAAAGGGGGTTTGCTTGCTGGCGAGCTCGTGCAATCAACGAAAAATGCCTTCGCGTTAGTTAAGCTAGCTTTGGTTGCTAAGCAAGCCTGGTTCTCCGGGCACTACGGTAGGACGTGGATCGATCATAACGAGAATGGACTTCTCCGTAATGTAATAGAAGAGTCACAGTCCAGTTCCCCGGGCTTTCTCCCTTCTCTACCAGACGAAGGAGATATTAATTCAGGCGGGCTTGGCTTGACCGTGTGTTCTCTCCTGGTCGCGTTAGTTAGACAACATTCCATTCTAGTGGTATTCTCTATTGTTCTCTAGATCCTAAGTAGTTAGGAGCTTTGAGTGTCAGTAGCTTCCTAGGTTTACTCATTTCCAGTTGTTGCTTGATAGCGGAGGTCCCTGTAAAGGGAAGATGTTTCTAGCTAGCGTTTAAGCATAATTAGGTAAGTCGGTGGTATCTGTCCTGTTATTTCCCTTGTTTGAGTTCATCTGTAACTGGCCACAGTGAGAGTCGGTATCCTCACCCGTTTGAATCGGTTGATCTTGTTTACTCCGATCCTATTCCAGAGGGGCGGGAACAGGTGACTGAGTTTACCTATAAGGAGTGATCCATATGCCAATCACCCATTCCCAGATTGAATTTCACGAGATCTGGATCCATGCATTTCCAATGCAGTTCCCCTGCCAAGAGTAGCCCAGCTATAAGTTTTAGACCGATCATTCGTTCCAAATGCAGGTTCCCTTTTTTATCCATAAGCATTCCCTTCTCCAATGCCATATTTGCCCTTGAAGAGGTAGTCTAGGTGTCTGTACGTTCTAAAGGGCTTTCAGCATAGCAGTCTCAAAGAGCATATAGGCTTCTAGTTCACATGGTAAAGTAGTATCAGTATCCGAAGAACTATGGCACTGAAGAAAAGTGTTTAAGGCCAAAGCCTCGGGCTAGACCTGGTAAGAGAAGCGTTCTAGAATACCCCTATAGTAGAGGTTCTTTCCTGAAAGTACTTTTAGCATAAAAGTAGGTCAAGAACCTAGCAATACGGAGTCCGCTATAATCCCCATGGTCATTAGTTCAAGGATAGCCATAGTGCAGTTAAGACATTCTATTCCGCCCAAGCATGGAAGAGCAAAGTCGTTTCTTTCTCCCCAGATCTAGTTCAGTTAGAAGCGTTCTGGGCTAACCCTTACCAAATAAGTATTGTATGGTCTTCCTAAGCTTCTAGAGACCCCCTCTGAAAGAGGGTCAGTGTCTTGAGAAATAGAGAAAGCGACCATCTAAGATAGATAGGTTCTTCCCGCCCGAAAGCGTATAGTGCGCCCACCATTGAGAAGCCCCTAGGCATTAGTTCAAGGATGAGGTTTTTTTTTTGCTCTTTCCTATTATCATGCTTTAAGAATTTGACCCCACTGACGTTTTGTTCTGGCTCCACCCCAGTATATGACTAGACTTTCCCTTTTGTTCAGGCTTGAATGTTGTCATTGGTGGAAAAAAGTGAGTCTACAACAAACTAATCCAATTGTTACCAAACAAATATAGTAATCCCGTGGACCTTACTCATCATTAATCATAATGAGGATAATGTTAAATCATTTGGGGGGGGTGTTTGTTGCTATAATTCAACTAAAAGTAAATACTAAAGCTTAGTATATACTACCAAAAATATCAAAAGGGGCACTTAAATAATCATCATTTTATTTCTTTGAAATTAGAAAATCATCCTGAGCTTTTTAGGGAGTTATATTTCCATCCCGAGATTCAAATAAACCCTAAATTGCCCTTTATATATATATAATGTGTAATATATTAGGGGATTGAGGACTAAAATTAAAGTTGCATATAGAAGGCGGTAGAAATGGACGAGTTTCAAATTAGGAGGTCTTCTACCGCAATTATGGGATGTTGGGATAAAACCCAATCCCAGATTTGTCGTTCTTCAAAAAAATCCCTAATATCTCGCCTTCCACTGACTGGAATCTCAAATCAACGCTAGTTCAAAAATCCCAAATCAAAGCTAGTCCATTGAATCTCACCGTCCCGAAATCCCAAATCAATGCTAGTCCACTAAATCTCACCGTCCCGCCATCGTCATTCCACCGTCCCAACAACAGGGTCCCAAATCGTCCATCTTCGCCGGAAGTTTTCGTGGTCGGAAAATCAGCGTACTGCACCTGTCGGAGTAACAAAACCAGCGTCCATATTCGCCGTCCCTTCGTGGTCCCACATCGTCCATCTTCGCCTTACGGCGCCTTCCCCGTCAATATCAACGTCCCGCGACGATCAGTACCGCCGCAATGGTCTCAAAATCGTCCCACCGCACCGGTCTCCTAATCGTCCCCCTCAACATCATCCATCGTTGTAATCATCATCGTCCTAATCAGTGGTCGTCAGCAGCAGTCACTTCACTAGTCGTTATAGTCCAGTACTTCCTCTCTATTTTTTTACATGGATGTTGTATCATTAGTGTTGCTGCATCAATGGTATGGCAATTCCCCATCTCTCTCTTTCTATTTCTGTTTTTCTTTCTGTCTGTCAGGATGAATGAGGAAAAAGAAGAAGAAGAGAGAGGGATTAGGAGGAAGTTGCAGGGAGTTTGTTCTGTTTTTGGAAGATGTAACCGTCGGTGGTGGTGGAAATGGTAAAAAACTGAAATGGATCTTTACACAAGCATGTCGTCCATGGCACACCTCTCTATAATTTTTTTTGCATTTTGGATTGTCAAAGATTTTTGAATTATGGTCAAAATAGATTATTGATTTGTAGAGTGTTTGGAAGATGTGTGATTGAGAGTAATGAATCTTGCCAGCAATTGGGAGTAATCACTAAAATAGATTTTGATGTGGTATTTTACCTGTTAATAGTCTTGGTATTCTCTCCAACTGGACATGGTATAATCAGTATACCACGAACACCCAATTAACGCATAAATATACCATGAAATATATTATGATCTTCCCATGAAATCTGGTCATTATGAGAGCGATTAGTATGGGTTTCTTGAATTTTTATCATGAACATATGAACATATATCGAGACTTCTTTATTTACCATGGTTTTCGTTAATCATTGAAGGCACTAATATTCACCATGATTTTTGTTCTTTATTTCATTTTTACCATGACATCTAGATTATGCTGATGCCATTTTTTACCATGATTTAAATTGTAAATTCAACCATTATTACCATTTTTACTAGTCATTAGGTTATTTTTACCATAACATATATGATATGTTTTGGTATTTTTACCATGTTTTTAGTTCTTTATATTTTCCCATGATTTCTGTTATTGAGTACCATAATTTTTTGCTACACATAGGGTTTGGCCTTTTCAATTGGGATTGCATCAATTATATAAGATATAATGGATGAAGTTATACGAACACAACCGTTAATTATGGGATAAAGAGATGAAATCATCCTCACTAATTCAATATTCAAAACCTATTTAATTATAGGTGCCATTCAATCCGTTACATATGGGAATCAATCATGGCCCTTCATTTTGAAATCCCAAACTATTCAAGAGAATCCCCAATTTTTTCAAATCATCAAATCAGTTATCTATATATTGAAATCAAATCATCCCCACTATTTTAAAATTCCATGATTGACTCCCATCATGAAATTAATAATTGAAATCCATAGTCCTAATCAAATCCCCCTAATTAGGAATTTATATCTACATGTACTAATAGGTAATAATAAAAAGGGTATAAAAGGTATTTGTGGCTAGTTCTAATTGATCTGATAAATACCTGAGGCAAGGAGGTTAATTGAGAGGTATCAACTAGTCGTTACCGTTAAGGATCCAGAAATTCGACATAGGGCACCTACTCCTCATAATTTCGAGAACTATAATACTACAATTACATCATTTTCAATGCGCCAACAATTAGCATACTAAGAGTTTGTTTTGGTTCCTACCAAGTTATGACTCATAAATAAAAACTATACAATCAGAAGTACCATTAAAAAAGCCCATATTTAAGTATGTAATAAGACCTTATCTTCTATTTGATTTTATGAATGATTTTATCAAAACATTTCCTCATTCTTCCTTAAAATTCTCACAAACTCAAGTGATTTTATCTAATGAGAACACAAAGTGATTTTATCAACCTTCCTTAAAACTCAACTCTTATGTGATTTCCCATTTTAGCAAATTGGAAACAAAACCTAAAGTAGATTCAAAGCTGAATCGTGGCTTAACAGTATACCGCCCCCCCCCCCCAAAAAAAAAAGAAGAGAGATTGTGTAAATCAAGAGAAATCAAAAGTCACATGTGCGGGGATATATTAACTCACTAATATGGACAAGGAATACATACGCCGAAAGATTCACGTGGAGCCCACGTGTCACGCCTTCGATTTTCAACTCAAATAAATAAATATTTCTCAATAATGTAACTCCACATTTTCATACATAATCATTCCAAAAGTCATCTCACCTTATACCAAGTTCATTACACATAACTAGTCTAGTTCGAATACCAGTTCCCCATAAATTAACATAAGTTCAAGTACTTATAAGTTATTACATTGATCCAAAGTCAAAAGAGATAGAAATAATAAGTTACATGTTCATCTTTAAAAAATATGAAATAAAAAAACTTTCATGAAGTATCATCCATCCATGCACATGACTACACTCCTATCAACTCATGCTCCATGATGGGTACCTGAAATTATTAGGGTGAGCTACACTAGCCCAGTAGAGGTTCATCTACAGACTCTAAAGAATATGCAATGACATGAGCATGAGTGAGAGATATGGTAATCTATGTATTTAAATGGGCCTGAGAGATAAGGTAATCTATCAACCAACAAACTAGCGATATCGAGATATGAACCAAGTATGAAATCAAGTGTCATCGTTTCACCAATCGTCATTTCGTTCATAAAAATCTCTTTGATCAACCCCAAGTGTCCATAAATACTTATCATCTATTCCACTCCATTGTTATTCAATCTTTCAAAAATCTGGGAATTTTGGGTCCCGTAGCCCCTGTCAAGTATTTTGGGCCTCGTAACACCTGTCGAGCCCTTTGTCGAGATTCATGTAACTCGTGCCAAGATTTATGAGTCTCGTAACTCATGCCTAGGATCATCCGAAAGGGGTCCTAGTAACGACAAACCATCTTTAAATCAAAAGGTTTCCCTTCAATTAGCATGTGTCCATCAAGTATCCCTCAAGTGTCCATTTAAAAATCCAATCCATTTCCTTTGAAAACATGTTCGTTACTCACTATGTTCGGTCATCACATGTCGTGTTCATGGGGATAGGTGTTATGATCATCGAATGTGAGAATTCAACAAGTTATGATTTACAATGGCTAAAAACACTATTACCATCAAGTAACGAAGTATAAATGATAGAAATTTCAAGCACATAATCAAATAACTCAACCAAAGGCTGAGGGAGGGTCAAACGGGTCCGAAACGACAAACCAAATTTTTAGCCCGGATTTGGAAATCCCGTCCGGACGGCTAGGAATCCTGTCCAGACGAGGCATTTTTGTGAGTACAAAACAGTTTGACAGATTTTCACTTTTGTGGGGGATTTCATCCCAAACATTGAAAATAGGAAATTGGCTAAAAAAATTGCATCAAAACACAATATGAACACTTAGAGGAGGTAGAAAACAACCCCTACCTAAAAATTAAGCTCCAAATGATGTAGATCTGAACCCAAGTTGAAAACAAAACCCAAAATGCAAGCTTCCAAGCGGATCCAAACGCAACCCGGACTTCAAATGGTGTGAGAAAGCACGTAGGAGGGTGGATTTATGAAGTGAGGGAAGTGAATTTGGTGAGATTTTGGTTATGCTTCTTCCTAATTACCATCAATGTCTTCTTCCTGATAACCATCAATGCCTTAAAAATCGGACCTGACTCACGTCACTACGCCAAATATTGCTTTTAACTGGCGGTAACAAAACCGCTGTTAAAGGGTGCTATTACCGCGGTAATCACAACCCGCCGCAAAAAATAATTTTCCCGCGGATTACCAGCGGTAATAAAACCGCTGGTAAAGGTCACTATTACCGGCAGTAATCCAAAAAACCGCCAGTAAAAATGTAAATTTTAATATAAATATTTTTATTTCCTAACTATAACCGAAAAGTTTGGGTGGTCGGGCGGTTAGGTGTCGAGGCTCCACACAAAGGGTCGCGGGTTCGAAACTTGGCGGGACAATTTTTTTTCCAGAAATAACCATTACCGGCGGTAATGAAACTGCCGGCAAAAGTCGACTAACTATTACCGGCGATAGATTACCGCCGTTTTATTTTTTCCCGACGGCCGTTTTGACGGCGGGCGGTTTTTTGCATTTTTACCGCCGGTAATACTTTTCCCGACGGTTTGGGACTTTTCCCGGCGGTTTTCTAATGCCGGGAATAGTCATTTTTCTTGTAGTGCGTTTTAAACATGTTCTCTCAATTTCAATGAAGTCTATGTTTTTTTCACCTTCTGATTTTGTCTTTGCAGGCTGTGCCACTATACCTCGCAGAAATGGCACCATACCAGTACAGAGGAGCACTCAACATTGTCTTCCAACTATCAGTTACAAACTTACAGTAGGCATAGTAGTAGGAAATGTGCTCAACTATTTCTTCGCCAAAATCAAAGGGGGATAGGGATGGCGTTTGAGCTTGGGTGGAGCCGTGGTCCCAGGCCTAATAATCACCATTGGGTCATTGGTCCTCCCCGAAACACCCAACTCGATGATCGAACATGGCATGGCCGAGGAAGCAAAGGCGAAACTCAAACGGATCTGAGGCATTGACGACGTGGATGAGGAGTTCAACGATCTTGTGGTGGCGTGCGAGGCGGCGCAGAAAGTGGAGCACCCTTGGAGGAATCTATTGCAAAGGAAGCATCGGCCACAGCTCACAATGGCTATTCTTATTCCCTTTTTCCAGCAAATGACTGGAATTAACGTGATCATGTTTTACGCTCCGGTTTTGTTCAAAACGACTGTGTTCCGAAACAATGCTTCGCTTATCTCTGCTGTGATCACCGGTATTGTCAATCTTGTTGCGACGGGTGTTTCAATTTACGGTGTGGATAAATGGGTGAGAAGATTTTACGAACGTGGTATTCCATTGTAGTAGTACTCTTCATATGCTTGGATGTTGCAGGATTTGCCTGGTCATGGAGACCCCTAGGCTGGTTAGTCCCTAGTGAAATCTTCCCCATGGAAATATGATCTTCACGTTCGTTATCGCTCAAATCTTCTTGACGATGCTTTGCCACTTTAAATTCAGTATCTTCATCTTCTTTGCTTTTTGGGTGGTGGTGATGACCATTTTCGTCTTCTTTTTCTACCCGAGACCAAGAACATTCCAATCGACGAAATGGTGATCGTTTGGAAGAAACATTGGTTCTGGTCCACCTACATGGTTGAGATTGAAAATGGTCGCAATAGTTGATGTAGATTATGTTCGATCTGTGTTTTACTTGTCAAGAATTATTTATGAATACAGCTTTTGTGATCAAGTGCTATGTGGCATGAGTTCGTTACAGTTTTACCTTCGGGTAATTTCCTGTATCCTTTGTTGCTTTTATTTAAAGAAAAATGAGGGGCATATAAAGTTAGATGGTTGAATCCAAATTAAAGGACCAAAAAGTCTCATTCTACATGCAATTGTGTTGTTGCTCACTATATATGTATGCTATAGGGGGTGTCAAACAGGCCGGTCGGCACGGGCATGGCACGACACGTTCGAAGGTGGCACGGCACGCCACAAACACGGTCTAATCCTGGCACGGCACAGAACGACACGGTCTAAGTGGGCACGTGGCAAGACGACACGGCATGGAAATGAGCGCGCACGGCACGGAATTTGGCATGACACGACACGACACGGAATTCGACGGGCACGGGCACGGGCACGACACGAAGTGGGACGGGGCACGAGTCATGACACGACACGAGTCACAACACGGCACGACATTGTTCTAGCACGTCACGGGACGGCACGGGCACGAGAACGGAAGTTGGCTTGGCAAGGAACTAGGATGGGAATGGCACAGCACGGGCACGACACATCACGGATTCACGGTTCTAGCAAGGCACGACACAGCACGGGCACGACACGACACGAAACGAGGCGATTTTCTCTCCCCAAAACTTGATTTTATAGTCTAATGACACACACGCCCCCTAAACTTCTATCGTGTTACAATTTTACCCAACACCAATCTAATTTACACATTCACCAATTTCCAACTTTAAAAGTAATTTCATAAAATTCCCCAACTTCATTCAAAACATTTTTCGTAAAATTATGGGTCTTTACACCTCACAAGCCTTTGATAAAAAAAAGTTAGAGCCAACGCAGCGTTGAGGTTCAAAATGTCTAACGCAAATTTTATCAGAGGTACCACGGGATGTTGAGAAGGGCATAAAGGTGGCTCAGTCATATAGTCAATCAAAATGAGCACTCGCGGGAAAGCAAGATCCTCGATGGAGTCCCGTTGGCATAATCCCTGCGATGTGTCGTCGGAGCCTGAAAGGACACAAGGATGAAATGAATATCGTGGCTAATTAGCTACAATGATGAAAATAACATAGAGAATCAACAGTCTGCCATTAATTTGAGAGGGCTGTTAGGCGCCCCGCCTGACACAAAACCCCTCCCCACCGGGCCCACCCCCATTCCCCCAATACCCTTCCCCAATATCCTTCCCCATTTCGACTGTGATCTTGTGATTCTTTTTTTTTTCTTTTTCTGTTTTTTCTTTCTTTTTTCTTTGAACTTTATTTATTAATTTGTCTTAACAATGAATAATATAAAAAAAAAGCTTCTAAAAGTGAATAATATTACAATCATGTTTAAAAGTAAATAAATAAAAAAATTAATTAAAGGAATTAAAGTAATATAAATAAAGTAAATAAAGGAATTAATATAATTAATATAAATAATATATTAGAGGGTAATTAAAAGAGGGAAGGAAAGACAATCATATTACAATCACGTTTTAAAGTGTCTAAATATTACAATCACGTTGACAATGTTCAGCCCTAATCAATATTGTCACCAAATTGTGGTCCCGGCACGACGCCCAGTGTGTCGTTAAACAAATAAAATAATAGACGTAAATAAAAATATTAACTAAATAAAAAACAAAAAGATAAATAAATAATTAAATGAATTAATTAAAATATATATAAGAGAAAAAATATATTAGAGCATATTAAAAAGATAAAAGACAAAAAAGATATTAATAATAGAGATAAATAAATAATTAAATAAATTTTGAATTAAATTAAAGAATTGAATTAAATAAAAAATTTAATGAATTAAATAAATTTATATAAAGAAATGAATTAATTTAAATGATATAAATAAAGTAATTAAAGTAATATAAATAAATTAAATAAAGTAATTAAAGTAAATAAAAGTAAATAAAGTAATATAAATAATATAATATAATATATTATATGGTAATTATAGGAGGAAAGGAGGGGCAAAACGGTAAATAAAACGTGTCAGGGGGTAGGGCCCAGGGCGGGGTGTCAGCGGGGCGCAGGGCCCAGGGCGGGGTGTCAGCGGGGCGCGGGGCGCGTATAAGTTTTCTTAATTGATTGAGGCAAAAAGGGGTAGGAAAGGTCAGAAAATAGCATGACGATGGGAAACCAAATGACGGCCCGCAATTAATGAATGATGTGACCCGATCACAAGATTATTATTTTCAAATGCGGCGTGGTTTTATAAAAAACACAAGATTATTCCTTTCTCCAACAACTAGGGTGTCTAGACTAACTTACGCGCACTTCAGTTATTCTTTTCTCTGGTCTGGTCAAAGGCAGACCATTTATGCCGGGATTAGGGGATTTACAATAGATTTCTCTACCAAGTTTCAAACTGAAAATTTCTGGGTTTTACCGCTCTTCCCTTTTAACTTTGGTTCTAATTATCGGGTTAAGAGAAAAATTAGGTTTGTGGGACGTATAATAAATAAATAGGAGACTCGGATGATACATTTTCATACTTTTGATGGGGTTTTTGTTTTGCAAAGGTTGATGATGAACAGTTTGGGAACAAGTACTAATGTGAAACCCAAAAGCTCTGTTTGGTTATAAAGAAAGAGAGAGGAAAATTTCAAATTTCAATTCAACTCTCCTCTCAATTTCTCTTATGTTTTTCCTCTCATTTCCTTTTTTGTTTCATCTCTCTTTTATTTCCTATTTCTTTCTCCAAATTCCAAACAGACCCTAAGTTCGGCCAACGATCGAATTGGTTTTCTTTTATATGTTTGAATGCTTTAAGCAAGTCTAATAACAATGTAGCTACTATTTTTATTTTTATATTTTTATCCGAGCTCTAATAGTAGTTTTATGCCATTCTAAAATGAGTAGTGATACTGAGACCTAAAAATTAGGTTCATATTTTAAATTGGTTCTAGTTGTACACTCATGACTCAAGAATGAAAAACAAATTAAGCTCCAAATCGGTTCCTGTTTTTTACCTTTAAATTGTATTTCACTTCCAAGTCAATAGTGATGGCGTGGTAGAAATGACATTTGCCATTACTATATTGGATACAAAAATGATGTAGTACACAAACTTCGTGTCACAACTCACCACAACCTCACTCACATGGGGTGTGGGCCCCACCTGCGGGCCCCATACCCCATGTGAGTGAGTGTTTTTTTTTTGGGTAATTTATGTGAGTGAGGTTGTGGTGGATTATAGCACAAAGTTTGTGTATGTATCATTGTTTTGGATATTCCTCTTTTAGTTTTTTAAATCTGATATCTGATATTCCTCTGGCAATGCCAAATTTTGGGAACACCATGACGGAACCAGGATTTTATGTAGGGGGTGATCATAATAGCAACAACAAGATTTTGAAATTTCAAAGTTGAATATGAGTCTAAAAAATATGGTTGTAATTTCCAATTTTATTGGCATTAATATTTTTATATGGCAATAGATGAAGGTGAGTTATAGTAAATAGGAGAATATATTAAGAAAATTTATATAATAATTTCGAATATTTTCAATTTGAGATGGCCCTGGCCCCATGGTAAGGACCTGGGGTCTTGTAGCGCCCCTTCCGCACTACAGGGGTGTAGCACGCATCTTAACCGTCTAATAGTATTTTCAATGGTCCAAATTTAAATAAAACAGGACATAATGCATGGAGGATTTGGTATGGTTGGCATGCCGTGCCGGTGGGTTTGCAGCATGTTTCAGGATTCAATCAGAGACACATATAACCTATCCTCTCGACAAAGGATAATTTACTGATAGATCTTTTTGCTTTGAAAGTTACCTATCTGAGTTTTACTTGTTGCATTCCCTTATTTAAATTGTAATTTTCTAGTATTATAATTGTATTTAGTTATTTGAGGCTGTAATCTATTATTTCCTGTATTGACTCTGTTATCAAAGTTCTTTGATGTTTTTAAAAAAAAAAAAAAAAGATCTTGCATCTTGATTATTGCCGATTCTAAATAATGACTTCCGTTTCTAAAAATGGTCGCGCAATTTTAGATCAAAAATGCTAAAATTTTATTTCTTGATCCGAAAATAAAATGCTCTTTTCATAAAATTACATGTCTTTTCATAGAGGACTATTATTCAAAAAAGGCGGGAGTATTAAAGAATCTTCGTGCCTGTGACATTCAAGGTGTATAAATAGAATATGCCCACACATCAAATATGTTTTCATTGCTTGATATACATATTTACCTACACAATTGTATGATATGCAAGAAATTTCAAATGAGTAAGTAAATAATTAATTCACTGAAAAACAAGAAATAACTAATTATTTTCTTTATCATTCAATTGATATAAAATTTGATTCTCCGCGTGCAATGATTGTGTCACGCATTCTTAGAAAAAATAACTTGTTTTAACTTCTAATAGTTTCGTTTGGGAAGAAATGAAAGAACTTCTTTTAAGTGCAAAAAACGTATATTACATTTCATCGATTCTTACTTCAACTGATATACGAGAAATTTTTACTTCAATTGCTCACACGACATATGTATTTCATCGCATGATTTTTAACCACTCATAAAATTCTATCGGTAAGCTATACGAGAAATTTTCAAGGGACTTTAGTAAATGATTAGTTTGAACAGGAAAACATAACAAGAATTTAATTGCAAAAAAAAACGTATTAAATCAACCACTTCAGTACATTTTCAATCCACTTTCGACAAAAAAAAAAGAAAAAAAGAGGAGAGAGCCCATGCATTAAACAAAAGGGCTACCGGTAGATTTCATGGCTTCATACTTTTTAATGCATAATATAGCCGAGTGCAAATTTGTTCACCCTCACCTAATGAGGATGAACAAAACCCTCACTCTGATTAGTGGAAAAGGTAATGGCGTCCACCACAAAGTGATGTCATGCTTACCAAAAAAAGTGATGAGGTCCACCACAAACTGATGTCATGCTTACCCAAAAGTGATGTGATTCTGTAGACTCTACACATTTTCCACAAATCAAAGTAAGGGTTTTGTTCACTCTCGTTAGATGAGGGTGAACAAATTTGCACTCCATGTAGCCACTAAAATTCCTACGTGGAACAAATTTCCAGATTAAACATGATTAAAAAACATGCTCTCAATATAGCTGCCATACTGTGCCGGCGTCGGGACCGAAGCTAAGATCCAATCCCATATTATGGGCACACAAAAGAGTGTTTAGTCACAGCAAGCAACTACGAGTCTTGAACCCATTGAGCTCAGTATAAATCAAGTCCCTGAAGTCCCCCTTTTTGTACAGCAATAGACACTAGTCAACGACAGTGGCAAGAGAACCCTTCAACAGGAGAAATTCTTCATTGATGAGCGGGCACCATCCTGCGTGATACCCGAGCACACATCTCGGCCGTCCAAAAGTGTAATAGACGGCCCAGATTTTAAAGAGGAAGAGAGAGAGAGAGAGAGAGGAGAAATCTGGACCGTCCAAAACACTTTTGGACGGTCGAGATCGCGCTCGACACCAGGTGGCCGTGCCCACTTGGCACAAAAAAAAATTCCCTTCAACAGACATGTTATTCTTGGAATTTACATATTTCGTAGACTTTATGGCCTATCTTACAGTAGATGCCACTAAATTTGCAAGTAAAAATACCTCTCCCCGCGTATCCTCTAAGCCCAGTGCATTTCTTCAAAGCTTCTTCAACCACTTGCTTCAATAAATCACTAGTATCACCCATGCCCCACGCTATAGATATATGAGGGCGCGGATCCTGTGGTCAAGAACCAGAGCAGAGCAAAAGCCCAGCATTACAACAAAAAGAACACTTAAATTATTACAACATCAATTGTTTTAGCAATATGAATCACCTTATGAAGTATTAAGAAGGAAAATAATTCCAACCTTGTAAAATTCAGGTAGATTGTGAAGCTTGTAAACCTCATTAACCGCTTGAATCTGCTTCTTTATCTGAAATCAACTTAAATACAATTAAATATCATAGTTTTATGCATCTATTGTGAGATTTCATGGAAAAAAGAACTCATCGTGACATGAAATAAATTATACTAATGTATTTCTCGAAAAACTCATGAGATTGAAGTACCTCATAAAACAACGTTGATATTGATCTTTTTTTTTCTTTTTCTTTTTCTTTTTTATTATGAGGGGGACGAGGCAACAAATAAATGTCATTTGTCTAGGAGTATATAAAGTCGAGCATGCTGATAAAATAAAACACAAAGTCAAGCACACCAAAAACAAAAAAGTGGTCCAAACCGAAATTGAGGTCCACAACCATCATGTAAGGAAGATATAGTTGCAAAAAAAAATGCCGAAAGGCCCTAAATCCAAACCAAATCTTATCCTTGGCATCGAGTTTGAAACTTTTTCATCGAAATGAAAATTGAAAAGAGGCGTAAATGACACTAACATTAAAAGGCTCTTTTTCACACTGCAGAGTGAGGATACACATTCTCAACTATCACTACATATAGATGCCAATTCCGGTGCTTTAATCTGAAAAGTAAGGACTAAGATTGTCCTTAGAATACAACTTATAATCAACTTGCAGCCTCAATCCCACAGAGAAAATGGACGACCCTCTGAATCAGGACCAAGAAAAACCCAGCAGAAAATATCAGAAGTAGTACAAAAAGGACGTTGTCAGCGTACCTCTACCAAACCTTCTTTCGTGACCTCGAGTGAAAGAAAGGAGCGTGTGTGCTCATCATTGAAAAAAACCTCCCACTCACTAAAATCAATCAAATACCTGTTTCACAACAATGGGCGAAGATAAAATCAGAAGTTATGTTGCATTGTCATGCTTAGTAATTGAATTGGAACATAATAATTTGGACCCATGCCTGACCTCCTTTGAAACTGAAGCCTTTGACGAAGCATTGCCACCATTGACTCAATTTGATGCACTCGAATTGGAACAGTTCTCCCCAAACTTATGTGGAATTCTCTCCCCAGGGCAACTTGTTCGAGCTTCACGCCATCAGGGCACAACACATCGAGTGGGATGTCTACTTCGATGGCATTTAAACCAGGCACTAGAGATGAGACCCTCCTTAGAAAATTGGCCAGCTCCTTCTTTGGTGCCAAAGGTATCCGAACTAAACAAAAATAAAACTTATATTAAAGTAATATTCTAACTCAGAAACTCAAAGAGAAAATTGGAACGCTTCAAAACTCAAGCATCATCAAACAAGACAACACTAGTAAGTAACTCATGTAATCCAATTTCCCTTTTGACTCCAATATTTGGGTTAATCCTTAATGGTGCCTTAAGAAACACAAGGTGTTAGGGTGTTTGTCCTGTTCTCCTTCTGGATCTGTGGTTTTGGATCTGAACGAAGCAGACCTTCCTCAACCTAGATCTCTGTGGGGTTTATAACTTTACATTAGATAGAGTGACTTGACTAGGCTCCAAGCAAGCTTGTGTCAGCTTCTTGGAGTAACGCCGCGCACGATGCACCGAGTGTCAATGTTGGCCACACGACCGCAGGAATCCATCAGTAACCACGCGGACTCTCTATCTTCAGCTAGGTCAGACCTCATCTGCCAGGTCCAGGCCACCCCTGGTTCTGCAATACCACGGACTTGGGCTCACATGCAACAGGCCACACACTGATCCCAGCGTGCCGGCTTACGCGTCTCTGGTTAGGTGTTCCTATTTGGCCCACTACCCAAGGGAACAGGCAAATGCATTAAGACTGTCTTCAATCTTACAATTTTCTTTTCATAAAATTTAAGAATAAATTTAGTAAAAGCTTCAACGGATATCAGCCACTCCAACGGTACATCATGATTTTTCCCAAAACATCCAACCAATACCAGAAAACCTTTTAACACTTTTTTAAGAAAGAGAATTCTTCCAATCTATAATGCATGGACAAGGACACGGATATGAGACACGAAAATTCTCAAACATGGGGACACGGACAAGGCAAGGGATACTACAGTTTCTTTTAATTCAAATTTTCAGTAATGTAGACCTACATTGTAACCAAAAAATATTTAGATTAGAACTCCTATCGAATGCATTATCAACCGATAGTAGATGTAGTAAATGACACTTGTGGCTAGATAATTTGAAGTTATAAATATTTTACATCAGAAAAGCTTTTAATTTTTTTTTAAAACATCTGTTGTATCCCCATGAGTCCCGGCGCGTCCCACCATCGGACAATACTAAAAGTTTAATGGACAAGTGATGTGGCGTGTTCCCAGGAAAACAAGGCATGTCAGTGTCATGTGTCCCTAGAGGGTCCGCTGCGTATATTGCGAGTTCTAGGAGTGTTGGGGCTTCATAGCCTCCAATCCTTGATCTGTTAAAAAGAAAACAAGCTTTGCAGCTTATGCCCAAAATCTTCAATCCCTACATGTGGTAACCTACTCCTTGCTTGATTTACGTAAAAACGAAGTTCTTTCTCAATTTACTTACTACCACAGTACCACCATGGTGAAGAATTTGGGCACATCTTTTGCCATTTTCTTATCAAATGTACCAATAGACTATGAACTGACTGCTAAAGTTGGCTCCCACCTCTACTATGCAATTAAACACTAAAAAGATACAGCAACAAAACTCTGTTCCAAAAAATCAAAGCACAAAGGGCTTATGGGGTCAATCGTGAACTACAAATACAGTAACATCAAATTACCTGGGATGTAAACATGCAAAGCATAGTTTCCTTCAACGTGAGGGAAGCTCCGAACTCGACTCGGCTGACCACCTTGACCATAGTCCAGTGTACCTTCATTGTCAAAATACCAAACACGTGGTGGGTCATCTACATCTATCTATCTATAATTACTCTTAAGCAAATGTAGTTAGATTTCTGATCCCTCCAAACCCTCAATCCTAATTTCTCAGATTTTAAACATTTTACATCCCGAAAAATTCTTAGGTGATGGGTTATGGAAGTGTTTATAAAAAACACGTGTGCAAATCTCCCACTCACTGACTCGCGGACGTCTCTCCTTCATTGCCTACCAAATCCATAACAATTTCCAACTCACCGACGCTATATCAAGAGAGTAAGTTTGGGATCGTCATTTCATTTGCTTCCTTGATTACTAGCGTTGTGCCTATTCGATGCACGGGAACCAATGAAAACACCATTTTGAACTCATTTTTTGCTGTCGTCCGGTGCATCGAACGGGCACAGCGCTAATAAGCTTTGGATTGTATGTAGAGTTGTTTATAGATAAAGCGAGTGATTGAGAGGGTTAGGAGGAGATTCGTTACCGAGAGAATTGGGGAGGAGGTGAAGAGGAGGTGGAGGCAAAGGGTTTCGCGGTTGGTGACTGGAACTGGTGGCTGGTGGAGGGAGAAGATCGGATTCTGTATCGGAGTCGGAGGTGTCCCCGTATGAAGCTCTCAGGGCTTCCATGCTTTCTCTGGTTCGCTCTCACTCTCTCTCTCTCTCCAGAATGTCAGCCGTAGGCACGGGTAGGTTCGGCCATAATTTTTCCGAAATCTTGCAACCAAAATCAACTGGTTTGGGTTTTGGGGAAAAAAATTTGTTCACCCTGCCAAAAGAGGGTGAACAAAACTCTCATCTTAATTGGTTGAAATGTTGTTGGGTCCACAAAAAATAGTGTGGATCTCACCATAAAGTGATACATGTTTACCAAAAAGTGTATTGTTTCATGGACCCCACACCATTTCAACCAATCAGGGTGAGGGTGAACAAATCTTTTCTCGGGTTTTGGGCTTTGGTAATAATTGGATGGAGAAATAAGGTAACGATTGAAAATAAAAATATGGATAATAACTGAAGAGAGATAAAAAAAAATTGAAATAAAAATAATAATTAAAAATATGGGTAATAATTCGAGAAAAATATGAGTTATGATTGAGTAATAATTTTAAAAAAACTCGGTCTCAAAACTCAAAACAAACATGGTCCCGACAGATTCCGTTTCACCTAATACTGAGTTTCCTGTTTTTAGCACAAATTATTAAAAGACAATTTTTTATAAAAGTGTTAAAAGCTAAGTTGTTAGAGCATCCTCATCAGCCTTTGTATTTTGGCCAAATGGTTATTTTGTTGAGTCCAAGTGGAAAAAACACCCCAAAATCAGCCTCAACAAATATTTGGCTAATTTGCCAAAGTTATATTTTTTGCTACAGTAACTCGGTATATAGGTAACATCACTGTTCATGGGTTAGCCTTTTTTTTTTTCCCCCCGCATGCGTCAGAATGGGCAGAAGGGGGGGGCCTTTGTTGGGCAAGAGGGAGGGGGTCCAGGGCAGAGACTTTAAACGCACAGACCATAAAATTTTAGCGCATGAACCACAAATTTTTAGGCGAATTTTTTTTTAATAGATTTGAGGGGGAATAGTTTAATAGAGTAAAATTTGGATAGAGAGTCTGATTTTTTGAGTTTTTGATAAAGTGACTTGCTAAATTGTAAAAGGTGTTTTTGTGGTTAAATTTGGTGTTTTTTTGTTGAGTCTGATGAGGATGCCCTTAAAAGTCAATTTATTTCTCATTAGCTAAAAGTTAAGTTGATAAAAGTTAATTTTCTCTCGCATAGCAAATGGGTGTTGGGGATTTGCTTTTAGGGCATCCTTATCAGCCTCAACAAAAAAAACACCAAATTTAACTTCAAAAACACATTTTATAAATTAGCAAGTTACTTATCAAAAAATTCACAAAATCAGACTCTCTATCCAAACTTTACTATTCCCCTCTAGTTTGAAAAAAAAAAAAACATTTTGTTAAAATATTACTCTCCCCGGCTGGGGAGTTGTGCATTCTTGTCCACCTAGGTACGGAATGTGGGGGTAGAATTATTAAAAATTCCGTAGCTTGTGAACAGTGACTTGCTTGGAGTATTGAGTCACTGTAGCAAAGTTTTAACTTTTGTAAATTGTTCATTCATTTGTTAAGGCTAATGTGGGGGAACTTTTTGGCTTTGACTCAACAATTTATCCATCAGGGGGATTTGCCTCCCCCTGATGAGGATGCTCTTAGCAAATGAAAACTCACCCTAAACTACTAAACCGTATACGTGACTAGTCTTCTGTCCAGTTAGTTTTTTTTCCAGTCGGGTCCAGTTTTGGTTTGGTTTTTGTAGACCCTTAGCTTAATCGAACCTCAATAGTTATACGAACAAAATAGATTTGTAAAGGGAAAACTAAAATTGCCCATTTTGTCCTCGTATAAATATGTTTCGTTCATGTACATATCGATGTCTAGTCAAACTACTTTTTATAGTTGACAACATACTCGATGAGCTCTATAAAATCAACGATTCTAGTAATTATTGCGGGCTTGAATGGACTCACAATGATTAGAGTAAAGTTGTGGAAAGTTGGTTCAATTGTCCAATCTATGGGATTTTTGCCTAGCTCTTATATTACCTTGATTGTCATTGATCACCTTCATAAATGAAAATCTATCTACTGCCCACATATTACCTTTGTGATCTCTATTTACCTCCATGTCTAAGTTGCAAGTACTGCGTTGTATTGTTAAGAGTATTTCTTAGTTTGGGAAAATCTCTTACCTTTTTGTTCGCATTTTATTCCTTAGTCTAGGGGCTGGATGAAGTTGCAGGTTCACAAGTGAGGAAGCTTGGTGCATAGGTATTTGGCTTGTGCTTTCTTTTGAATGTATAAATATATTGAGACTAGATAGGGTTGTGTAATGTGTCTACTTAGATGACGTTCCATGCAGCGACAACTCCTATTAGCCACCCTTGTCTCCATCTTTGGACTTCCATGTTGAATCTTTCAAGGATGCATTAGGTGGTTGGGTAAGAAGGTGGAATATTTCTGACTCTAACCTTTGCCTGGTGTGATTCCATTTAGTGTACATCTCTAATTTTCTGTTGTTTTTGCCATTTCTGATTTAGCTTGTAGAACTACTAGTAGAATGCCCGTGCCTGAAGGTACTTACAAACAAAAGTTTATTTCACAAAATATTAATCACTCTAGCACAATATAGATGAAAAAAATTCTAGCAAACTATCATAAATAAAGTTAATTTGTAGATAATTCTTATATGAACCTCCTTGGCCATTGGGAGCATGCTCTATAATTGACCAAACCAAGTAACTCGTTATATGTCCCTCCGAATTGGCCTATCAAAAAATTCCACGGTGTAGTACATGCAAGACCCGAAAGTAGCAGCAAGTTTGAGTATGGGAACTGAGAAGATAGGACGTAAACCAATGTCCCAATAAATGTTGTCCGTGCCAAAAGAATTAACCCAATTTAACAAGGGCCACTTAGCCAAAAATCCAAAACATTTGACATTTTTAAAGGAAAGGACAAGGAACTTTTGCAATCGAACATAAAAACAAAAAATATTTGACATTTTTAAAGGGAATGACAAGGAACTTTTGCAATCGACCATAAAGACAAAAAAAAATTAGTGAGATATCACTAATTTTTAAAAATTCTAATTTCGAACATAAAATTCAATAAAATCTCCATCGCACCTTCGACCGAACACCACCCACCTTTAGCCCACCACACCACCCACCTTTAAAAATTCTAATTTCGAACCAAAAAATCACCACCCCACCTCCTACCAACCGCCACCCCACCTCCGGCCGACCACTTCCGGCGACCAAAAAAATTAGTGAGATGTCACTAATTTTTAAAAATTCTAATTTCAAACATAAAATTCAAAAAAATCACCACCCCAACTCTGGCCGACCACCACCCCACCACTGGCCGACCACTTCCGGCGACCAAAAAAATTAGTAAGATGTCACTAAGTTTTAAAAATTCTAATTTTGAACAAAAAATTCAAAAAAATCACCACCCCACCTTCGGCCGACCACAACCCCACCTCTGGCCGACCACTTCCGGCGACCAAAAAAATTAGTGAGATGTCACTAATTTTTAAAAATTCTAATTTCGAATATAAAATTCAAAAAATACCACCTCACTTCTGGCCGATCACTTCTTGCGACCAAAACAATTAATAGGCATAACCAAAAGACGAGATTAGAAAGATTGAGAATGAATCCTCAAATAAAACTGGATGTCAATATGTTGCACGACATAGTTAATAGGCAGACAAAACAAACAAGATTTCAATTAAGCAT